>JADDOH010000577.1:0-487013 GCA_016648135.1 Agrypnia vestita
TCGAAGTCGTCGTCGTCGTCGTCGAAGTCGTCGTCGTCGTCGTCGTCGTCATCGTCGTCGTCGTCGAAGTCGTCGTCGAAGTCGTCGTCGAAGTCGTCGTCGTCGTCGTCGTAGTCGTCGTCGTCGTCGTCGTCGTCGTCGAAGTCGTCGTCGTCGTCGAAGTCGTCGTCGAAGTCGTCGTCGAAGTCGTCGTCGTCGTCACCATAATCATCATCGCTATCGTAGACATCGTCGTCTTCTTCTTCTTCTTCAACGTATGTCATTTCTTTATAAGCGCGGTTAACTCCCGATACCTCAAACATTAGCCGGAGCTCATTCATTGTTGGTGATAAACCACTCCACACTGCATCTGAGGAGTTATCTTCGGCACCACACCCTAAACCGAGCAAGAAAACTAAAGCTATCGCCGCTAGTCCTCGCCGCGCTTTACTAGCATTGCGCCCCATCGTGAATAAAGCGATCTAGTCCCACTACACACTTATATTTAATAAAATTACTTTTCGCGCGGAACAAGATAGAGTTTCGCCACAATGGTCTTCCAAACTATCGGCCTGATGAAATAGCTACTCAGGTAATTAATATGCAGCTATCTTTCATTATTCATAGGTATTTTAGATATGATAAGATGGCGACCAGTGGCGGCCAGTGATGGGCCTATGATAGATAAAATTCACCACAGAGAGAAATTAAATAAACTCAAAATCATTTCTCAAATGTATGTACGAGAATAGGGGAAAATATTATCTATGTAGGTGTACAATAATACCTCACCAATACGTCGGAGTAGACACCGACCATCGCCACAAAGGCTTTTTTTATTGCGAGTAGATACATATACCTATGTAGATGCCTAAAAACACTATTTTGTTCATGAAAGTAGGATCAATTTTGTTCTTATTGTTTAATTGATATTACCGCGCACTACTTAATATTAGTCGTTGAGTACCAGGATAGGATAGGCATCCAAAAAATACATTTATTATCCTGGAGCTTTATGTGATCGATAAATAATGACACTTATTTTTATTTAGACTTTGGCCACAGTTGGGTTTCTCTGGGTATAGCATGAGCATGGGTGAACGCTGGCGTGTCCCCCAAAATGTTGTGGGGCGCCATAGGTTCACCATAATGTTATGCCGATGTGTACCTACAACACCCCGTGTTCCTAACCTTATTATTATTTGCATAAAATTAATGTAGTTTAAATTCTCAAAAAATGATAGGTACGTGCCTACTTTGTACGTACATATGTATGTGGAAAATTAAGTATCAAATTTCACCACATTAGGCTATCAATATAGGTACCTATCTAATCACATCCGGTGAAGATGCAGAATAGATTTCATTACAATTATGCCTCTGCAATAATCAGTGGCGTAGGTATAAACTTAGTTTATGCTGTGATATAGATATGTATATGTAAGCTGTGCATGGATATATTATATATATTTTTTAAAGTATATATTTTTGTAACTTTTTAAACTGTATGTAATAAACCGTTCTGAGTAGCTTTAATCCACAAAAATAACCATAAAAAATCACCGCAAGTAAAGATTTTCTAAATAAATAAAACATTTTATGATCATCGATGACAATGTCGTCGTAAATAAACATATTGATATTGCGTATAAAATGTTCAAAAACCTACATTTAATGAACTTTCTTTATAAATTTCCATAAATTTATTCATGAAAACAGAAACAGATTGAATTTTTACTGTGAATTGAATGTAGTTATGCAAAAAGCAGCCAGCCACAAAAAATTAAAAATGAGATAAATGCACTTTGGTCTAAAAATGGAATAATCAAATTTACAAAAAACCTAGAATGTTCTTTACTTCAAAAAAAAACTAACCCATAAAAACCAAGTTTTTATTATACTCCCTTTCTCATTTACTAGTGGAAACAGGTGTGGCGCTTAACCTACGCGTTGAACTCGAGTCAGGCGACGCTACGAAAGCGAGTAATAAAAAATTTCGAAAAATCCAAAATTATACAATAATTATTAATTTTTTAAACGAAAATTTGTAAGATCATTTTTATCGTCGCCACGAGTCTGCCTGCAAAGTTTCAGCTCGATTGGATCATGGAAAGGGGGTTAAAAATCGGTCCAATGTTTTTTCGACAGACAAGCAAGCAAGCAGACGCCACAAGTTAAAAGAAAGGGAGTAGTTATAAATAATATATAAATGCCAGTTTCTATAACTATAAAGTGGATTTAAATGTAGATTTTTTTGAAATTTTGATGTTTTTTCATCTCTCCGATCTTATTATGTCAAATATGCATTCTGTAGAAAACAGTTAGAGTTAGGTACTTATCTATTATGAATATCTAGTAATTAAATTTATATTTTTACTCCCTTTATATTAACTCTTGGCGTCTGCTTGTCTTCTTGTCTGACGAAAAGACTTGGATCCATTTTAAACCCCTTTCCCGTGATCCAATCGAGCTGAAACTTTGCAAGCAGACTCGTGGCGATGATCAAGAAGATCTATCAAATTTTCGTTAAAAAAAATTTAAAAATTTTTGGATTTTTAAAATTTTCAATGGTTTTTTCATACAACTTATTAAGTTGTGTGAAAACATTTCAATGCGTCTGGTAGATGCGAAACCTGATTATAGTATAATTTTGGATTTTTGGAAAACATTTATTGCTCCCTTACGTAGCGTCGCCCGACCGAAGCCCAACGCGTAGATTAAGCGAAAAAAAAATATTTCAACTAGTAATCGAGAAAGGGAGTATAATAAACACTTGGTTTTTATGGGTTACTTTTTATGAGATTTTTGTTATCACTGCGTGAATATGTATTTTAATACTAATAATAATACTAAATATATAACTAAACAATTGTTTTCTAGCTGTTTTCTGCTGAATATGTTTCGAGGAATAGTCACATTAAAAGTGTTTTAAGGGGCGTGGGCGCTTTCTGCAGATTTTAAAATGTCATTTTCGCGATCAATAAATATTTCCGAAGGCGATTACTGCGAATTTTTGTATCAAAACGGCTTGACATAGAACATAGAATTGACCTTACTCCATTCGATGACATCAATATCTCATTTTTACCAAAATTGTGGCCTGGCGCTTTTCTGCATAACAACGTTCAATTGTAATAAATGAACTCCATAATACAAATAAAATTAATAAGAGACAAGGACAAACGTACTCAACATATGCTTTGACAGTTGGAATTCACACAAAAGCAAGTTGAGTGTGCAAGCAACTATGGAATTAGTAACAATTTCATTTCTGCAAATGGCGTGCGCGCAGTTCTCACCCCACATTAAACCTTTCGAAGAAACACGCTATTCTACGAAACATTTACATGACTATCTGGCAGATATGAAGATGCGCGAATATAATATTACACGGTTTGAGTAAGGAAATACACACCCCAGGATGAGTTTTTCCTCGATTCGACTGGATCTAAGAAACAAATTTGGTGCGCGTAAACAAGTGAGATAGAATAAGCTTTGACATGAATCTGTCTGCAGAAATGTCGGAAATAAAATACGAGTATCTAACCGTAGCCATAAATTACGGTTAAAATTTCAAATCAACTTTTTCTTAAGATAAGAATTATTTAATTAATATTTGTTTTCCAGAATCTTTACTAATGCACATCTTTTTTGCTTGTATGCCTGCACGCCACCGGTAGTAATAAACAATTCCTAATGGTGTCTTTTAGCTAGCAGCAAAATTTCAAGGGTGTCTTCTTCATTCATTTTTTAATATTTAATAGAAAATATTTTTTAATAGAAATTCTGAATAGAAAATTTTCTTTACTTTGATGAGCGTCATCAATATTTGCATTTTTTTTTCAAAACTTGTGACTTATTTTTGTAACTAATTTTCATACTAGCTTCTAGACATCCTGTATGTACCTACTTATTTTTTAATTTTATTTTTCAACAAACAAACCGTCAACAGGTCATAGTCTTAGATATTCCTAGATTGATATTAGAGTACAAAGTATAAATATTTTATGGCTATTGTGAATTTGATATAATCACACAATAAAGTTTGTATGATAAATTGATAAAAAATAATGTCTTAATGATAAAATAAATTGTAAATATTATTCAGAACAAAATCAATAAATGCAATTTAGGAATGAGTTCCAGATTGTCAAGTTTTTACACAATACACCTTTTATGTATGTATTATTAGTATTAGCTAGCGATTCAATCAGATACAAATCTCAAATAACAGAATGGAATTTCATTTAATAATAGTAGTTGCGAAACCTATCAGCAACGCTTCTGAAGGCATTTTACGATTGCACAACCTAATGGAATTTCTTTGCTCTTTAATGTTCTTCCCGAAAACAATAAAAGAGCGAATGCATTGTCACTTTTAAAAAAATGATTAAGTTACGCTGAATTATTATAGAAGTGATATTCAAATGTCTTTGGTATCCATTTTGTCATAGTCAATGTGGACGCCCTACTTTTACCGTTGCTTTGTGACACAAAATTATACCTGAAGACATCATTGTCACCTGCATTTGCACAAATACCCAGTTGCTGGAAACGGTTTATAATATAATTAATTTATTGCTCATCATGCTGTATTTTTTCATTATTTAGCATACGCGATGCATATAATGCTCCACCTGATTCTTATGGGCAAGATAGAGGGTCGTAGAGGTGTTGGAAGGAGACAAATTTCCTGGCTCCGCAATATACGCGACTGGACGGGCATAAGAAGTGTTGGAGAGCTGTTTCGTGCTGCCCAGGACAGGGACGCTTTCTCTCGGGTGATAGTCAACGTTGGGGGGACCTGACATGACACCAAAAGAAGAAGAAGATGCATATAATTTTTTTACATACGAGCCTTTTAAATCTTGCTACTGTTTTGGTATTCAATAATATCTACATATTGTTATTATTATTAGTGTTAGTAGATTGAATGCAGTGGAGATGAGATCCCTCAGACGTATGTGTGGCAAATCAATTTATGATAAGAGTAAAGAATGCAGATATTAGGAACGAATGTAAACCTGATCTTATCATAATTAATAGAATTAAAAAAGGGTCGCTCAGATGGTTTGGGCATATTGAGCGAATGAATGAGGAAAGAATCCGCCAGAATGGCGCCAGAAAGAGAGGGCGACCGCGGAAGACATGGCACGACCAGATCAACCAGTTACTGGAAGACGGTCCCGTTAGAAGCCTCAATAACCGGCGAGCTTGCATGCAAAGATGTATGAATGTGGATGAGGCGAGAGTTGTATGTCAGGAGAGAAGAGTGTGGCGCTCTATCCTCTCTGCCTACCCCCACGGGAAACGGCGTGATGGTAAGTAAGTAAGTAAATAAGTAAGTTGTTATTATCCGTACATATGCTATTCTTATACATGTATTCATGTATTCGTATACATGTATTCTTTTTACTTTCGCTATTGATTTTGTATTCAATAATATCTAATGTTTTAACTATCCAAATTTTATATTTGTATCCTCAATTATTGATTAATTTTATTGTTATATAGTATTTTGTTTTATATATATAATTTTGTTCTCACTATATTGTAAGCTGCTCATCTCGGCGAGATGAGGGGCTCCTTTTCCTAACGGCATATATCAAGATGAAGATAAATAAATAAATAATAATGTGAAATAAAACGTATTGATTTGACTTTGAGTTTAATTGATAACAGCGTGTAATTAAAATTCACATGAATACAATGATTACACGATTATTAGATAAAGAGTAACGCCGGCTCCATACATCGGTACCTACCAATTCCAAAACCAATGGTTTCCAATTTTTGAGTCCGATCGGTCAAACGATACAGATTTGCATCGAAAATATGTCAGAGGGAGGGGAAGGGGTACGAGAAAGAGAGGAAATGTTGCCTATGTTACTCGCCGGGTCCTAAAGCATAAGTATGCAAAATTTGAATCTAATCGGACAAACGGTGTGGATTTGTATAGAGAACAGATAGACAGATAGACAGACATTGAGTTTTATAGGTATAGATGTTGGCGCATGGTTTGGTCATGTGAAACTGATAAGCAAGGAAAGGATGGTAAGGAAAATTGTTTGTCAAAGGCAACAGAAACAGAGGGCGTCCGCGGAATAATAGTAATAAAACAATATATTCGGTGTATAAGACTCTTTTATTGTATTTCATATATCTATTAACAGGAAAATGAAAATTTTAATAAAAAAATACAACTTTCAATTATAATTAAATAACGCCAGATCTCTTTTGGCTTTATGCCTGTCAAAAACAATTTTGTGAATTTCCTGCTTATTCTTTTGTTGTGTTTTGAAAATCTCTAACTGAACCGTATATAATTTATTCTGCATATCACTTTTAGTCGTGAGCTTTGGCTCCAGTTTTCTATTACCTGCAAACAAAGAAAAGGTTACAAACAGCTAACTAACTAACTAACTAACTTACCACTACGCCGTTTCCCCGTGGGGGTAGGCGGAGAGGATAGAGCGCCATACTTTTCTGTTCTGACATACAACTTTCGCTTCGTCTAAATTCATACATCTTCGCATGCAAACTCGACGGTTGTTCAGGCTTCTAACAGGACCATCTTCCAGTATCTGGTTAATCTGGTCATGCCACGTCAATAACTTAAAAAATATAATATATTAGGTCCTTACATATGAAATTGGCGTTTTGCCGTACTGGCAAATTTGATCTCAAATATCTTCTCTTTGGTTAGGAATTTCAAATCCAAATTTATACAGCTATTTGCTCATGTATTTGTGTTTTGAAAATTATAATTCATTTGTTTTTTTCTCAATTGTTTTTTTATTTGCGTCACTCAGTTTACAAAATGAAAAACTTGAAATATCGCGTTATTTACGAGTACCACCGTGGCACCAGTGCTGCAGAAACGGCTCGAAGGATTAATGATGTGTATGGCGACGGTGCCGCAAAAGAAAACACAGTGCGTTTTTGGTTCCAACGTTTTCGTTCTGGAAATTTCGACCTGCAGAACAAGCCCCGTGGACGGCCGGAGACCAAAGTTGATAATGAAGAATTGAAGGCTATTGTGGAAGCGGATCCATCGCAAACCACATCCGAGTTAGCTGCAGGCTGCGGTGTTAGTGATAAAACTGTTTTAATCCACTTGAAGCAAATTGGTAAGGTGAAAAAGCTTGAAAGGTGGGTACCTCACGAATTGAGTGAAGCAAATCAACAAACGCGCGTTGACTGCTGCGTTGCATTACTCAACCGGCACAATAATGAAGGGATTTTAAATCGAATCATTACCTGTGATGAAAAGTGGATCCTGTACGATAATCGGAAGCGCTCATCGCAATGGCTGAACCCTGCCGAACCAGCCAAACCATGCCCCAAGCGAAAATTGACTCCAAAAAAGTTACTTGTGAGCGTTTGGTGGACTAGTGCTGGTGTCGTTCACTACAGCTTTCTTAAATCTGGCCAGACGATTACGGCAGATGTCTATTGTCAGCAACTGCAAACCATGATGGAAAAGCTAGCTGCTAAACAACCGAGGCTGGTTAATCGCTCTAGGCCACTGCTGCTTCATGATAACGCTAGACCACACACTGCACAACAGACGGCTACCAAATTAGAGGAGCTTCAATTGGAATGTCTAAGACATCCACCGTACTCTCCGGAACTTGCCCCAACAGATTACCATTTTTTTCGAAATTTGGATAACTTCTTGCAAAGAAAAAAATTCAACTCCGATGGGGCAGTCCAAACCGCCTTCAAAGATTTTATTGATTCCCGTCCGAATGGTTTTTTTAGTAAAGGGATCGATGAACTACCTATGAGATGGCAAAAGTGCATAGATAGCAATGGTACATACTTTGATTAAATAAATATATTATAATAAAAAAAATCGGCTCTATGTTCCTCCCATACTAAACGCCAATTTCATATGTAAGGACCTAATAGATAAAATAAAAACATATTGTTCTCACAAACACTAAAAAGGTAGGAAAACACTTAACTTCCTCAATAATCTTACCTTCCTTGCGCATTTTTTCATATTCTCGAACCTACTTCGAAAATCTATCGGACAATACGCATTTAGGCGGGAACAAACCCACAAAGCATAATATTCGTTGCGTAATGCGGCCCACTAGTCTCCTTTCATCTTCTTGGACATCTTAACTTCTTATTTAGTAAAACAGAATTGTTGATGATATGAACGTCATGTTTTAAATTACGTGATGCCATGTGCAAAATTATTTTGGCGTGAATTTGTCAATGATTTTTTTTTACACAATTGCAACACCCCTAATCCAATATTTGACACATCATCAGGGTCCGGACTATTATGTTATCTATGCACATCATAGATAAGATAATATAAACAAATATTTAGCATGAAACAACTATTTCTGGGTGATTTTGCGTAACTTTGAGGTTAAACTCGAGTTTAGCCCAGGATTTACGCTTTCTTTAATCCAACTTGAAACAACCGGCCCTTAGTTAGTTTAGGTTAAAAATTTTCCATTAGATAAAATTGGCTACTTCGGGTTTGATTAGGTTAGTTTTTTAGGTTTGGTTTGGTAAATATAGGTTAAGATTTTTTTTGTTAGATAAAATTGGCTAATTTATGTTTGATAAGGTTAGGTTTGGTTTGCTTAGTTTAGTTTACGTCAAAACGTCAAAATTGATGGCATACAATAACTGTAAAGATACAGAAATAGCAATATTGCTTATTTCAGAATACGGCCGAACGTCTATGATATAGTGTAATGAAAAAAAAGATTTTTTTACGCCAGTATGATCAGTTTGAAAATATATTTCTTTTTTTCCCAAAAAAATCGTACTTAAAAATTCATAATAAGCAAACGGCACATTTTATCACAAAATCGAACTACACATCGTAGATAATGTTGTTGCTAAGATGTGTGCAAAATTTTAATTTTGAAATTTGCAAAATCGGTACAATAATTTTTGAGATATCGTCTCCAAGAGTCTGAAAATGAGAGTTTTGAGGAAAACGCTAAAAATAATGTAATTTGATTAAAAATTCATCTACCACGCTAGCTTCAAACTGCTGTAACTCAGCCAATTTTTGTAATTTTTGTGATTTTAATAAAAAGTGATTATTTAAAGATAAAGCAAAAAAAAAAACATTTTTGAAAATGTCAAGATGGCGTGACCCCTTCATGTTTGAGCTCAAATTTTCTCTATTTTCTAAGGTCCGAGGGTATTTAACAGTATTTCCCCCTTAAGTGTATTTATTTAGCAGACATAAAAAAGGCAAAAAGACTTTGTTTCTTAATTACTTTTCGTGCACAATTTTGTGTCTAGTTTTGTGATCAAGTACCTTGTGTAATCAAAATGTAGTCTTTGTTATGGCCTGGTATGCCTTGCAAAATTGTTCATGTATTATATATACCTAATTATTTTATGTTCTGGCGTCAGAATGAAATGAATGAAACATCAGATATTGATTCACGTTTATTTATTTTAATATTTAAATAGCGTATACATATTATATAAATTATATTCTAATGGCGATAGTATTACATGAAAATACACATGATTCATATAATATATTATAGTTTGGATAGCCTTTTGAATTATCCTCTTGAAATTCAAGGATGGATATTTCTTGTATAAATATGATTTTCTCTTTGTATTTTCAAGAGTTAAAAACTAAATTAGTTTTCAGCTCTTGTAAATAATACCTAATTAATTCTATTTTTTCAAAAATTAGCTGTTTTTTATGTCTAAATAAAAATATGACTTTTAAAAGTTACTATAATTTTAAAAGCTAACTTTAGCTGTAGTTATATTGTATTTTTTAAAAATTAAGCATTTCAGTAATCATATGTCTCTAGTCAAAAATCAGTATTGTGATTTTCTCAAAAAATAAAAAATATATTTGCGCTTTGATATTTCTTTTAAAATATCTTCAAAACAAAATAAACTCGAGGTATTAACAAATGTAAAGCTTTGTTGGCACGTATTGTTACATATATTTTTATAATTTATTCAATAATTCTTCGCATGGCCTAGGACCGGTCGTCCACATTTTTATTTTCTAAAGATTAGCTCAAAAGCAAGCTAGAAATTTGCTTTCTTTGCTAGGAGCCCAGATATATTTATCTATAAATTACCTGGGTTCAATTCAATTAGCAGTGTTATTTTATTTTGATTTTTAAAATGAGAATATGATATATCGGCTCATTTTTTTTATAAGAAATAACAAATGTTTTATAAATTTAATTGCATTATCTTACTGCTGAAAAATAAATCATAAAATTATTTAAATCACATGATATAAGATATTATCTCCAAAACAATGTTGAATAATAAACCACAAAAAATCCCAAATAGAACTGAATGGAAGTTGCAGCCACATATCTACAAAGTATATACTATTTAGATTAAATACATACCAAATGGGGGCATAAAGTCTGGAAACATGGACCGTACATGTATATATCTATAAATTTCCTTATTGACATTTTCTATGTGGTTTCCATCAATAATGTTGCATGCAGAAAAGCATTATCTCCGTCAATTCTAGCATATCCAGTTGTGATATTTTACTTCATATGGTTAACCATAGGAAGTAAAATATCACAACTTAATATTAATATTGTTGATCTTCACTGAATAAAACTTCTTCGGTTACTTCATGGCGGCGAATGAAGGTGTGCAAAGTGAGTGTCCAATCCACATGTCCAACTTAATAAATTTTCAATTGAAGATGCTATATTCAGTAAAAATCAATAATAAATTATTTGAATCATCACCACTGAATCTCATAGGATTGACGGATTGAATGCGTTAATGCATTGTGCACATGTCAATTTTGTAGGATGCATTTTTGCATAAACAAGTGCATTGCTATAAGTTAAAACTGACACTAATAATTCATACTAGCCTATATCCAGACCTGCCCCGCATTTACATACAACTCACAGCATTATAACCTCATCAATATTAATACTTATATACATTTATTATTAATTATTAAACTTATAAAGTGTAATGTCTCCCGGAACATAGAACCATTTCTAAATGAATATGGCACAAATAAAAAAGTATAAATTCATTGTAAGCTTTTCTTCATTCTCTTTTTATCGGAGATAACAAATTTTTATAATATTAATTATAAAAATAATCAAATTTTTACAAACAACAACATTATCCTCTGGCTCACTTAGCTTTGTAAACTTGCCCACACTGGAACATTAAAGTACCTATATTTACAAGATCATGAACAATAAGCTTCTTTTATATGCTTTAATAAGCACCTATAAAAATAATTAACCATGAATATATATTAAAGACATTAAGTCTTTTACTATGTAGAAACACCACCTACATATTACAAAGTGGCTTCACTTGAGCCACGCAAACAGCAGATACTAATATGGCCACACAGGAAAACTGAGTTATCCACAGATGGTGAACATGATATTTATTAAGTATTAATTAAATATGTACTCTTAATCTTATTCATTTATTTAACTCTTACTATAAGCAAAAACTTATTGGAATATAACAAGAGAGTTAGGTTAGGTTGAAAAGTTTGACAAAACAATTTTATCTCTACAATAAGAACAGAGAAAATGTTTTTAATCTTCTTACAGATCCTGGAACTTCAATATTTCAGAAATGATAATCTTAATAAAAAAGTTTACTTATAATGTTCCGGATAAAGTTCATACATCATTAGCCCTGTTGGCGGAATGGGATCTGAAACGTCGACACAGTTTGTATACACAATGCAAAATATCTCTAACCACAAGATTCAGAAAGGTAGTGAAAACCATTTAAATTTAAAATGTTCATTTTAAAACACTTGTCTAAAGAAGAAATATACTTTACGCCTTATAAATATTTCTAATAAGGATAATTTGACAGCTTGGCTTTAACTCCTAACGCAAATGATTGTAACTTGTTCAGAAGTCACAGACAGTGCATTTTAAGATTATTTTTCAGGCAAACACAAATGAGAATGAGTTATATTACGAGGAAGACTTTAAAAACTACGCAACATGATGACATAAAATAATAGTTTTTTTAATATAGCATTTTGAGAATTTTAGAAGAATAACTAACCTTTCTTCTAGTGCATTAATAATCTAAATTAAATCTATATGGGCGTGGAGTAAATATTGTGACTTGAAAACCTTCATAGTTTACAGTTTTATTTAACCCGAATGACAGGAACACTTGAATTGACTTGGCGTTCATTCAATAGCTTCTGGGCTTATTGAATGTTCAAAATTTATTAATGAGTTATTATAATGAGTCATTTATCGTGCATCATTCTGTGCACCAATGAATACACAACCTCAAGCACGGCCCGAGTTCCTGGCGGTCCGTATCTACTAGTCAATGTAACATAATACAGTTAAAACAATTATGCAATTCAATTTCTTACAAAAATTTCAACATTAATTATTAAATTTTTTAACAATTATTAAAAAATTTCTGTCATAATATAAATAAGTATCTAGGTATTAATTAATTTATAATATGACTGAAAAATTAAATACATATACCTACATATTCTTAGATATGGTATACAGTATTTTTGTAAAGATAATATCAAAAGTTGTTTTTTAGAACTGGAATAAATATGAATATGAGTAAAAAGCATACACATTTAATTTATAAAGAATATTTTTTACAAGAAACTAACTTTCTATTTTTTCTCGGTGATTTTCTAAGCATAGGATGAATCTCGAATCTAATTTTTGAAAAAACTGAGAGTGAGAAATAGAAATGAGTTTCTTTTTACCAAATGATAAATTAAAATATTGCTGTGCGATAAAAGATTCTGTTTACACCACGATCTTGAAAGACAACCTGTCCCTTTCATAAAGAAAGAACAATCAAAACATTGAGTTTGTTAAAGGATACCAATCTAAATATCACATCATAATGATTACTTAAGTACAGCATGACACCAATACTTACATAATAACTTAATAATACAAAGATGGAGCAAACTAATTGTTTGATTTTGTACAATCATTTTAGTCAAGATGCTCTAAAACTCGTTACTTTGTAAATATTTAAACTCATGCCTGTACTTGAGGCAACCATTTGCTTTTCTGCTAAGAAAACAACGTTTAATGTTTACCATTTAAATCCAAATCAATAATGCGATAAGCTAATAATTTTTCGCCTTCATGGAACTGCCTCTTCATCTGTTCCGTCATCAGAGTTGTAAACTGGTGCGCCGTTCTTCATCTGTATGACGGATCTCTTGCGATGTCTGTATTCTTTCATATCTTTTTCTATGTTCCTGTAAAGTCATTAAAAACACATTTTTATCCAATAAAGCATATAGACTAAGAGCCAGGGACCGCCAGACTTACGTTGTAGTATCAAATCTGAAATATTTTCTCTAGATGTACACTGCAGTAGGCAGGAGGTTTGGTTATTATGATATTTGAGTTTGGGGAATTTCGACAGATATCAGGTAGTATATGTAAGCTATGCGTGTTTGTAATACAGGTACAAAAATGTGTAAGTAAAACGTTAAACCAAATATGTAATATTCCTATATTGCTAGCAGGGTCTGGAAATAGGCGAAATCACTAAAGTGCAGAAATACATGTTTGTCTCACCCGTACCGGTGTCACTTCGAGTCTTATTCGCATGTCCAAGAATTAGCGCCAATTTATATCCAATCAGCGCCGCCACATAGGATAAATGAGTCACGACGCTTGCGCACAACAGGTCAAGTGACAGCAATGAGATAAAAGTAGCATTATCTGCCCCGCTTAGTCCGTGATATCTCCACTTATGGGCATTAGCAATATAAGAGTATTACATATATGCTTTAAACACCTTGAACACAATAACCTAAATGTTTCCAGCTTATTTTTTCATATTGGTTTACTTTCATACAGAGCTAAACCTCACATGAATGATTTGATAAAAAATATTTTCATTATTGATGTTGACATCTTTTATTTTAATAAATAAATAGTAAGAAGTGTAAACATGTAATATACAGGGTGCCTCCTAGCTAGTAACAAAAACTTTGCTCAATCTTTTTGATTCATATAAAATATCCCTTAAACTTGAAAATGTGAAATGCCAACAGTTAAGGAGGTAAGTGACATCAAAGTTTTCACTTTTTCAATATTTCTGACTTATTATTGTAACTGGTGTTCATACTAGCTCCGAGACACCCTGTATGTATGTATTATTAGTATTACCTTGCGCTTATAAGAGGGTGCAAGGCCACCTTCAGGCTGGCAAAGAGCCCGGGCTGCGAGGCCTCCTGGTACTCCAACAGACCACATAGGCTGGCAGGCCCGCACGGAGCTGAACATGCCCGAATACGGGTCGGTGCAGGCACCATCTTTCTTCCACTGCTCGGGGCTGATAGGGAACGATTCATCTTACTGTAAGAGAAGGATAATTTTTTTTTATATATGTATTGAAATTTCTTTATTGAAAAAAAACTTACATACATTTTACATTGAATATTACTTTTTTTTTAATACATGTTTAACTGTCCCCAGTAAACTAATACTTGTGTTTGGGGACAGGAGTATGATACATAAGAGCATGAATGGATAAGTATGTATAAGTTAATAATGGAACAGTGTAGAGACATACAAACAACATAAGATAAATATTAGTGACTCAAGTATACTAATTATTTCGGAGTACCGTTATTTTTTATAATTCTAACTATTTTTTGTTTTAATTATGTATATTCTATTTATTTTATGTGTTTCTTGAATTTTGTGTAGTGTTCTTCAGTTCTAATATTCATTGGTAAGTTATTGAAATATTTGACACCTAGATAAGTGTAATGGTGTTGTGTGGCTGTTTTGTTATATTTAAGAAAGTTTAAGCATCCTATTATTTTCGCTATTTGGCTATGACTATGAGTATTATGAGTTTGTGGTGTATTTATATTTTGTTAAGTGAATGTTTCTTTATGTATTTGTAAAACTGAGGTGTTTTTGTATAATCTGTCTAATGTTGGTACATTAATTATCATTATTATATTATGAGATATATCTCTGAACTGCAAAGCCACATAAAAACAATACAACATGTTTAAGAACATGCAAAATATATAAAAACTAGCTGTAACCCGTCAAAAGATGGTACTTTTACATGTCGGCTCCTCAGGAATAAGTAATTTTTATTTATATAAAAAGAAAATTTAAAATGTAATTTTAAAGTAAAGAATAAACTTTAGTACAATTTGTATAAAGGCCATAAAGGTATAACTAAAATAAATAACTCTCATACAAAATAAAAGTACAATGCTTTAATCTATCTGTATCATAGAGAAGAAACTTTTTAGAGGAAATAATAACATAGGAAGCCTTTTTTCAAAGTTAAGTCTTTTGTCAGAAGTTATGTCTTTTGTCAAAAGTTACGATATCAATTGAATATAATTTTTGTTCACATTTAAAGTCAAAGTACTACCTTAAAGGTGAATTGCTCAATTCTCTCTCAGGTGCGCTATGGCTTTCTGCCGTATCTTTCTCAGGAGAAACATTCACTTCACCGCCATCATCTCCAAACACGCAGTTCTCTAAGGGGCCCTGGTCCTCATCGTTGGGCTTGGGAGATTTGAACTGCGGAAGGTGTCGACTGTCTACAAACTGGACGAGGTTCTTCTCTCTGACGTAGATAAATGGACGGATCACTCGAAGATTTAGTTCCCTAAAAGTAAATAATAGTTTTATAAGTTTTACTGCAATCGCCATATATATATATATGTGTGTACATTGTCATTGTCATATTTTTATGGTATATATTATTATTTTAATTATTTATAATAGGACCAGCTTCAAATAACTAAATGTCCACAATATTTGGAAAGAGAAGTTATACGTTCCTGGCCTGGAGACAATACAACATTTTACCCGTAAGTTTACAAATAATTTAGAAAAAAGAATGCAGTTCAAAAAAGAAATAAGTAGTCATAAGAGCTGAACATTATTGTCATAACTTTAGATGTAAATATAAGATGTTTTTTTAGAGATATAGATAGAATTTTAAAATGACATTAGTGTTTAAATAAAAGTTGTTTATTTAGAGGTTTGTTTTTCGAATTGGCAACACTTTTTGTGCTCAGTTTCCATTTCAACACGAGTAGACTTATACCAAAACAACGCTTGCAAATTTATTTTAAAAATCGCAGTGTCGTAATCATTTTACATAAACACTAATGGCATTAAATTATCTTTCCAATAAAAACAGTACCGTGGCCATTACCACGATTTTTATTTCATTTATAGTTCATACCCCTAAAAAGCACACCTATATAAATTGCAAATTGTTGGCATAGCAAAATGGAAGAGACCAAACTTATAAAAGTGTATGTACTTTCTCCAAACAGTGTAAGATATTGTTAAAAATTAATATTGCAACTTACTTTATGTAGTAATGAGCCTTCATCGTTTTGAGTCTGCCATTGCTGAATACAGAGATGATAAAACTCCTGGCAACATCGTCCAAGTGTTGCCCCGTCGCAATAACATTGTAACCATGCTCGGAGGCGGCCCGATATATTTGTCGTCGAGTCCAGTGGTTGGTGAAGCTGCACAGATCTTGATCTTTTTGTTTACGAGATACTGGAAATAACATTTAATCCTATTAAAATAAATGTTAGTAAAGGTCACAATTGTATAAAATCGAAACCACCCTCTCAAACTGAATAAACACGACAATTAGAGCAAAACTAGGTGTAAGTACACCAATAACAATAGGAAAAATCATATTTTTAAATTTACTCTCAATACTCTGATATTGAATTAAATTATCATTAAATACTTAGAAGTAGGTACCTACTTGGTAGAATACACAAAGCTCATTTAATTAATTAGGAAAAATCGAATCAAATGTTTTAATTATTTTACATAATTGTAGTACCATGTTTTACTGTATACTATCCTACTTTATATTTATAATATATGATACACATATATGTATAATATGTTATATGCGTTTTATGTATAAACTGTGAAAAAGCCTAGCGAAAATGAGTTTCAAATTTGCACTAAATAATGAGTAGGTACTTTATTAACTTTTGGTATTTAATTTAAATATTTAAGAGCCCACAGAAAGTGTGTAGGTACTAGGGGCGTGCAGTGGGAACATTGTAGCAAGACTTTTACGTAACAATATACGTATTTTGAAAAAAATCTAAATAAAACATGTATCTCGTAATATTCCTAATGTTCAAATTTCAGTACTCTGTCAGATAAATATTTAATTTCTATTTTTTTCCAAAATATAAGTTTACAAAAAAGTCACGCTTCAATGTTCTCGCCTGGTACCTACCTAGATTGTATTCACAGGGCTCAGAGCAATATTTTTTTATGTCAAGTCGGGTTTGTCAGACGATTATATAATTATTTTATTTGAATTTGCATATATTTAATACTCAGTTGTGTAAATTAATTAGCGTATCATACTTACAAACACAGTGCGAACTGCTCATATTTTCTAGGTTGTCTTGGTAAATGTATTTTATACCAAGGGTCTTACAATATGCCATCAAATGTATCGGGTCGACATCTGATAAATTATCTCTGATTGTAACAGCACCTGAAAGAACAAGTAAAAATATCATGTATTATGAATTTGAATTGAATTGAATTGAAGAATATGGCAGGTAACTCGGATTTTTTCAAGGGAAAATATCCTCGGTATAGCTGAGTACATATCAAAAATGAAATAAAATTGATTGTGTTGCAAGTACCTACATATTTAAAAAGTTATTACACTTTAAAGATTCAAATTCTTTACCATAAATTTTGACATTAGATGTCTTATCCATAAATAAGTGTAAATAAATTAAAAGATATTGTGCTGCCGCGTACGTGCAGCTACTCTGGAGGTTGATAATCTGCGTATGTATAAATATGACATATTGTAAAATACATTATTTGTAGCCCGCTTGAATGGTGTATCTGTTTGTGAATATGTTCGGATGAATTTTGGTGTCATTTCAATATCAAGGGTTATATTACAGTGTATATATTATATATATATATATATATATATATTATATTACCTATGGTAAAGTGTATTCCCTTGGCCCTGGCGTAGAACTGGTACTGATGCAGAGTGTGGAGCAAGCTGAGGGAGTGCGCCCCGCCAGACAAGCAGACCAGAACCCTGTCCTGATGGCGAATCATACCAAACTCTTGCATTGCCTATAAATAACGAAACAACATAATATCACTTGCATTGAACTTCTACGGTTATCTAAGTCCAGACAGAAATAACAACCTAAGAAATACCAGGCATATGCTAAAACAGTTCGCCCAGATATTGTTGATATCAAAATTCATACCATTTTCCCCACTCCTCACTAGGTTAATCTTAAATTGACTCTGGAATCACTTTTTTTAATGAAAACTAACAGTGAAAATCGACTAATATTAAACCACACATTAAACCACTGGACCTAGATATTTTTTCATGTTAAAGAAATATCAGATGCCGGCCTAGTCAATAGAAATCTTAATATGTAGTTCTCCACACTAGGTTAATCTTAAATTGACTCAAGATTACTGGAATCACTTTTTTTTTAATGAAAACTAACAGTGGAAATCGATTAACATTAAACCACTAGACCTAGATATTTTTCATGTTAAAGTCAATAGAAATCTAAATAGTAGTTATAGACAGTATTCAGTGATAATATTTGTTATTCGGTCAATATTTAAAATGATATAAGTGATCTGAGTGAAGCTTGGTTATTATCAGATATCAGTTAGTCAATAGAAAGTCATAAATTTTAAAACATTGAACGGTTTGTCAATGCATAGTACATTGTTTTATTATTATTCATTTTTTGTTTCATGTTAAAAAAATATATACAATATGAAATCATTACATTTTGTTGGCCCAGCATACTTTTTCGTGTACATATGTCATTAAATCACATATAAAAACCTTATACTGTTGATACAAATTTTAACAGTTTCCGAGACAGGCAACCCAAAATCTTTAATCATGTCACTGTATGACAATCCAAGTATAAGGAAGTATGAATATTTCTTCAGTATTGTATGCTTGCCGCTTCTATAAAATGGTACCTATTTCAAAATTTGACTCATGCACTGATGGATCTATGGATCAACAATATATGATAAATGAGAAATTTTGCTCATCTTCACGTGCACTCTCATCTTGATCAGGCTAGCGAATCTAGCTCGAAATGTCTCTCTTAACAAAGACTGACCCATGGCAGAATAACCTATAAATTTTTTTATCATCTGACAATTGTGAAAATCTACGAGTGCGGAAATTGAGTAGATATTACAACATGCAAATTTACGTGTTTCCAGAATATGCTAGAAATAGTTATATGGAAAGTTAAAGATCTTTTAAATCTGTACTTAATTTATACCCTTAATAGTTTAAAACCTTTGGATGCGCACCTCAACTGTTCCTTTCCAAACACTCTTGGGTGGGCAGTGCCATTTTCCGTCCTCGTCGAACACACAATCCCCCGGATACTCCGATTCACTACTGCTGCCTGAGCTCAGGCGGCTACGACATGTTTCCCCGTGGCTGGTAGCTGCAGCTGATGAGGACAGGTGTTGACAGCATGACAGCTCTGAACATCTGTCAAAATATACAATAATAGATAAATAGTAGGATTTTAAGTAACATGTATGCAGTGAATAACAAACAACAAGTTTCTGGGGTGAGGCTCAAATCCCCAACATTATATTTATCAAAATATTCTGAAAGAAAATACTGGTCTAAAGGAGTTTAAAAAAATTTTTTAATGATATTTCAGGCGTATTCTAGTGTAATGCTAACAATTCAGAAGAATCTCATTACACAAATAAAGGATATTGCTAAAAATTCTAAAAATCATAAAATAAATATCTCATTAGTGACATCTGTGGTCATTTAATGGGAATGAATGAAAGCTTTGGATGCCAGTCGCTCTAAGGATTGTTGAAACACATATACGGAACATGTTGTATAATTGAAATATAAACAACTTCCAATAAATTTAATGACATGGTATTCTATCGTGGGTGGAAATGGAACGTTACATTGTGTAAAGTGATCACTTAAACCAGCCGTAAGATAGGTCGTAAGCCCTTTGAACACCCAAAGACTTCCATACCTACTTTCTCATAAAAATATAATTTCGTCTCTGTGAGACATCTATAACATATTGATTGAGAGTAATGACAGTTAAAAAAGTTGCTTACAACTAGAAATGTTGGACTGGCCCAGCAAAAAGAAAAGGCAATTGTTTATGTTATTCATACCTTGCATAGTCTTCTGAAGAAACCGTATTGTGGCTGGACTTTTTGGAGCTAAATGAATCCGTGTTGTATCCGCTTGATTTCCTGGATTCACTAGAGTCTACAGAGCTAGCAGTCGATGTCCTGCTGGTTCGCTGTGAACCGGAGCTCTCAGATGCGGAGAAACTTGATCTGCGGAAATTTCGATTATTAAGAGTTTTATTTATTTTTGCATACATCACCGTTCTCCACTGCCATCTAGAGGTAATAAGAAGAACTCGCATGCATAAGTAATTTTATAAATACCACAATGATGTACAGTACTAATATATATGATATGCAGTACTGATCTGCCTTGAATTACGACTATGACAACTGGCTATAAAGACCCCTTTACATTATCACTACAATCTCAGATTTCGGCCCCTCTACTCTACAGCACTACTCAGCATCCGCAACATGCCATGATTACAAGAAATTTAGCAAATACTAAATGAAATATAACCGTAACTTGTATTATTTGATAACAAGATTGAGTAGGAAATGGATGGGAACAAGGAAGGATTGAACTAAGTTTTGGGTGGGCTTTCCCTAAGACTAGGCTCTCTCCCCAAAAATACCCCCTACCCCGTCTATCACAATTCCACTGACCTCATTTAATATCATTAACCCATTAATAAAAATTGCCTTATAACCCTTGCATGGAACCCAATGAGCCATTATTATGAGGCGCAACCACTGTACAGAAATATATCAATTGCAATTCTTAAGCTGCATCATTACATAGTAAATTTTTGTAAAATGCAGATGATGTCATGATCAATGGCTTCACTTTGACTTTTTTCCTACTTCAACAATCCTAGATTTTTTAAAACAAACGAACTACATATTCATTCAGCCATTAATCATGAATTCAACTGCACTGCCTTGTTTGACTCACTTGTTATCATTTTTGCCTTCACAATCTCTGTGGAGTTGGAAATCTACTCTGCTATTGGATAACTTCTTTTCTGAACTATCACCTCTAGAGCAGCAAGCCCTATAGTCGTCTGAACAGACCGGAACTCCCTCGATAATATCAGGAACTTCGCTCTTCTCCTGTCGTTGATTCAGATTAGAGCTCTTCAAACTCCTCCTTTTGCGTCTGTAGCACGTTGAATCAGAACTGGGACGCCTCTTGACTAGAAATGTATTACTGAATTAATTCAACGCTTAGAATACTGATTTCAAGTTTCATGTAAGCCTGATTTATCAACTGTAATTATTAGTCATTGAGAGATCTTCCCAGAGCGGAGATTCAGAGTTTGCAATTAAATTACTTGAAAAACAAGCCACAGAGAAATATTTCAGAATAAAACTTAATTTCTCACCTGCGTCACCACACGCTTGATCGTGTTCTAGGAATGACATATTAATTCCGCTGTCTTGTGAGCTGACTGAGTTATTGTGATACCAAATCTTGTTCTTGCAATACAACCGTTGGCACTCGCTTTCGGTACAAGAATTCTCATCGTCGGACAACTTGTGCGAACTGATGGATTTGGGAACGGGCATGAGAGCGATGGAACTGTTCAGGACTTGAATAACCGTGTCAGGGCTTGAAGTGTCGCTTGAATTGAATGACAAACTTCCAGCACAAGGAACGTCAGGTGGTAGACTATCGGGTGAATGCTGCGGCGACTGGCCGCAGTCTGTCTGTTGTCCGATGGTTTGTTGGGCCCGAAAAAAAATCGGGCTTTCCTTCCCCGTGTCTACTTCAATTATCGGCGGTGTCATCGTCACGGGTAATAATATCACCGGACTAGTCGGCGACTTTTTCAATGTTTTTTTAACATTTTGTAAATTATCGAGGCTTGTTGGGGGGGGCATTGAATTTAACCTGGAAAATGAAGCTTCCGAACCAGATCTGTTTCTCCTTCTCGACACATCTGGAGGGGAATTTTTTCTGGAGCCATTCGGAGATGACAAGTAAAAGCTAACTCCCGAAGAGTTCAGGTCTGGTGAGATCATTTCATCGACTTGATTGACCATTTCTCTAATCTCATGTTTCACTTCACTCGCCATTTCCCTGGATACTCCCATCAAATACTCAGCGACATCCGAAATTGAGACAGAATTAGAATCTAAACTTTGAGTGGAAGCATTATTAGGATTACAACAGAAACTTCGATTGGATAATTCTATTGCCTCAGAATTTTCGAGTACGTCTTCTACTTTTGAAATGACTTCTCGAATTTCTGACTTTATTTCAGTTGCAATTTCTTTAGTCATCTCTTTTACATAGGCATGTATGTCTTCTGAAGTATTTGAGGCCACCGAAACGTTGGATGACGCTCTTCCCAGTTGGCTGCAGTCAGAATTAGATGCGCCCATGTGTTCCTTATGAGTGTACATGTAACTTGATGAAGGGGAGTTTATAAAATCATCCAAAGATTGCAAATCGGTTTGGCTACCGCAATTGCAGGTTCCCAAAGTTTTCATGTAAGAATTATTCATTCCGAGACTCAATCTTGTTTGAGGTGTTATTACAATTGGCGGGCTATCATCAGAGCCAAGGCTGTGGCATCTAGCTCTGGACATAATACTTTCACGGTTGATCAATTTATTAATAGGAGCATTATACAGAGTCCCTGTTGTAACTTCTTCGCCAACTGCAAAATGCACCGGAGGAGGTGTGACAGAATTCATTTTGACTTCATCAGGTTTGATCAACGTCGGTTCGATAATGCTTGATTCTCTGGAAAAGCTCTTAAATTTAGTATTGAAGATGCTAAACTCTGATGTATCAATTGCTGATAAACTAAAATGCCTCGGAGACGAACTAGGCACTGGAGAACTTCCGCCGGAACTCACAGATGAGACACTCTTTCTTGCAGAACTGAACATTACGGGATCGAATGGCACAATGTGTTTGACGTTGGCCGAGTTTCCTAAAAGTAATTCCTGCGCTTCCATCGGGAGCATGTACCATCGCAAATAGTCGGCCCTGGCATTAAATTTGAAGTCTTGTTCCTTTAATGGATACCTTTGAGCGGATTTCCTCGCACTATTGAATAAATTTCTGGCAGTTTGCAAACATTCATAATACGTCTGAGGGAATGTTCCTGGACCTGAAATCAAAATTTTGCTGTCAAATAAGACTCACAATAGCAATTCTGACAGTTGTGGTAAATCACTTAATTTTTAAAACAAGTTAGACAAATCACTTAGATTTTTCTGGGTTAATTATTTTTTTATTGATATTTTAATTTTGCATATTATAATGGATTTTATTTTATCTAGGCAATTCGCCTATGGAGAACGATTTGTATGTAAATTAGTGATTTCAACTGGTTACACATTGTACTGTTATTTGAGATTTGATGATTGGTAACAAAGATTTAACTTACCAATCATCTATCAGAAGCAAATCTCAAATAACAGTTATTGTATTACCGCTTAAAATAACATCACTAATATACATGGTCAACATATGTAATTGGTTATTCCCAGCAAGAGAATGTTCTGGGTTTCAGTCTCAATAGTAACTACTACATACATATTTTTTCAGTACATAGATTTTATTCTATCTATCTTTCAAAGTGATTCATCTAATTTCTCCTAATTTTATTAAAGATCTATGTATGTTCTTAAATTTCAAATTCATAGTAAAAATGTGTTTTCATTATATGAGGCGTTGCGTATCAAAACCTACCTAACGCCATGAACTATTTTTTTGGCAAGTCGATTATGAAAGGCAGTTAATTTGGTTTTAGATAGGTTTTGAAACTCAAGTTGATTTTTTAATAGCAATAACTTCAGATTGGCACATGTTACGATAGTAAACTAATATTATAAAAGAAGGATTGAGCTTAGAGAATATATTGAAATTCAAATCTAAAAAAAAACGAAAATGGTCGTTGGGTATGTTTTGATACGCAGCAGATTTTGATAAAAGCAAAGACAGCAAACAATTGAAAAGTTGTTGTGAATGCAGTTCTTGCATACAACCGAGGATTACTAATTTAGAATGTACTGAATTCGAGATTTTACAAGAAATATACATAGTTCTATCCCTTCGAAAATCATGTTTTCAAATTACCGTTAAAAGCAAAGACGGCAATATTCAATTATGTAAATAGCAATGTCCACTTTTTGGTAGCAAACACAGAAATATCCATATTTAAAAGTGAAATATTTATTTATACACATACATATATAAAAGAAAAACTAAGGTGGCAATTGTTTTTAAAAACTAATTTCCAATAAGATGTAGGTTTCATAGATATCGGTGAAATTTCCTTGAGTAGTATTTATCTCAGCAATACCTCGGTGGGATATTTGTGCCATGCTTGGATATTGCTTTTATACCCCACATGTAATACTATATTTTTAATTGTATTAGCACCGAAAACGGTAACATAACTGCGATAATTAAATTGAAATAGATGAAAGTGTTTACCCAATTCAAAATAAAGTCCAAATTATTTAAGAATAAGACAATTTCAGAATCTGTTTCGCATGCTGGTAGGACAGCACTTACCAGTACAAGGTTTCTCATTGAATGTCATCTTCCCATCGGAATAAGTCAATGAGCTGAGTGACTTCTTGGCCAGCAGGTTGGAGTGTGTGCGGTGGCTCCATCGTCCTGTTTCGGGGTCCACGATATAGTGTGGAAGAATCTTCCAAGCCTCAGTGGCGACCATCTTGAGGGCTTCGAGCACAAAAGCGAGCTCACTGTCTGATATAAAATACGGCAGAGAAATTCGACAGAAACCAGGACGAAGGTGCTCATTCGCAGAGTTTGAGGATCTGGTAAATATAAGAAAAGGACGGTAAACCTTTACGTATGTACGTACACATTCACATAATGAATCCCTCTGAAAAGTGTGTCTGACTGTTAGAATACTTTATATAACACCTATCGACTCTTCAATACAGTAAGTGACAAATGTGTAATTTTTCATTTTTTTTCCTAATATTTCTCATGTACCTATTTAATTTTAAGACGCATAGAACCTAATTAAATCCAAGGTGTAAAAAAATTGACTGCCACTTAATTATACAGGGTATCTCATAGCTAGTATAAAAACTTCACATTCCTGTCTTTTTAATGAGTCGAAAATGTTCAAGCAACCATAGCCTACCTAATCAATAGTTACGGAGTTATGCAATATCAAAGTTTGCATTTTTTTTCCATTTTTCTTATTTTTTGCAAAAAGTTGAACTATCATTACAGTGACTTATATCGATTTTGAAAAATTCATTCGCTTTAATACAATTCGAATAAAATGATAAAAACCTAAAATTTGAAAATAGATTTTTTTACAAGGTTTTCATGATTTTATTTGAGTTGTATTGAAGCGAATAAATTTTTCATAACCAATATAAGTTACTGTAATAATAGTTCAACTTTTTGCAAGAATATTGAAAAATAATGCAACCTTTGATATCTCCATAACTAATAATATCGGGTCATGGTTGCTTGAACATTTTCGACTCGTCGAGTCAGGAATCCACCTGTAAAGTTTTTGCTACTAGCTATGAGACACCCTGTATATTGTTAGTTGATAAAGTCTTGAATTCAAATAAATATTTAGTTACAATGTATTTATACTCGTTTGTATTGGCAACAGAAGACAAAAAGTCAATCACGGGTCACACCCAAAATAAATTTAAAAGTCGATAATTAATCCCACTCAAAGATAAAATCCTTGGATTCTTGTTACATATTTTGAAAAAAAATATTAAAAAAAAATGTTATTTTAATTATTTTCAAAGCTCGCTTAAAGATATTTTATCTTGTTAAAAGTTTATGTAGGTACAATAGTAATGTTTGTAATGAGTTATATCAAAATTATTGAAAATATTCGTTTGTCTAATATTATCACAAAAAAACTATTGAAATATTTCCTTCTCATTTTAACATTATAAAATATTACATTCAAGATACAAATTACAGTGCGTAATAAGAGAAATATTATATTTTTACTCCCTTTCTTTTAACTCGTAGCGTCTGCTTGTCTGCCGAAAAAACTTTTGATATATTTTTAACCCTTTTTCCGTGATCTAATCGAGCTGAAACATTGCAGGCAGACTCATCGCGATGATAAAAATGATCTAACAATTTTTTGTTTAAAAAAATTTAATTATAGTACAATTTTGGATTTTTCTAAATTTTAACAGTTTTTTCAAATTGGAAAACCATACAAATGAGAAAGGATCCCGACGCGTGGAGAAGGCGCGAAACCCGTTTCAACTAGTCTGACTCGAGCCATGGGTCCAATTAGACAGTTTCGCTGATGCCGTGCCCCCCTATACCAATTATTACGTTTTCAATATTCTATAAGTTTTAAGGATAATAATATACATGGAACAGATTATCCACATGAACTTAAAGCAAGAGGATTATTTGATAGATATCAAACTGGAAACAATACAAATGAGAAAGGGAGTATAATAAAAACTTATGGGTTAGTTTTTTATATTCATACATTCTTTGATTTCTCTACGAAGATTGAAACTTTGAATCCAGAATGCCTTTTATCTCAGAAGGCCATTTTCATTCATTTTGTCACATTTTTGTCATTTAAGACTAGGGGTGCGATTTCAGTCCCCATACAGTCCTCATGTTAACTACTGTATATCTTCATCCCTAAGTAGACCAGCATGGAAACTGAATTATTTATTTTAAATTACACAATAAAATATTTTCTCACCCTTCATCCCTCAACAGCTTTGCGTACTCTCTCGCGAGATCCTCGTCGATTCCCAGCATCTCTCCGTTGCAGTCGGCGCTGCTTGCCTGTACTCCAAACACATCACTCAGCACGGCGCAAACAAAGTTGTGGTGTAAGAAGGCACCCCTGGGATGCCGGACCAGCAGTGGAAATATGGGCACCCTCTTTCGGTTGTCTCCGCACAAGAGTATAAGTTCCGGGGTATTCCTGACATGGGCGAGAACTTGCCTACAAGACAAACATAATTTATTAAATAAAATATGGTGTACTAATCTGTCTTCCTGGAAGAATTAAATCCAGACTCGTTTGTCATCTTAAGACCTACGGCACTGTGACAATAACGCTTTTCTAGGATTTTTCTGACAGTTTTGACCTATATTTCAAGTTACTGCCAAATCTAAAATCTGTGCTAATTATTTTATGATTGTCAAATTTTGATAAATGTGGCCCAAACTATTGTCCATTACAAAAATTGACATGCTGTATTAATTTTTTTTTAGTTTTATGGGTTTTTTTTTTTTATTGGTCGAGTTGATATAATAATATTTTAATGATATAAAAAATATGCTGTCTATTCACTGGGTTTAAAATATTTGGTTTACTTTTCATCTATAGAAACTATATTTGGTATTTATTTATTTGGAAAACTAATACAGCAGGACCCCGTTAATTTGAGCTCCGATATTTTGAAATTCACCATAATTGGAATCTTTTAAAACCCACAAGTCATAGTAGATTAATCCCGATAATTCGAAAACCCTAGTAATTCGTGATTCGAAATAATTTTTAGCTCCTTACTCCATAAATCAATACATTCACATAAGATTTTTTTTAAATTTGTCAATTTAAAAAAAAAATTGATTTTTTTCTCAAGTGAGAACAGCAAATATATCAATATCGGGTACTTAAGTAACAGAAATGTTGCGATCTTTGTATTAGCAAAATAAATATTGCGTTTTCGAAATAATTTCTTGGAATATGCAAAAATGCAGACATTTTCATAAGATTAATGCCTTTTTTCATGTTTTCTATGATTTTTGACGAATTTCGCAATCGCGTAGGATTTTTTTGTACCGTAAATTAGCGAATTAACGGTGTTCTGCATAATTCGAATTTACGAGGTTCTACTGCATATAGAAAGGTCCCCAATAGATTAATATTTTGCCATTGATTTAATTGTATTATATGATATTATTACTTTTGGAAATTGCACAATTTTACAATATTATAAAAAGCCCGTATTTCCATCTAGTACAGATACCCCAACGCATATAATGTCAATAAATAAAAATATATCTTCAAAATGGATGAAATAAAACCATGTTTACCTACTCTACTTGAGCTTATTTATATTATATTATATTATTTGATGTTCAAGAATAACAGAACCTCTCATCGACAGGTGAAGTATGAAACTAAATACATTCAAATATAGAGTATATGGCTTAAGTGGAAATACCGATAATTAATTAATTACTAACAAAAGGTGCCAGAGTTACTGAACACAGTTTTATTCCATCCATTTTAAAGATTATCATGAATAATCTATACAAAATTAACGCTAATTAACCTTGTGATATTCTCCTGTCTGTTTGTAATAGTCTGTTGACCCACGGCTTCCTTCAGCTGCATCACCAGCCCTGCTCTGACCGCCTCTACTGCGTCACATTCTTCCATAATGTCATTCTGGAATCAAAATGTTGCATTTAAATCTAAATATATTTTCATTAGTCTTGATCGCTGTAGTGCGGTTGGACAGCAGATCATTGCCATTGATTCCACAAATCTCATAAAATGCAAAACTTATTTTTCAGGTTTACAGATGAAAATTACATTGTCTTTTGGTTTGGGCAGGTACTATCAATGTTGTGGAAACATAAACACTGAGAGTAAGTGAGAAAAAGAATGTTGCCATCTTTGAAATGTGATGCTGGTGATGAATGCTTAAAATCTATTGGATAGCAATGGCGCACTAATGACGCAATTGCCCAATGTTTGAGACGCATCGTAGAGAATATGATAAACTAGAGAAGCGGATGACGACTGAAAAGGTGAAACGTCAATGAAGAAGAGAGCGATATCCAACTCGATGGACCGAACAGAGAAAGATGGAGGAAAACCATCAAAGACATAAACATGTTGCAGGTTACACAATTGAAATAAGCTATCATAGTTCTTAAAACAATTGCACACTCGATATTGTGCTAAATACAAACATTACATCGAGGGTAGAAAGCCAAAAGGGCGTTAGCGATTATTTCGAAAATAATTTTTTGTCAATATTTCTTTTATTATTAAACGATTTCCATAATATGTTTTGAATTAACTAATATGGAAATTGTTTAATAATAAAAGAAACATTAACAAAATCAGATTGACAGAACTTTGTTTTGCTCTCCTGTAAAGTTCGAAATAATCACTAACGCCCTTTTGGCTTTCTACTCTCAATATATTTTACAATGTTCAAAACCTCTCAAGAAATGCTAAACATAAATCGTAAATACATTAAAATAAATATGTACATAAATGACAATTTTATATAATAGGTATCATATACGTACGTAGGTAATAAATACACAATTTTTATTTAAAAGTTGATAAATGAATGACAACTATTTAACCCAATTAAAGAATAGTACATAATTATATTTGTATTTTTGATGTTATTAAAGTTAACTTTGTGGTTGGAAATAATTATTGATTTAACTAACCACTTTGATTATTCTTAACGGTTTCAATATCACCGTATCTTCTTCAGCGTAGTGCATGATAATTGTTGGTATTGTGCATTTGTCCTGATGATGACGGAGTGGTATCGAAACCAGTTGACGTAAAGAATAATCAGTGTCGTTTATTACAAAGATTGTCATTTATTTGAAATCGATAATTTAAATTTATTTACATTGTTATTATACATGTGCGAAATTTTCTATGCCTATTAGTAGGTATGGTGAAAATTTTACATGCCAGAATTTATATGACATAAAATTAATGAGTAGAATTTTATAATCCCGGTGCTTTAAATTACTTTTTGCTATTTGTAATAACAATGAGTGATTTTTCTGCAGCATTGCATATCGAGGTACACAATTCTCAAACAGCGCATTTTTTAGTTTTGGTTTTGCTGGTTTGGTAAAATTAATAAAACATTACCTTCAAGCTCTCGCAAAAGCAGTCATTATTCAAAAGGGACTTCTTCACTATCAGCACGGTAGCGGCCTGCATCCCTCCCACCAATCTTCCGCAAGAAAAGACGGCCGCATCCTTCTGCACCATCCGGCTATCCTCCAGTCCTGGCAGGTCAGGATTCATGTCGAGGGTGCAGCAAGAGGCGGCCAAAGTGTGGTCCCAAATGGCCAAGGCTCCATATTGATGAAGTATCAGGGTTGCTGCCACAGTGTCTACCAGAACTCCCGTTACTTTGGATGCTGTGGCGAAGCAGCCAATCAGCTTTTCACCGGAGGTTGTGTATAGCTGGAGCTTGGTTTCCAAGTCATTCAGGTCGATGAAGCCTTCGCGGGTTTCTGATATACGGATAATCTGTAAATAAATTAATTATGTTAAGTACAATAGCAGGTATATCCTAAACTATTAAAATAAAAAATATATAATAAAAAAATTAAACCTAACCTAACCCCTCCCATCCCCTTAAGTTTACGGCTATGCCACTCTCGTATCCGTAAGCTCAACACAGCGAAACAATGCGCGTATTACGCACTGTACCCACACTAACTCAATTGCAAGCTTATGTGAAAAGATCTTCGATTTATTATTTACAATTCCTGATTGTTAATTTTGTATGTGGCACTGTTCTGCAATATATATTGCAATATCACAATGACAATGCTCCCTAATTTAAACACAAGAAATGGTTTGAAATGGGTGCGTTCATAAGTGTCTGAAATTGGTAACATTCGAATTGCAATGTAACATACCTACTTTGTACAATATAAAAAAATAATAATACCATCTTCAACGAAAAAATACGAATAATTTACACTGAACGTGGTTCCCAATTTTCTTTCATTTGAGTCTTGCAATTATCACAATCTGAAACAATGTCAGCGATTTTACTAAAATTAAGATACGGAAGAGAGAAAGCGAGAAAATTACACTCAACTTGAGGGGTCTCAGCAACCCTCATCCCAAGCATACTCACACAGAGAGGCCAAGAGGAAAGGTCAAGAGTCCCCTGATAAACCAGCTCAGATAAGGGAGAAGGTTTCAAAATGTACTCCAGATAAGATCCTCAATTTTGTAGACTTCTTACTCGTATACAATTCACAGTGGAGTTGAAGTTGTACAGTTGTTTTTCATCCGGATATTCAAAAGTGCTGATGGTAAATTTGTTAAATATGTAATAAAAAAAAACGAGATTGGCGCGCAGCCGAGGTCCGCCCGATCCGATGACGGAGACTGGTGACTTATGCCACAACGGCGTCGCCTCTTATCCCTTCCAATAACTCATTTTGTTCTCGGTCATCGCCTTCCGACACGTTCTGGAACTTCTTTTGTTTAATGAAGAGAAAACAGTTTATTCCGAGAGAGATAATAGGCCGCGGCGGCCATTGAACACGCTAGGGCGGCAAAACCGCTACGCGTTTTGCGTAGTCGACAGATCACGACAAATAAAAAAGCTCACTGAATTTAGCAGTAAGACCCATCACACGACACATAAATTCGTCTTCGCTTTAAATCCATTTCTGAAGGATGATCAATACCTACATTTTTGTCTACTGTTATTCGCTGGCACGTGTATTTTCGCAGATTTTGATGATTTTGTTAGTCTTTCGGGTACCACTGAATAATTGATTCGTCCGACGATTGACGAGATAAAATATCTATGAATTTTTTCATCAATATCTACTGACATACGTCGACGTAAGTGTTTCTTTGGTCTTCGATCAACTACATTATGGGCGTACTAACACGGATTAGTCATTATATCATCACGCATTTATTAGAACTACCTCAGTATACGTCTTTTCATATAAGCTTGCAATTGAGTTAGTGTGGGTACACTGCGTAATACGCGTAATAGCTCAGTATAGGTCTTTTCTTTTAAGCTTGCAATTGAGTTAGCGTGGGTACAGTGCATAATACGCGCATTTTTTCACTGTGTTAAGTTTACGGATAAGAGAGAGGCGTAGCCGTAAACTTATAACAACGAAACAATGAGCGAATTACGCACTGTACCGACACTAACTCAATTGCTTACTTATATTAAAAGACATATATAATGTAATTCAAATTCGGAATATTTTTAAATTTCCGAAAATCGAACGGTTAGGAATAATTAAAAAATTAGTCATTTAACTGTAGTGCGACTTCCTTCCTTAATGTAACAAATAAAATGATAAAATTTTCTGGTTTGGGTCTTCTGGGGTATTACGCCGTGTTATTACGACCTTTCGGATCCCATTGCAGGGTCCTGTCATCAGGGCTGATGGACCCTGCAATGGGATTCGAAACGTCGGCCAGAAAGGTCGTAATAACACGGAATAATACCCCAGAAGATTCTGAGTGGCCATGAAAACCTAAGAACATTCTTAAAATTATAAAAAACCATGAAAAAAATTATATTTTCAATTTTTGCAAGGTTTTTATCACTTTATTCGACTTGTATTAAAGCGAATGAATTTTTCATAATCGATATAGGTAACTGTAATGATAGTTCAACTTTTTGCAAAAATTAAGTCAGAAATATTGAGAAAAAAAATCCAAACTTTGATATTGCATATCACCATAACTATTGATACTTAGGTCGTAGTTGCTTGAACATTTTCGACTCATCATCAAGGCAGGAATCTACCTGTATCCAATTTTTTGTCACTAGCTATGAGACATCCTGTACATTTCGTTAAACCCCTCTTCAGTAAATTTTGTTTTCGAATTTTTCGTTGAAATGTAACAATGATCCCCTTTTCTTCTACCATCACGAACACAAATTTAATAGTTCTCGAAACATCCCTAATTCATATGTAGGATAGAGCACAATCCCCTATTCTGGTGCATCCCCCGACAAATGATGTTATAGACAGAGGCACCTTTAAAATTTAACCACCTCCCTGCTTCAATTCACAGTCCAAAGCCTCCAAACAAAACCGTCAACCGAAATTTATCGGCTAGACAAAATGTGAAAAACCCCGAAAAGGTCAGGAGCCCGGGGGCTGAATTACAAAACTTTAGTCGCGACGAACTCGGCTCCCCCCTAGAGAGTCCAATAGTCTGGGAATGGCGAAATCGGTCTCGATAAACTATAAAATGATGTTGTAAACCTCGCCAGATCGGGCGGTGCGCATCGACCTTTGAACTCGAAAAACCCTTTTCAATGGAGGTAAGAAAGGGTAAATCGATGAAAATGCTCTAGACCAATCTATCAATTGTAATTGGATGTCATTAGTTATAAAGGAATAGATTATTTGGATTATTCTGCGCCAATATTATAAAATGAAAATTAAAGCCAGTTTCGGTTTATCATTTTAAACAAAATAATATTGTGTTTTTAAAGTTGAAATTATGATAATTAAAACAGATATTACAGAAAGATAAAAATTACAAATCAAACTTTTGAAAAAATAAAGTTTGCGAACTTATTGATCTCGTTAAATTTGATATTTGTATACTATTTATGTTTTTCAGTTAGTAAAAATAAATGCGTTATGTTAATCTGTTTATTTTTTCGGTACAGAAATCGGTATTAAATTGGATGGTACCATGTATGATTTCTATACCATAGATGTTGTGTGATGAAAAGTAATGTAACGAGGCTAAAAAGAATAGCGCACTTCTGTCACGTGTCACAACAAAACTATCGAAGATTCCAGAACGGCTTAGCGCAATCTACGGCTTTCGGGAAGCATCGAGAAACATTTATAAAAGCCTGGAAGCTACAAAAAAACATTCCTAAACACAAGGAACGCCTAGAAGTTTCGATATCGGCCTTGGCCAGATATGAATAGTTATTTTTAACGCGCTTGATAGACGATAACAGAAGCGAAGGTAGCCGCGAGCAGCGGAGGCCAGTATCGCCAGCCGAGCGATAATTCGACAGCGAATAATCTGGAAATTTCTTAGGTAGCGAAATAAACCGAAGCGAATAATACGTACGGAAATTGGATGGAATGTTCTAGTGAACGGTGAATAAACTGTTAAAGCGATTATAAAGTGTCTATTTACGTGTGGAAAATTTACGAAACTATTTAAGTTGAATAAAAGCGTTAAGTTAAATAGTTTTGAGTGACGTTATACGTTTGATTCATTAATTAATCAGTAATTAATAAATCCGTAATTAAATTCCAGCGTTTTCATTGGTTCCTCCCGCAGCCACGACACGTGACAATAATATTGCATTTTCCTCACTCAACACGCCGCATTAATTAGACCATGTAGATCCACGACTACTTTCCAAAGATCTCTTGTAAAATGCAAATTCTTAAATGTAAATTAATCAATGAAACGCCATTTATATTATTGATCAATAATGGGCAATCAATAAATAATAAGGCCCCACACCACGGTTCGTGCGCGGTACGAGGGTGTATTTTTCGTAATTATTTTCAAGCCAACGAACGATACACAGATTTTTTTAATAATACCCACAGTCAGTATATACATATAGAAGACTGTATACAAATTTTTGTACTCGAATCTAAAGTAAAGTTCATGTACAGTACAGGTTCATCAGAAAAATAAAATAGAAATATATTTAGAAACTAGACATATAGGTTTACAGCATCACGTAGGGGAATTTCGTATCTAAAAACAAAGAAGGGGCTCTTTATAAAAAAAATCCCTACGTGGTGCCATAGAGACTGTAGTTTTGAGAAAAATTATTCAAAAATTTGCTGAAGGATAATTTGACAAACAAACTACTTTTTTATTTGTGTATTTTTTTGTTTTTCACCGTTAGTTAGCTATTCCTGAACCATAAAACAGCTCCTCAACATCCAGAGGCTCATCAACAGAGGGCGGACAGGTAGCAGACCCGTTCGACAGCCGCACATCCGCCACTCGGCGCGGTCGTGCGCTTCGAACGGTTTCACATAAACGAACGGTTCTTACCTTGGCCCCTGCCTCCGCCCAGGAAGCCGTGGATTCCCGTCCGTCTGTCGCGCCCACGAAGACGATGCACGCGGCCCGCAGAGCGCGCGCCAGGCCGCCCAGCCCGCCGCCGAGCACCACGCGGTCCGAGCACGAGCAGCGGCACGCGTCGTGCACGATCGAGCGCGCCTCCTCTCTGAAACAGTGAAACAGTGACAATAGGCATGATGACAGATTTTGAAATAACATTCTATACAGAGATGTCACATTTCACCCAAAGTATAAAGAATATTTGTTATTCAAATTGAGTGAAGAAGACTTATCCGAAATTTTTGCTACCAGCTATGAGACACCCTGTACATATAAGAATAGAGTTATGTACCACCAAATAAGAATTTATATTTTTAAAAAAAACTGTCAAAATAGTACAGTTAATGTAAAAAAAAAAATTTTGATAAAATTAGATTTTAGGAATTCAAGAAATGTCCCATGTATAATTATTTATTTATATTGGGGCATTCAGCCATTTTAGGATCCGCAATGTAAGATGAATGTCTGTGGCCTATCCCTAATTTGGGCCTTTTTTTTGAAAAACATGCTCATTATTTTGGTCCTTGTTTTGTCTCTTTAAAAAAATGAAATATAACAGGCAAATAATCGTCGGTCTTGTAGTTAGGACTCTCGCTTCGTGATCCAAAGGTAGCGGGTTCGAATTAGTCCTATTTTCATGGCACAAGCGTTTAGCTTAGTTTGAAAATAGTGAGAATATTGATGTGACACGTGTTCCGTATTCGCATATCTATTCAAAAAATATGAATCAAAAAGGAAAATCTTTAGAAAATGGATGAAGAGTATTACCTGTACATGCTAGACTGGAGGGAGGTGTGTGACACGGAGGGCTTGGACGCTCCATAGGCAGGCAGGACCTCCCGCTGGATGAAGTCCTCGATGAAGTGCAGAGCCCGGCCGGACCCGAAGTAGTCGCAATACACAACTGAAATCAAAAGACAAAAGTAAGCAAACTCGTACCAAATAAAAAATGCTTGCGCTTAGGATACTAAATCGCAAGCGGTGGACTTAAAATCTTTGCAGCAAACCGGAGTTACTTTGGTCTCATTGGACAATTGAGATCACGCCTAATGTCCAGAAAAACTAAAGCCACGCTCTACAAGACATTAATTAGACCAGTCTTAACATATGCCTCGGAGACCTGGACATTAACTAAGCACGACGAAAATAGAATAGACACATTTGAAAGAAAAATCTTACGCCGAATATATGGACCTATTAATGACGGTCAAACATGGCGAAAAAGATACAACACCGAGCTCTATGACCTTTACCAGGACGTCAGCGTAGTCAAGTTCATTAAGATTAACAGATTGCGCTGGCTGGGACATCTGGGACCGTATGGATGATCTGGAGCCCCCAAAAAGGGTGTTGTTTTATGACCCAATGGGTAGAAGAAGTGTCGGAAGACCAAAACTACGGTGGTTAGATGGTGTCGTTGCGGACTGCCGGGCCCTGGGGCAGCAAAACTGGAAAATGGCAGCCAGCGACAGAGCAGCATGGAGGACTTTCTTGGAAGCAGCTAGGACCCACCAAGGGTTGTAACGCTAATAATGGATGGTGGACTTAAAATTGATAGTATTACACACTTCTTAAAGAAGACTGCACGCAGCTACTGTAAACATTACTGAAAGCGTGACGGGCTTTCAGATACATACAGACTACCCAGGTAGTACTTACTGAAACAAAATAATGCGTTCGATCCACCCGAAGACTGGCAGACAGTGTCGAACGAATACCTAATAAATGATGTGTGCATAAATAAACATTATTCTAAGTTTGTAAATTTATATAGCTAATTTATCACCCTAGAATAAGGCAGTATTGTAGATTAAGTTGGCGGCCCTCGTAGCCCAGTGAGCACGACTCTGGCTTCTCACACCGAGGGTTCCGGGTTCGATTCGATTCGACACCGATCCGGTGAGGTCACAATTAATCTATGTGATTTACTCAAGCCTGGGTGTTTTGCGACGTTTTTCGCTTCTGTAATTGGGCCTCTTGGTCTCACTACGTTGAAGCGTAAAATAAAATAAAAATTAAATTTAAAAAAAGTGTTCGCGCCTAGTTAGTTTTGCACTTTTTTAAATGTCAAGTGTTTGGAGGGATATTTGCTAGAATTTTTACTCCCTTTCTTTTGACTCGTAGCGTCTGCTTGTCTGCCGAAAAAACTTTGAATCGTTTTTAACCCTTTCCCCGTGATCCAATCGAGCTGAAACTTTGCAGGCAGACTCGTGGCGACGATAAAAATGATCTAACAAAGTCTCGTTTAAAAAATTTAATTATAGTATAATTTGGATTTTTCGAAATTTTAAACGTTTTTTCAAATTGGAAACCATACAAATGAAAAAGGAGCCCGACGCGTGGAGAAGGCGTGAAACCTGTTTCAATTAGAAATGAGAAAGAGAGTATAATAAAAACTTGGTTTTTATGGGTAAGTTTTTTTTATTCTTCGTATAAAATACTCAGATGTATATTATAATAAGTATTTAGTAAAAGTGTCAAAGCTACTACAGCTGAAGCACTTGTAGTAATAGAATCAAGAGGACGATAATTTATTTTAATTATTATGATACAATTACATACTTGGACATTTCTTCCCACGTATACCTAACCTTCTCTCTCTCTCTCTCTCTCTCTCTCTCTCTCTCGTGTGGCGGTCCACAACCGGTACCACTAAACTAACCCGGTAAGCCGCCACAGACACCGATCACTCGGCCGCCGGCTGCCATTTTTACAATAAATACCACAGTTAACCGTGAGTATCGTCTGCGTTCTGTATCCATCCGCTAATTCCTGCCTCTGCTGATTCGCCTCACACATACCAAGCATGCGACACTCGCACAATATACGCCGCATGCCGACACGAGAAGATGCCTCTGGACGGGTGGGCGCCCTCTTCCAAACACCTACACACAACCGGTGTGAATGGAAAGGTACAATACTTAGACTATCGTAAACTCCGGTACAATTTTAAATTAATTGCTTAATTAAATAAATTGTATTAATGGAGCCGACGGATGAGATGAATTAGTTAATTAAGATGCTTTCAAAATTGAACGCGCTTTTTACGCAGTCAAATTTTAGTAATCAACAATTTTCTTTTAACGAATACTTACGAAATAGAGCACCGTAATACTGTGTTCTAAAAGAAAAGCGCCCAGTATAAAACATATTTTCACCGAAAGAAAATAAGGGAAGATGCCAGGGTAGTAAGGGATGATTACACACCCTCAGGGTCGCGCCGTATTATTAAATTCCCTAGACATTGTGTCGCGTTTAGGCAAACTGGAAAATGCAAACTGGAAAATGCTTTACTATTTATACAAACGCAATAATTCATCTTCTTTTTTTTCTTTTAGTAGATCTGTTGATCTGTGGTACAGAAATGACTAACTTTAATATTCTTTTTCTCTGTTATATATTAACGGATTTCAACAACTTTTTCATAAATTTATTATTTTTGATTTTAGTAAAATTTTACATATTATATTACCAGCCCTATGAAACTTGAAAATTATCGTTATTTTCATTCAAGTATCATTAAACTTCCCCATCTCGTCGCGCGTAAAGAAAGTAAAATGAATAATTTTGCTTTACGATATTGCTTTCACCAACTCTTCTCCTCTCCTCTCAATATTCCCGTTACAACCAGTAACTCCGGCTCATTTTGTCATTACCTAGTCAATTAATTATATGTATCTCCATCTAATAATCCATGTAAAAAGTTCTATATATGAATGTAGTCAATTTAATACTTCACCTGTCGATGAGAGATTCCGATACTCTCGAAACTCGATCAGTAAAATATAAAATTATAATAAAAGTCACGTAGACATGATCATCATGAATAATCTCTACGACTTTAATCATATCATTAATAATATAAAAAAAGTGATTATTTTTATGTAGAAAAAACGTGTAGAAATTTTGAAGTTAGAGTTAAGGAACACTTATGGTGTTTAAATAGCAATAATTATTCTGAATTTTCTAACCATCTTTTGGCTATGGATTATTCTTTTGATATTAATAAGGGTTTACAAATTTTACATACAAATTATACAGAATCACAGTTTGATAAATTAGAAATTTTGGAAATAAGAAAAAGTGTTAATAGAAAATTGAATATTATAAATAACCAGGTCCTTTTTACAAATAGTTATCTTTTAAATTTATTTTCATGTTAAGTAGGTACTTTATTATTATTCAATTTTCATATATAACTTTTTAATATTTTGATTATCTACACTTCGATTTTTAAATTTAATTTTGTTAGCATACATTTGCTCTGTAGGCTCTGAAACATGTCGAATTTTTTTCAACAAAAAAGTGGTATAAACAAAGTTTATTTCTTTAAAATATAATCAAATATTTTTATTTATTTAATTTTAAATTAATTACGCCCCTGAACGCCCTGTACGCCCTTGAAACTAGGAAAATTGAAATTAGGACTGTAACTTAGTTGGTGTAAACTTCATTAAAATGTTTCTATGACAAGTGGGACAAAGACAAAAGCTGGTGACGTCTACCTGCTGAGGAAATTATTTAAAATTAAATTCTCTTCCCAAAAATGAATATAAACTTGTATTCCCGACACAGGCCGCAACAATCTTCATAAATTTTGCCATTAGTGAAAGAAAATGATATTTCTCAACAATTTCCTCTAGAACCAATATTAACACAGTTATAATTTTTTTAAACTTAAAAGGCCGCCATTTTGAAACAGGATGGCATATTATAAAAAATAACCCATATAAACCAAGTTTTTATTATACTCCCTTTCTCATTTACTAGTGGAAACTGGTTTGGCGCTTAACCTACGCGTTGGGCTTCGGTCGGGCGACGCTACGAAAGGGAGAAATAAAATATTTTCAAAAATCCAAAATTATACTATAATCGGGTTAAGTGTCTACCAGACGCGTTGAAATATATTCATACAACTTACTAAGTTGTATGAAAAAACCATTAAAAATTTGAAAAATCCAAAATTTATTTATTTTAACGAAAATTTGATAGATCTTCTTGATCGTCGCCACGAGTCTGCTTACAAAGTTTCAGCTCGATTGGATCACGGGAAAAGGGTTAAAAATCGATTCAAAGTTTTTGCGTTAAGCAAGCAGACGCCACGAGTTAATATAAAGGGAGTAATAATGAACTAAAATGAGATTAGAATTGAGGGGAATATATTGTATCGAGGGGGATATATTATAGATGTATTGAGGGGGATATATTATAGATGTCTCATAGAGACGAAATTATATTTTTATGGGAAAGTAGGTATGGGAGTCTATGGGCTTACGACCTATCGTATGGCTGGCTTAAGGTTGGACATTCACTGAAAATGTATATTTCGGCGTTTTCTTTTACGAAAATGTGGGTTTTTATTATTTATTTATACCAGAATGTTTATTCTAGACTGCAATTTTTTTAGGGCAATAACTTAGATAAAACCTTTGTTCTTGTATAAAAGTAATAAACGGAACATTATTTACAATAATTAAGAAAATATAAGCATTAATCGACAGGCCACTGGTGTTCTAGGCGGCGCAGTTTTAATGAATATTTATATGTATGCATAATATGTTTTATATACGTATAAAGTTTACTTAATTATCTAGTATCGGTACTAAGGAAATTAAGAAATATTCAATATTAATAAAGTTATAATGTTTTAAATTTGCAAGAATTTTTTACGCTTTTTGTTGATATTAAAACGTTTTTTATTTATATAAAGAGATTATTTTAAACAGTATTTATTCCCGCATTTTGAGGCTTTACTCACTAAATAAAAGTTTTTTTTTTAAATAAAAACACCTGAATTATTATTTAAAAATAAAAATTCCAAAGTATGAAATGTGCCAATAAATGACGCCGCCGCTGTTTTAAATTTACGTCAACTTGCAAAATTACCACAATTTTTGACAGATTACAGCCAGTCTTTTAACAATTACATGACATTAATGTGAAATACTGAAATAACAGAAAAAAAATATAAAATATGAAAAGATTATTTTTTTGTATTCATCGAATAAAACTTAAATAATAAATACATATTCTGTTTTGCTGACGCTCACACATGGCACGCGACAGACGATCGCTGATCACGGCCGTTGTTCGGTTATCACTACGTTATTATACGTAGGCACCAGTGGCGTGCAGTGGGTATAAACTTAGGTTATGCTGAGATCGGCTATATATACAGGGTTATTTGTAAAACATTAATAACTTCGCAGGACTATATTCCTGCCTTGATTATGAGTCGAAAATGTTCTGGAGATATGCGACATCAAAGTTTGCATTTTTTTTCAATATTTCAGACTTCTTTTTTGTAAAACGTTGGACTATCATTACAGTAACTCATATCGATTACGAAAAATTCATTCATTTCAATACAAGTTAAATAAAATTATAAAAACCCTGAAAAAATTCCAATTGGAATTTTAAGGTTTTTTATTTTTTTATTTGACTTCTATTAAAGGGAATGAATTTTTCATTTTCGATATAAATTACTGTAATGATAGTCCAACGTTTTACAAAAAATAAGTCAGAAATATAGAGAAAAAAAATGCAAACTTTGATGTCGCATATCTCCTTAACTATTGATATTAGGTCATAATAGCTTGAACATTTTCGACTCATAATCAAGGCAGGAATATGGTCCTGCGATGTTATTAATGTTTTACAAATAACCCTGTACATACGCATATACCTATAAGGGTATAAACATTTTTTTTAAATTTAACTGTATACAATGAACTATTTTGTGTAGCTTCAATCCACAAAAATAACTGCACTATAAAAGAAGTATTGTAAACAAGATTTCCTAAATAAATAAATATTTTATATATAGGTAATACGGCAAAAATCTTCAATATATTTCGAAGACGATTTACATATAATTAAATCGGGAATAATACTAATTTCAGATATACGTTTCTTTTCACAAAAATAAATCAAACAATTTATGATATCATCGATGGCAATGTCGTCGTAAATAATCATTAGATGGTGTTTACATTCACCATAGAAATGACAAATAGAATACACAGAAAAGTTTTGGGTGGAATTTGTATAAAATATCATTTCTGCAATGACGTGCGCGTAGTTTTCACCTGGCAGGACCCTTTGAAGAAACACGATAGACTTGACTAGATCTATGGAACAAATTTGTTGGGCGCAAACAATTGAGATAAATCAAGAATTGACATTAAGTTAGGTACAGAAAAGTCGGAAATAATACTTCTAGCCGCAGGATGAATTACGGCTAGAATTTTAAATCGGAAAAAAATAGATACGTCACGTTAAACAGAAACGTCAGAAATAAAACTTGTAGCCGTAGGACGAATTAAGGCTAGAATTTTAAACAACTTTTTCTTAAGATAAGGATTATTTAATTAATATTTGTTTCCTAGAATCTTTACTAATGCATAGCTTTTTTGCTTGTATGCGCTGCACGCCACTGGTAGGCACCTATGTTTATGTAAACGAAGTGAAAATTTTCCAATCGAATCCATTGATTACGGAATATAATACATTCGAGTATTAATTAGCCCGTATCGCACAGCCACGCTGAAGGTCGAAGGAAACCGTGGAAAACATAGATAACACAAGCAATGACCTAATACTGCAACACAAGCGGTGTTTCCTCCAAGCCGGCGCGCGGCATCAGGAAGCGTCGCCGCGCAACACAGAATAATTCGCGCATCGATCTGATAAAATGAAAAAATATGTAATTTTCCTCATTTGTAATGGTAACACATTTTTATGTATTTTTTATATTTATTCGGAAAACCAACAGCTAACAATAATTAACTGAATACAAAGAGTGGGAAACATAAAATTGGGTAGCTTGTTGGTCTTGTGGTTAGGACTCTCGCCTCCAATCCAAAGGGCGCGGGTTCGAACCTCACTCCAGACCAGCAACTAGTCTTATTTTCATAGCACAAGCGTTTAGCTTAGTTTAAAAATAGTAAGAATATTGATGTGACACGCATTCCGTGTTCGCATCTCTATTTAAAAAAAAATAATAATAAAAGCCAATTACAGATTTTCACTGGCAAAGCCCGGTCGCCGAAAAGAGAGTTTTTCGTACATTGACCCTACGCTATGTATCCTTATCGCACGCATACAATTATATTGCTGTCACGCTCGCTCGCTGTACCTTTTTGCGAATGCAAGTAAGGCAATTACAAAATACCTTACTTTTGAGTTGCCAAGATTTCACGCTTGGATCTACAGTTTATTACATCATTGCATCCAAGTATCTAATTAACTCTTTACATGGACACTGTACATTGAGCTTTGTGTTGTAATTTCTCTAAAATGCTACAAAATGCACGCAACACCTTGAATTAAAAATTATCATTTAGATTTATTAATTCCCTTATTTTTCTCTCAGGTCAACAGGAGTTAAATCAGTGTCATTGTTGACCTCATCTCGGCGCCGAGGCGACCTCAACACAGTTGCAATTGTTTCGAATCTGACTGCGAGATTCTCCAATCTGTACCAGCATTTCCCTAAAAGCTTAAGGTTTCTTTTTCTTTTCTTTTCCCTTTCTTTTTCCTTTCGCGGAAAAACATGAAGAATTTTCGTTTATCCAAAAAAATTACCTAATTCATTCAACAATATTAATTTTATCCCCTCAATGTAGTCTCCATCAAATATCACACGCCATGTGCAATATAATTTTTCCGAAAGAAAAACATTTTTGAAGTCAACTTTGATATTAATTTTGGCAGCCATGTTAAATATTGCAAGTCGTGCATCGCTTGAAATGTGACTAGCATGAAAATAGGCACGCATTTCATTTGATTCAACTGACAATTTGTAGTCATCTGTAAAAGCGAGTTGGAAAAAAAGTTTTTTTTACGTTTTTACAATACTGAATATGTATTCTATACATAGTGTCTCATAGCTAGTAACAAAAACATTACACGTGGATTCCTGCCTTGACTGAGTCGAAAATGTTCAAACAACCATGGTTAGGCAGATATACAGTATCGTAGTTTGCATTTTTTTTATTATTTCTCACTTATTTTTTGCAAAGTAATGATATTCATATATATCATTACAGTAACTTATATCGATTATGAAAAATTCATAATCGATATATGTTGGGTGTAGCTCAGATACACACGTAGGTACTGCCTGTATAGCATAGTACCTACCATGGATGCAGTTTGTACTATGAAGGGCAATTGATTAGGGTGTCATGCCTAGACATAATTTCGAAAAAAAAAATTTTTTTTTGATTTTAGTTTCTAATCTTTCGAGAATACAATAAATATTAACGGAGTAAACATCACATTAAACTTTACAGGTATTTTTTTCAAAAACCATATTTTCTAGATCGGTGATCAAAATATCTCGAAAACAATCCGATTATTTTCTACATCAGAAAAACTAATACATAACGACGAACTTTTTTTAATTCATTTTTTTAATTCCACAAAAACAAGACATTTTTTAGTGTGAAAACGTAATTTTCAATTTGAAAATTTGCTATTTTTAGCGAATCGATCGAATTTCGAAATCCTTCGATCAACTAGTACTCATGTATATGAATATGTTATCATAACCTGTCTGGGTTTTTTTTTATTTCAAAGGATTCGAATCGAAACGGGAGTAGTCACTATAAATGTCGTTTTCTCAAAGGCATTCTGGAAAAATGACTATCTCACCCAGTTAATTTTTTTTTTACAAAATATTGTGTACAGATTCTCTTGATATACATAGATTCTCGAAAAATATATCTTTAATTGTACTAAATAAGAATAAGAAATAATTAGTAGTTTTTATATATATATTTTTAATCACGTTTTTTTAACTCCTGACTAGGCACGGTCTCTTAAAGATATGATGTTACTTCACTAACGAGATTTCAATTTTACGTTACCAGGTGCACCTCGAAAATTTTCACATAAAAAATTATTAAATGACAAAAAGTTTGAGAACCGCTCCCACCTTGTTAATACTACATCGCTGCCTATTCATTTTATTAGCAGACGACTCTGATAGACGCCCTGTATTTATGACAGGCATGCGAGCGAGACGCGTGCTGTGACTCTGACCTCTGACCGCCCACGCGTCACTTGCCACGTGTTGCGCACATGTCGCGCACATGGCGATCTTGTGCCACGGGAGGACTTGCGGGGTACATATCGAAGGTACGCGCGGTAGAAAAAGACCCAAGTATGAAAGTGAAGCGATTATTAAGAACACCATCCTGGGAGAGTAAAATTTAGATAGAAATTTGATAATTTTTCACAATGAGGTGAATGATTATTTTTATTTTTTAGTGTCACATATTGAGGTAGATATTAAACTATTATTTTTTACTGTTAAATTTACCATTGTTAAACTTATTAATAATGAGCTGTTTGATTTCCCGAATAAAATAAATAAATTAAGATAAATTATATAAGTCTCACAAAGAAGAAGCTATTTGTATGAAAAACGTGTACATGGAAGGTACTTTATACGATGGGCCAGGGCTTACAATCTGTGTGAGTTGGCTTAAGTGATCATTCTACACAATGCAACGTTCACCAATTCCATCGTAAGAACATCCACATATGTTCCAAAGTCAAACCTTCCTTACATTTGAAGGGACTATGCTAGAAACATAGGTATGTAGTCTTTCTCATGAAATAGCATACATAGTTATAAATATTCAGTTGTTTTTTAAATTAATAATAAATGCATGGTTCGAATGGAACGTTTCTAAGTGGATTCATATTATAATTAAGTGTACATTATTAAATTATATCGGTAAGATTGTAACACAGTACCCGATATTGAACGTACAAACTTAAAAGTAAGTTAATTTTCCCATCAGCAATATAGCACTCAGCACTCAGCTCGAAGAACCATCACAATAGCATCGTGAAATCCTATTTCAGACCATTTTCTCTGAAATTACAGAACTTTATGAAATTCTTAAGTGGTTTAACAAGATCGCATCTCAGTCTCCTGCGAGTCCTCGAAGTTGGGAGCACGGAATTGAGTCCATCGCAGAACACTCTCCATTGCACTTCAGATAAGTTTCAGTACTCTAAGAGCGGAGTACGTGTGAGCGCGTCACCTCAAATAGCAACCCTGTTCGAAAAAGACAGCTTGCTGTTTGGCGGTAGTACCTGATGATTAAGGGTCAATGAATTGATGCGTGCAACATTTTTGAGGCTTGACATTCACTGCAAATGCATATTTCGGTGTTTTTTTTTTCTACGAAAATGTAGGTTTTTATTATTCATTTATATCAAAATGTATACTCTAGACTGCATTTTTTTAGGGCAATAACTTAGATAGAACGTTTGTTATCATATAAAAGTAATAAACTGGACATTATTTACAATAATTAATAAAATATAAGCATTAATCGACAGGCCGCGGCCAAAAAATCGTTTTTAGTGTCCTAGGCGGCGCTAAATTTTTATGAATATTTATATGTACGCATAATATGTTTTTTTATACGTACAAAGTATACTTCACTATCTAGAATTTTTACTAAGGAAATCAAGAAGTATTCAATATTAATAAAGTTATAATGTTTTAAATTAGCAAGAAATTTTTACGTTTTTTGTTGATTTTAATACGCTTTTTATTTATAATATAGAGAGATGATTTTAAACAGTATATTCTAATTATTACCGTATTTTGATGCTTTACTCACATAATAAAAGTTAGTTTTTATATACAAAAAACCTTAATTGATATTTAAAAATAAAAATAAATAGAATATACCGTTTAAAATCATCTCTTTGCAGCCTAAAGTATATACATTCTGATTTAAATTAATAATAAAAACCCACATTTTCGTAAAAAAAAAACGCCAAAATATGCATTTTCAGTGAATTTGCCGACTTAATACCTAATTTTAAACTTGAAAATACATTGATTTTAAAAACTTTTATACAATTGATTTTAATAGCTTTCTTTGCATACATTTATAATCCATTTAACATTGTCCTTGCAGTATCCAAATATTAAACACGTTGTTTTGAAGTTTAAAACAAATGTTCGTACGGCATGCTCTTCAGCCGTTTCTGCGGCTCTTGCTTGTGAGTGACGTGATTATTAATTTAATGTGAGTGGCGTGATTATTAATTTTGATTGAAATAACGACCAAATCATGTCGAAAATGATTTAATATTGTAAAGTCATCCACTTTACGTAAATGTCGAAAGATTCGGAGCTCCAGCCAGTCGGGAAGTTGGTGAAAAATCAATTACAAGATTCCACCACAACAAACAACAGACAAAAACAGACAAAGAGACTTAAATACAAGCATGTATTAAAAAGCAAAGTGGTATAGTACAGCACAGTAGAAATTAACTTAATTATTTAACGGAAACAAACTTAATCAAAAATATAGTAACGCATAAATTTCCAATAAACGGATTTTATTCCGGGAGGCGGAGGTTATTATTATTAAAGTGCTTTTAAATAATCTAATACAAAGACACATTGTACATTTTAGTTTACCATCAGAATCAATCAAAATGCCACATTCATGTTTTTTATAGCTACAGCCTGTGTAATATTGTATGGCGCTATTCGCACAGTATAATGTATTGCAAAAATTTTAAGACGAATCTTCGAACCGGTTCTAGATAATGGACTCTGGCGTAGGCGTTGTAACAATGAGCTCTATACTTTGTTAAGGAGCTAAGCGTCACTAAATTTATAAGATTGAGAAGACTTCAGTGGCTGGTTCATGAGGAGGTCAAGTCCCTGCCGAATTCAAATACGATAAAAAGTTATTTATTTATGGTTTTGTGTGAAGTTTGTAGAATTCGATGATTATTTTTAATGAAATTTAATTTTTAAAAATGTATAAAAAGTACTATGAATATGGAAGGCGTAAACCATGTAAGACGGAGTGATAATGTATTCAAATCAAGCGCGTGCAGTAAGTGTAAATTTTACGTAAACATATATTTTGGAAAAAATAATAATTTAGATATTTATCTGACAGAATATTATTTATGATAAATAAAATTAAAAAAATTAAATTTGCGTAATAATCTTGCTTCAATGTACCTACTCACTGCGCGTTCCTGATTCAAAGATTAATCTGCCCTGGAGATCGAGAATTGGAAAGAGCTGGCGCAAGAACAAGACAGAGGAAGGCAAGACCCACCAGGACCAGGGGTTGCAGAGCCAGCAGTGATGATGAAGATGGCGGTTGATTAAAGATTTCAATTAAATTAAAACCGATACTTAAGCGTTCATTAGCAAAAATAAAAATAGTTAATTGCCAATACAATAATTGTAAAGTAAAAGTAATTGCTGACAAAATCCAGTATTGTTTTCTTAAAAAATTTTAACATACTCAAAATGTTCTGAATATGTAAAAACTGGTCTAAAAAAGGAGTTGAAATTGAAGTAATTTTCAGGCGTATTCTAGTGTAATGTAAATATTCGGAAGAATATCGTATTCATATTGTGTAAAATCTTTAACTTGTCTTTACAAAATGGAACTTTTCCAGAGATTTGGAAAACGAGTTATATTATTCCAGTCTTTAAAAAGGGCAACCACTCGGATATTAAGAATTATCGACCTATTTGTATCCAATCTGCAATACCAAAACTATTTGAACTTTTATTGCTAAATAAAATAAAAGAATACTTATTCAGCATTATATCCCCTCTACAGCATGGATTTATGCCAAACAGATCTACTCTAACAAACCTTCTTGCTTTACAAGCCGATGTCTTTGATGCCTTCAAAGATTCTCACCAGCTAGATTGCTGTTATACAGATTTCTCCAAGGCGTTCGATCGAGTCTCTCATAGAGTTCTACTTGATAAATTAAATGCCTTGGGAGTTTCGGGTAACATTAAAGCTTGGCTCGAGAGTTATTTACATAACAGAAAAATGATTGTTAGAATAGCTGAGTTAGAGTCTGACTACTTTTGTGCAGTAAGCGGGGTACCACAAGGCTCCCACCTGGGTCCTATTTTGTTCATTATATTCATTAATGATGTAATCCCCATGCTTTTGTTATCCGGTGTGAGGTGTTTGCTATTTGCAGATGATATGAAACTCTATAGAGTAATAAATACGGAACACGACTGCAAACTTCTGCAGAATGCACTGGATATTTTACAGAAATGGTGTGAAGAAAATAAACTTTCTTTAAACATCTCCAAATGTCAAATGCTGAGATTCTGCCGTACCCGGACAATAGTAAACTATGACTACAAAATTAATGGTATAACTTTGAGTGTCGTTGATGAAATTAGAGATCTGGGCGTAATTGTAGACAATAAGTTTTCTCTTGTGTCACATATCAATTGCACAGTTGATAGAGGCTTAAGAACCCTAGGTTTCGTACTCAGATTAAGTAAAGATTTCAAAAATATTGGAACTTTTAAACTATTATTTAAGAGTCTGGTTAGACCAGTATTAGAAACAAATTCAGTTGTATGGAGCCCTCAATATGCTGTTCATGTGTCACATTTAGAGAGAACACAAAATAAATTTCTCCGTTTTATCAATTATAAACTTAATTTACCATCAACACATATTGATTATAACTTTTTAAGATCATTTTGCTCTCTTGATAAATTGGAAATAAGAAGAATTGTAGCTGATCTCGTCTTTTTTCACAAAATAATTAACGGGAACATCGACTGTCCACAACTGTTGGAACGAATCTGTTTGCGAGTTCCATCCCGAGTAACCAGAAATTACGCAGGGTTTGCCTTGGAAGCTGCGACAACTAATTACTTTTTTAATTCACCACTTCAAAGGCTTCCCAGACTTGTTAACAGATTTGAACAGTTAGACGTTTTTTCCACAAATTTAAATAAATTCAAACATACAATTCGCAATATTCTTAATCAACAATGAACTTTCCTCTATGTCTAAAAATAATCCTCAAATATATGTAATTATCACTCTTTTCTTGTATTCTTATCCTATAAAAAAAAAAAAATTCTTAATTTATATTTCTGTAATTATCGCTAATCCTATAAAAAATATGATGTATTTATAGATTTATGAAATTATGGATTCTGTGTTTAAGTTTAGTTGTAGAGCTCTTTTTATATTTCTGTTATTATGTCATTTTATATTTCTTTATATGACTTTTTTTTTATTTTCTTTTTATATTTCTCATTACCGACATGTATTACCCAATCAATGTTTATGTAAATGCTCTGATGGGCGTATATATACTGAAATAAATAAATAAATAAATAAATAAAATAAATAAAATATAAAAATAATATTGCATAAAAAATCAAAAATATATAGATATCTCTTTACCAATGGCGACTTCTGTACTGGTTTACGGGAATGACAAATTTTGACCACAGGTGGTGGTAGTAAAAATACTCGCATATGAAACAAGGTGTGCAAATTATACAACTTTCAAAAAATTGACAGATGCGGTAGTCTATCATGGGTGGAACTGTGAACGTTGCATTGTGTAAAGTGATCACTTGAGCCAGCAGTACCATAGGTCGTAAACACTTAAAAATATTTCCATACATAAATTGAAAGCTACATCGAATAAGAGGAACGTCGCATTATCCTCTATACAGGGTTATTTGGAAAACATTAATAACCTCGCAGGGCTATACTCCTGCCTTGATTATAAGTCGAAAATGTTCAAGCTATTCTGACCTAATATCAATAGTTAAGGAGATATGCGACATCAAAGTTTGCATTTTTTTCAATATTTCTGCCTTATTTTTTGTAAAACGTTGGACTATCATCACAGTAACTCATATCGATTACGAAAAATTCATTCGTTTCAATACAAGTCAAATTAAATGATAAAAATACTGAAAAAATCCAATTGGAATGTTTTCCAATTGAAATTTTTTCAAGTGAAGGTTTTTATTTTTTTATTTGACTTGTATAAAAGGGAATGAATTTTTCATATTCGATATAAGTTACTGTAATGATAGTCCAACGTTTTACAAAAAAAAATTCAGAAATATTGAAAAAAATGCAAAATTTGATGTTGCACATCTCCATAACTATTATATATTAGGTCATAATAGCTTGAACATTTTCGACGCACAATCAAGGCAGGAATATAGTCCTGCGAGGTTATTAATGTTTTCCAAATAACCCTGTATATACAGAGATTGTTCATCCCTTGCTTCGCGTGTTCCCAAAACTGTATTGCTCAAGAATGAAGACTGGAGTGTCATTTTATGGTCCGGCCCTCAGACGTAATGGGCCCACTTCCTGCCCTAGGGCCCATTAAGGTGATCCCCCATCTCCCTTTGAGGGGATCGCCTATCGCCTCTGCAATTGGCTCTACCGGTCGTCATCTCAACCGCTGCCTACTTGATGGCGATTGAGACGATCAACTTTAACTGAGGAATTTAGATAGTTGCTGTACGTGACTGTCATTTCGTGCTGGACTTGATATACAATCTAGGATATTACCCAATCTTGTTGACACATTGAATAGAATTTCGCTGCTCTACTGATCAGTGTAGTTTGATCGTGTAGAAATATGTAACTAAATAATTGATTTAATGTATATTCAAGAAAACATTCATATTTGTGAAGTTGTAATTTTTCAGAACAAAGTTCTGTGAAATTTTAAAACCAAATTAATTAATCAATTAGAAAGACGAATTCTACTAATTCACGAAAAAATATTAGGCTACTACTGGGATTCGAACCCAGGTCACCTGCTTTCCGGGGCCGGTGCTCTGACCACAAAGCTACAGTAGTCCTCCATGTTTTCGTGAATATATCGACCTTATATGTAATTCTCATTCTTATTAATTGATCCATTTTAATTTTTGTCCATAGAGCAATCCACTTTTTTGGTACGGTAGTTGAAATTACTTTTTTGATTTAATGTGTTCTATGTGTTTAGATTACTATCAAGAAAATGGATGTTGTGTAGGAGTGACTTTTTTAATGATGATAGAGTATCTGCAAGAACACCAGCATCAACATTAAGATCAGTACAATATATATTGTATGTACGACGCATTCTTGTGGTGGGAGAAAAATAATCCGCATTATTAGAATGCTGGATTATTCAAAAAATCTTATACGAGGTTTAACATGCAAATTTATGTCAGATAAAGAAAGAGAATCAATAGCTCCACTGAGAATAAGATTGCCATTCAGAAAGAAAAAAAGATCGCAAACTTCTGTGATGTACAGTGGGATGAAGTTGTGTGTGAGTCTGCCAGAGGATATTAGAGATGAAAAAAATACGAAAATTTTTAGGAAAAAACTAAGAGAGTTTGTGATACGTACTTTTGATTAGAAATATATTTGATATTTTACATATTTATAAATGATATTTTACAATGCATATATTAGGAAATATAAATTTAATTATATTACCTATTTTAAGAATAAAAAATAAAAAAATAATCTTGCGTAGCACAACAAGATCGGATATTTTCCATCGGGGCTCAAGTTTGTGATCCTCATAACTGTGAAACGTTAAAATATATATGTGAAAATAAATAAATATTTGCAACGCTACACTCATCTGCAGGAATAAGATGAATGATAAATAAATTTTAAAAATAGCAAAGATTTTCTCCATCACATCTTCCCTCACGTATCTTCTCCTCTCCCTTATTAAAATATTTAAGTATCAAACCTTTCCTTTTATATTTCACGTATCTCTTACTTTTCTAACCTGTATTATTCTCACTTGTCCATGGTAATTTAGAGGAATCATGTGATTGGTTTAATTTTTTGCTCTTTTATGCCGTTGTTTAATTATATTTCTAATAAGATTTTCGATTTCCTGAATAAAATGTAAATCCCTGTCCTTTTCTATATTTGAATAATACAAACCATGAATATCAACTGCTGAATGCTCCACTTGAAGCAGTGGTTGAAAGTACCATCTAATTTTCCTCAAGAATATTTTTAAAGTTAGCTCTGTCCCAGAGAAGGCAGTCAAAGTTGAAAATTGGACACACTGATTAGTCCAACAGAACATTCTTCAAATCCGTTTCGTTTTATATAACTGGACTCCACCCTGGCTCCCCGCCTGGAGTCTTAATATTGACCTGGACCTAGATCATGATTCCGAGAATTTCGATGCGTTTATTTGGAAGTGTAATGGCGTTGAAGGTCCCCAAGTTGTTATTCAATTTCTTTTAAGTGGAAGATAGACTACTAAGGTCTTCCAAATATTGATCAATGTATTATATCTCGACGCGCCAATCTGCGTTATCAATTAAGGGGTTGCACCACCCTAGAAGCCTGAAACTCGGGTAGAAATTGGGTGATTTTTCAAAAGGAGGTGATTGGTCGGGGGTGAACTTCATTGAGCAGTGTTTCGACGATGACTCATGAAAGTGATGACGATATCGATCCCCTCCTACGTGAAATATCATAGTTAACGGCGACCTTCGCAGTGGACTCGAGAGCGGCTTCTAATACCGTGGGTTCCGGGATTGATTCCCGATGAAGTAAAATACATAATCTAAGTGGTTTTTGCTTTAAAATACATAATCTACGTGTTTTTGTCATGGGTTTTACTACAGTGATCAGGACCCGGCGTTAAAAATATAATAAAACAATAAATAATTTATTTTTAGTTGTTCTAGATTTTCGCGCATACGTATTTTTGGAAAGTTCTGTTCAACACAATACGAATGTATTAAAGAAACTGTTTTAGAACGTATATACAACTATCTAAAATTTTATAATGTGAGGATGTTCTTACGGTGGAATTGGTGAATATTGCATTGTATAAAGTGGTCGCATACACCAGCTCACAGAAGTCATAAGCCCTAGGCCATCCTGTAAGGATTTCCATACACGTTTTCAATATAAATAGCGTCGTCTTTATGAGATTTCTGTAATTTATCTTAATTAAAAAAAACAACTGCCACTTAAAAATAAGTATCAAATTCATTACGTATCAAATTTGTGCGAAATACAATAAAAATACCTATTTGGTATATGGATATTTTAAGTACTGAAATCGATAAAAAGCATGTACATGCTAATAAAGAGTTTTCTCACAGGTCCTCGTTTAAATCAATATCTCATTAGTATCCATCTATCTCCACGTCTTCTTCAGCCTTCGTCCTCCACTGCTGGATACAGGCCTCTTCTATAACCTTCCATCCTTCTCTGTTGTTTGCTTCTTGTAGCAATGTCTTCCCCCACAGCGGCTATATCGTCGGCCCATCTATTTGAGGTTTTCCGACGCCTTTCTTATTCTCCCAAGGTCTCCACTTCAGAATTCTAGGAGTCCATCTTGTGCCTCAACCTTGCAACATGCCCTGCGCATTGCAATTTTAACTTCGCTACCCGATCCACGATATCCACTACTCTAGTTCTGCGCCTAATTTCATAATTTCTTATGCTATCTCTTAGGCTTATACCAAGAATGGATCTCTCCATGGATCGTTGCGTGCATTTGAGCTTTTCTACATTACTAGATCCACTTATTGGTAGATTATTTATTTACTAGCTGTGCCAGCGCGGCTTCGCACGCGTAGATTTTTAGAACACTGGATCGTCATAGAACTTTCGCGAACCTTCTAGAACATTCTCCTTCCAGAACTTCCAAGGAATTGAATGTACAGGAACCTTCTAGACACACTGACACATTCCGCCACTCAGTTTAGAACCTTATAGAACTTTCGGGAATTTTCTAGAACCTTCTCCTTCCAGAACTTTCTAGAGCAGGTTTTTCCGGAACCTTCTTGACTCACCGACACAGTCAGCGCGCCTATTTTAAAACAATCTGAAGCATTTGCGGCCTTCCCATAACAAAACAATGTGCTAGAATGCACATTTTCGTCACCCACTCCCACCCACGCTCAGCCATCCCCACCAAACTCGCACATTCTCAATGGGACACCAAGGGCTATCCACCACCATAACCACCAGGGGGTGGTAGTATCTGGTTGTGGAGAAAACTTGGCAGATAGGGAAACACGGGTTTCTTTTTATATATATATATATTGATTCTTCTACTGCTGGATTAGAGAGTGCCTTGAGAGTGAACAGCTTTAAAAAAGTTATGTTATCTAGGGTGTGACACAATATTTTTCTAGCACTTGAAATATTCGTACGAGTCGTAATATTCTACCACGCGCAGAGCGTATAACACTGCAATGCACGCCAGCTATCAGCAGTTATTTGATAAAAGCGCATAATGCAACGATACTGGCATGTTGCGAGTAAACAATACGTAGGCTGAAATCCGTAATTCGACCTTGGTATTACAGTGCGACATTGATAAGGGGAAGATAAATCATAATACAGAGATATTTATTGTTATTTCGTCTAGGATTTTCAATGGTGTCTTTCATCAATATTATCGTATAACACGGAAACGGTAGACCTTCAACAAAACGTTAAAATGTATTTTCTACAAAATAACCTTGAAATTGAATTTGACCGAATATTTATGCGGTACAAAGTATTATTATCAAAAATATGCACAATGAAATGATTTTTGAAGTTATATTCTTTTGGCGCAAGAGGGTAATCTTTTTATCGCAACGAAAGTTGCAATAAAAAGATTACCCTCTTGCGCGATTACCAACAGCGTGCGCACAATAGCGGGAATGCGAGTAGCGGGAAGCAGAATGTAGCGAAAATGCGAGATCATCAAATGCACGTGAAATTAGTCTTCCAGTAATATCTAAATAAAATACTTTCATTCGAATTCACGGCTAAAAACGAAATTACACGGCTGGAGAAAGACTCGAACTACTGACACAGCCACTACCGACTCTCCCGTCAAAAATATACTATAGTATCTGTTCGTACCCGGCGTTGCACGGGTTAAGGATTAAATAGAAAATAAATTTGTGGGGGAAACAAAGGTTTGATTCGAACGATATAGATTTGCATCGAAAATATGTCAGGGGGAGGGGAAGGGGTATGAAAATAGGGGGGAAATATCGCCTATGTTACTCGCCGAGTCCTAAAGAATAAGTTTCCAAATTTTGAGTCCGACCGGTCAAACGGTACAGATTTGCATTGAAAATATGTCAGTGGGAGGGGAAGGGGAATGACAATAGGGGGAATATATCGCCTATGTTACCCGCCGGGTCCCAAAGCATAAGTATGCAAAATTTGAATCGGACAAACGGTGTGGATTTGTATAGAGAACAAACAGACAAACATTGAGTTTTATAGGTATAGATTACACATTATCTAAGACGCTCACCATTCATTTAAGAAAGTTTTTGTTTGCCCCAATTATTTTAAATATTCGAAGTTATATTTCTGTAAGTGTGGGTTTCAATTATTTTCATGAATCTCGATAAAATAATATACAATGATCAATATAAATTTTTACAACTCAATACTCTGAGCGTCATTAATATATAATTTTATATTTATTTAACTTTTTAAGTATGACTTCTAATGTACGAATTTTTTTAATATATCACTCATAAAACAACACCTCGTAAGCCACTTAATACAGATTTTACAGGGGAGGCAAAAAACTGCGTAACTTATATATTGTTTTATTATGAGCGATATGTTTAGCTAAAAATTATAACGATAACATAAAAGAAAAATTTTAAGTAAGCAATTTTGGGTCACATAGAACATCATTAAAAGTGAGCGTCATTTTGCCTTGCAGTTTGTATTTTGCGAGTAACATCAATCTAACTTTTAGTCTAAGAAATTATCATTTTTTCTATTATTTCCTTTCAATACAAATAATTTTAAGAAATCACCAACAATATCAGAACCGAGTACGCAGGTACATGAACTCTCAAAAAGTTGCCATTGATAATTTAATTCTGAAAGTGTCATGTTGTTGTGAGACAGCAATTATTTTTTAAATGAGTAAAAAAATCGAATTTAATCTTTTATTTTTGTTATCATGCAGAGTGAGCCTGTTTATAACAATACTTTATTACGTGTTAATTGTCTGCACCTACCATGTGTAAAAAAACAATTATGATAGTGATTTATCTTCCATAAGAGTTTGCTAACTCAGATAAAATTACACGGAATGCTAAAAAAACATAAATATATCAATATGCATAAATTTCGTATCTTTTAACTGTATTATTTATTTTTTAATTACATGCACATAAACGTGTCATATATACAAGATTTAAACCCTTGTTTACGTGATCGTTATTTACTTTACAATTGGCAATTAGTTATTGACAACTAATAAGTATTATTGCGGTTTAGCGTCCTCGTTTATTCAATTAACTTTTCGTTATCTTTCTTCCAGCGACCCTGAAATGACCACAAAGTGCAGCGCAACATGGAAGTAGGTCATCATCAGACGTGCTGATGTTGCAGTTTAATGCAGTTAGTGTCCGATTGGTTTCATTTAAATTCTGGAAGAGCGCTATAATCCCTGCTATAAAAGGGAAAAAAATCACATCAAGCAAGGCTCTATCGAAGAGTCTATGCCAGCCATACTCAACCTGCGGCCCGGCAAGCTTTTGTATGCGGCCCGAAACACATTTATTATCAGGAACGAGATTAAAAATATCTGGCATCGTTTTGAATATCTTGAAATACTCGTGAACAAAAAAACACACTTCTATCATTTTAAAACCAGCGATTTCTATGGTTTAATAACGAATTTATTATTTCAACCATAGACAGTTTCAACCACACAGTGTAGGTTTTGTGTTTGTCATGTAATTTTTTAGTCATTTTCTTAGTGGTCCTCGTATTCCACATTCATCCATTACTGTCAGTGAAATCTCGTTTTCCAGCGTCAAATGTTTTTTAAAATCTATAAATATTATTCCTACTTTTTTAATCATTCAAATGAACTCACACAATATTTTGAGTATATCCAAATTTTTGTATTGTACAAATTGGTATTGTTTTTATTTGTATTTTTAATGCATTGTGTATTTACGGTTTCCCACCACAAAAAAATGTCCAGAGGTCTGTGAAACTCTGCACATTTTTTCCTTTTATAATTTCGTACCTCATTATGTCTGTAATAAGGTGGTGGTTTTTATTTGCGTTTATCAATCTATTGTTTTTGTATTTAAGACGCTAATCAAAAAAAAATGCTTGGATATAAGTTAGTTTTGAATTTTATTTTCTTCATTATTGTATTTTGAGTATACGGATAAGATGAAAATAAATTTCATACAGGTAAATAATCTGTTGATAATATTTGAGCTGGTACGCTAATGATTATTATTGTGCTATAGTTAAAAAAAAAATTGTCGATTAATCAAGTGGCGGCGCCCTGGTTTCAATCAATACTGTTTTTCCCTATATGAATTTTCTTTTCATCATATCAAAATAATATTGCGGCCCACGTAACTTAGCAAACATGTGTATGTGGCCCGAAGAAAAAAAGGTTGAGTACCGCTGGTCTATGCCGTCAGTTTTAAAATAATCCAGCCGAAATTAACGATTTTTAAGCACATGATAAAAAACTTTTAAATCAGAGAAATCAGGAATCTGTACAGGGTTATTTGTAAAACATTAAAAACCTCGCAGGACTATATTCCTGCCTTGATTATGAGTCGAAAATGTTCAAGCTATAATGACCCAATATAGATAGGTATGGAGACACGCGACATCAAAGTTTGCATTTTTTTTTTCAATATTTCTGACTTGTTTTTTGTAAAACGTTAGACTATCATTACAGTATTTTATATCGATTACGAAAACTCCGACATAATGTTCTTAGTAAAATTAATCTCTGGAAAAATCAACTGTCAATATCTACTGGAAAAGATTAGCATCAGGATCCCTAAGTACTCAACACGACAGTCGCATCCTTTCTCAATTCCGAGACACCATAAGATTGCAAGGGAACTCCTCAATTTTACGAGCGAGCAGGTCCTGTAACGAGTTAACGAACCGCACAAGTATTGATATTTTCAATGCGAATTCAAGTATTATTAAGGCGATCGTCTAGCAGAATGAGCATATTTCACCATTTTTTGTCATATCTTCTCTTGCGTTTTTTATTACATTTTTGTATGGAAATATCTCATTTTAAAAATTATTCATCAGGTTACATATATTTTAAATACGAATATTTTATTAAAATGTCACAAATTAAATTATATAATTTATTAATAAATTACCAAACCTTCGATGTTTTAAAAATGAAGAAAATTGCTCGACTTTATGGGCCTTTTATAACTGAACTGCGTGTTGACATGTCTTTTTTATTCAATAATATTACAAAGTAAACGTTTATCATAAATTTATTACAAGTATAGAAAAATCTGTTAGTACGTTTACACGAAATTTATGTTTTAAAAAACACTGTTTTTTAAATTATTTTTATTTTTTGTGTGTTTTTTTTTCAATCCTTTTAAAATAGTTTATAACTTTTTTTCTTTAATAAATTAAAGGAATAGACATTATTATTTTAAAATTAATACGAAAAAAATCAAAAAATTATTCTCGATTTCAGATTTTAGCTATTTAATCAAAGCACTGCGTATTGTGTCATAAATAGCGTCTTGATTAAATATCTAAAATCAGGAATATCGACAAAGATTTTGATTTTTTTTTGTTTTTATTGTAAAATTATAATATCTATTCTTTTGACTATTGAAGTAAAAAAGTTGTCAACCATGTAAAAAGGGTTGAAAAAACCCACAAAAAAATAAAATATTTTTAAAAAACAGTATTTTTTAAAACATAAATTGCATGTAAACAAACTAACAGATTTTGCTATAATTGTAATAAATTTAAGATAATCGTTTACTTTGCACTATTATTGAATAAGAAAGATATGTCAACACGCCGTTCAGTCATAAAAGGCCCTCAAAGTGGAGCAATTTTCTTCATTTTTAAAACATCGAAGGTTTAATAATTTATTAATCAATTATTTAATTTAGTTTATGATATTTTAATAAGATATTCGTATTTAAAATATATGTAGCCTGATGAATAAATTTTAAAATTAGATATGTCCCTACAAAAATGTGATAAAAAACGCAAGAGAAGATACAAGAAAAAAAGGTGAAATTTGCTCATTCTGCTAGACGATCGCCTTAAGAATGCGATCTTTGGGAGAGTGTTGTTTGAAAAAGTAATTTAAAAATTGTTTATATACTTGGTTTATTTCACTTTTCTCTTGATTTATTGCTTTTATTACTGTTTTCATACTTTTTTTTTCTTTTTTGTTTTTTGCTGTTGTCATACTTTATTTCACTTCTCTCTTGTTTTATTGCTTATATAATTATTTTTATATATGTTAACGTTTAGCGAATTAGCGTTTAAGATCTGAAATTACATTGATATATTGAGTCGTTCATAATTGAGCTCCAGTAGAATATTTCAAAATTGTTTCTTTGATTTATTGTACTGTGAACTTGTGAATACTCTAAATAAATAAATAAAAAATTCATCCGTTTCAATACAAGCTAAATAAAATAATAAAAACCCTGAAAAATTTCCATTTGGAATGTTTTCCAATTGGAATTCGAAGGTTTTTATTATTTTATTTTACTTGTATTAAAGGAAATGAATTTTTCATATTAGATATAAGGTACTGTAATGATAGTCCAACGTTTTACAAAAAATAAGTCAGAAATATTGAAAAAAAAAAAATGCTAACTTTGATGTCGCGTATCCTCCATGACTATCGATATTAGGTCATAATAGCTTGAACATTTTCGACTCATAATGAAGACAGGAATATAGTCCTGCGAGGTTATTAATGTTTTACAAATAACCCTGTATTGCGCTAAATTTGCAAATTGTTTAAAAAGACAAGAGAAATATAGCGTTCATGACTGAAGGACTACCTACGAAGATAGATGCCAATAGCGATCTTCAATAGGTCGTACATAGCCACGCGATGACAATGAAAATTATGTGATATTTATAAAAATTCGACATCTAAAGACCCCCAGACAGTGCATCTATTTCCTGCACAAGTAGTTATGCGTTGTCAACATCACCTACAGTGTAACCAAATTACGAGTATCTTTTTTGGGCGCCACTCTTTTTCAATTTATTAGTCGTCGGTTATGACAAAACAAAGCATTGCCATCGCGGAAAATTTGGCGTATCATTGGTTCTTGGGCGCGCGCCAGACCGACTTTCTTGTTCGTTATCCATGTGCATGAAGCTAGCGATGAATTATGAACATCGTAAAATTAATAAGGAACGAATTAACGCAAATTGTATTAAAGTGTGTTTAAAAAAACGATATCCGGCAGAAAGATTAATATCATAGATAACCAGCAACACGCTCTACGGGTGGTTGAGTGACAACGTCCAGTAGGCTTAAAAACATGTGCACAGAAAACCTTGTGCTGCACAGAAGTCATTTTACTCAAAACTGACCCAAAACGAAATAGCTGTTGTTGGGTGGTGCGAGCACTTTTTTGCGGAACTATGAGAGATCTAGCGGTATGATTCATGTGAAATATGATGATTTGTATACATACGAAATTCATGGGACCTTTAAAATGATTTCGTTATCCTGAATATGGGAGAAAAATTTAATATTCGTATGTCACCACGAAGAGAATTGCCTGGTTTCTTCTAATTATTGTGTAATTTATAACTATACCAAAATTATGCACATTTATACCTAAACACATATTCGCGAATCAAAATTGACGAGTTTTGAAATACCCTGTATTTTTGGTAGCACTCATCAGCCAACATCTCAATACTATTTGCCGACGCTAAAAATACCATTCACAGATCGGGTGGAAAGTTTTCGTATTGAATTGTTGATCTGTTCGGAGCAATTTTGGAATTCGTCATAAAGTGGATAACAAACGAATTTTGCCAATATTATACATACAAGTACCAAGTCTTTACTGCAACTATTTTCGTGATACGCGGTACCCATATAACGAAATAATTGTCATTTTAATTTAAACTAAATTAAACATTGTCATGCACACACGTTGAGTTAATTTAACACCACTATAGTTTCGAGAGGAGCAGTCGCTCTCATCATCAGGTGTAATTTATAACTTACCTGAATACAGAAATTATAAAAATATTTGGGTAGAGTAACGGGTCGCGGAGCAGTGGGGGTAATTTTGTTGTTTGGTCTTTAAAGGGGAAGATGCTGAGCAGCGGAGATGTGATGTTGTTTATGAGTTTTTTCTCAAAAGTCAAGTTCTTTTGAATTTCAACGCTTTCCAAACTGTTCATTATTAAACCTTTATGAAGAACCGAATAGGGTAGTTTTAAGTTTGGTTATTAAAATAGTGGTTGTTATTAATTACATGGTTGGCGAATTCTGAGAAATTGTTGTTCCTTAAACAACGGCGATGTTCCTTTATTCTTATATTTAGGTTTCTTGTGGTTTGGCCTACAGTCGTGTTAAATTAACTCAACGTGTGTGCATTACAAGTTCAATTTAGTTTGAATTAAAATAATCATGTCGCACCACAAAGTAACTGCCATATCAATAATGAAATAATTGTCGTTCACATGTATTATCTGTTGTTTGATGTTAAATCCAAAACTCCTAAGAATTTTGAGGTAAAGAGAAAACCTATTACTCTCCAATCTCCTTATTAATTTTTATAATATATAAGTTTCAGGACGGAAAAGGAGATGTGATGTTAGAGATGGATTTTAATGCGCTTTTCATAATGCACTTTGCCTACGATCGAGTTGAATAGAGCAACTTCATAATGCAATTTTCCCAGGTCCGGGGAGATCTGCATTACAGAAGAACGACTAGTCCTTCAATGACCTTCCTTATAATATCCTAATTATAATAATTTAATTTAAATCTTTAAATTCAGTTAAACATAACCTTTGAGTAAATAGACTTTATCAATAAGAGTTATTTGATCTTACGCAAAATTATCGACGAATCACAAGCCTTTCTTCCACTTGTTTGACGGTTAAAACTTGCCTCTCTATACATATAGGTACATGTCTTTAATTAATAAAGAAAAGACATTAAAAGTTTCTTCTTTAATATGTCAAACATCTATTTGATAACTTTATCAAACAGCTGTCATGTCAACGATAAATCTTTTGCATGTCCATGTGTAAATAAACTTGTGTTTACAATAAACGCTGTTTATTTTTACGGTTATATACTTGCCTGTTTATATAAATATCTTTAAATCTTTTTGAGGTTCTCAACGCAAGATTATTTATGGATGACTTCAAATGTTGACACCACGTTTAATGGAACGGCAGAAACAAACATGATCCCAGGATAACAATCCCTATTCACAACGCAGTTAAAAAAAACTGAAAAAAACATGTGACAAATTGCCATATCTTCATCGATATATGGTTTTTTTATCCGCCTTGTTTTGAATTTTTACAACCAACGATATTTCTTATAGCTGGACCGCATTAAAAGAATGTGCGCAAAAAATATGTGTGTTGTTACGATGCAAAAAATGAACACAAAAGAAGTTTTTCTAGTAATTAAGTAACCCTTTTTAAACTAAAAAATATATATATTTATTTGGAATATCATATTGAAGCTTTTAATACGGGCTTGCCAGGCAACTTTCCCCCGCTTTCTTCTCACCGGATAAAGCTAGGGAATGGTCTTTTGACTGTGGTCGACCTATAGCTAACAATATTTCAAATTATTTATTTATTTATTTATTTATTTAACGCCCTTTTGGGCTTTTACAATATACAGAATAATTTTTTTTTTAAATAACGTAAGACAGTTAAAATAATAATACATTTAAAAGTTACAATAATAATAGTTAAGAGGTAATAATAATAATAATAATAATACAGAAAAACATAAGAAAAACATAAGATAAAATAATAATAAAGTTAAAGGTACAAATAATAATAGTTAAAGGTAAATTAGAAAGATTTATTGTCCATTTCCATTTCGTTGGGATGTAAACAATTGTGTCAGCTTTGTCCTATAAACAGTTATACTATCAGCAAAAATGTCAGCCGCCTCTGCATGCTCATTCTCTAATGAGTGTAATCTGGGAATTACAGAGTTTGCTAATGCATTAGTTCTGACATTTCCACTATAATAGAACAATGCACTGTGTCTTGATGACCTCAATGGAGCATATAAGTCGATCAGACTAATAATCTGGGGGCAATCAATCAAACTATTTACGATCCTATAAAGAAATATTAGGTCTGTTACAGTACGTCTCACAGACAAGTTTAAAAGTTGTAAATAACTAAGGAGATATTCATAATTGATATCTTCCAAGCGTATATTTAATTTGTAATTAATAAATCTTAAAAATTTTTTTTGGACTCGTTCAATTTTTTTTGGACTCGTTCAATTGACTCGTTGAATGATTAACATAGTGAGGCGACCAAATGATCGAGTTATATTCAACCTGAGGTCTGACAAGAGACAAGAGACAAAATTATAGAATAATAAATCGCTCATTGTTTTCCAAACAATCAAAAGTGTTATCGCTAAACGAGCATTCGTATTCAACGAGTGGCATTATCAGTAATATTAACGTAAAATTTCTTTCATATTCTGTTTGACGTAATAAAACTGGACATAAACATTAACTAACGTCAGGCGAAAGGTTGTTCCAATTAGCATCACCCATCAATTAGTCCAGCTCCGTATGGAAATTAATACGCTCGCTCGACACCCAGCTGTCTGCGTCTGCTATCTCGTTAGACGAACAAGGTCAATTAGATTAGACCGGCAGTGTTTTCCAGCCATCACCAGCCTTTAATATGATATAATCGATATCATCCCAGCACGATTGCTTTATTTATTTATGCTTTTAATGACAAAAAGAATTTGAAGTTAGGACAAACGCATTAAGGTACTGACTGATACACATGCTTATTAGTGGCACGTGAGCATGCGCAGTATTGACCTTCTTTAGCCCTTGTTTAGTAGTGGCATGTGTGTACGCACATTGCTAGTAATAAGTATACTCATTAGTAACATGCTCAAAAATCAATCGCCGGTTGCTTTATGAGCATGCTAATGTCGTTCACCATGAGAAGGGGTATCTTTTGAGCATGTGTGAACAGGCTTGCTTATTATGAGCATGCTTATGTCATTCGCGGCTAGTATGGATTATCAATGCGATCTTCTCAATCCGCGACAGATGAAACAAATATGGCGCGTTGGGGATATGATAAAACATTACTTTTCGTGACTTATTATAGAAATCACGAATGTTTATGGAATACTCGGTCACCATTGTGTAAAAATAATATAGCAAGAAATATTGTTTATGAAACTTTACTAAAAGGCATGAATGATTCAAATCTTACAATAAAAATTATAAAAACTAAAATCAAAAATGTGCGGATGGAAACTCGGGAACTGTTTTGATTTATTGGTTCACTTGAATTTTCTATTTCAATTTGCAAAGTTTCCATTTTGAGCAAGAGCGTCTCTATTCTATGACAAGAGCATGCCACTAATAAGCACGTGTGTTTGATTGTTAACTTTGTTTGAATTTCTGACACTAAATGAAGTTGTTTTTTTTCTATTTCAAAAAATGTCAGGAACTAATTCGCAAGCAACGTATCCTTTAGCGTCAGGCAGAAAGCCGGGCTTGTATTTATACTCAATCAATATGACGTGGATTCAATATCGATGCACCGAGCAATGGCGTGCACAATGAGTGGCCAATGAATGGTCGAGAGGCCGAGACGAGACAAAATACGGAAGAATTGAGCGCCCAGCCTCTATTCATAGATCTGGATCGATGCGTGTGGGAGATGACGGATGACACGATCACGGATTATACTCTCACGAGAATAATAGAGTAGGTACAGCGCAAGCGTACTGAAGCAGGTAAGATAGCTCCCAATGTTAATACAATAAAACGATTGAAAGACATCTAACGTTCGTGCCAAAGTCATACAAATAAGATATTTAACAGCAAATTTTCGAAGGAAGCAAACACTTGGTCATGATACATTGTAATTTATATAAATAAAACTAACTTAGTTAAACACCACTTATATTTATTTTCAAATCCAACCGGGTTTCGCTACGACCGTAGTAGCTTCTTCAGGGAGAATCTTAACTGCCTAAACATACAAAAATGATGTGCTTATATACTAGTGTGAAAGGTGAAAGGACGGAGTGCCAAAAGTGGGGGTAGGGGGTGGGATTTCGCAGGGAATATTACTATTAAGAGGGAACATATTTAAAAGTGGACTAAAAGATAAATTTACTTGATTATTAATGATTTTATGATTCATATTAATGGCTTTTCTTATCTCTAATGCCTCTAAATTACCTATTCCGTTTTGATGAATAATAGACTAGATAATTTAGAGGCATTAGAGATAAGAAAAGCCATAAATATGAATCATAAAATCATTAATAATCAAGTAAATTTATCTTTTAGTCCACCTTTAAATATGTTCCCTGTTAATAGTAATATTCCCTGCGAAATCCCACCCCTACCCCCACTTTTGACACTCCGTCCTTTCACCTTTCACACTAGTATATAAGCACATAATTTTTGTATGTTTAGGCAGTTAAGGTTCTCCCTGAAGAAGCTACGGTCGTAGCGAAACCCGGTTAGATTTGAAAATAAATATAAGTGGTGTTTAACTAAGTTAGTTTTATTTATATAAAATATTTAACAGCACATGAAAAACAATTTCATATTAATCTAAAATTACAAATATTTAAAATAATGAAAACATTATGAAATGGTGAACATTCTGACTGAAAATCTTTTATTTTTCTAAGCAATAAGAATATTTTGAATGTTCTAGAAAATATATTACGTTTAATTATTATAATCCATCGTTGCTATGGGTTACATTTAATTACGATTTATTTTTCCTAAGCAACGCTGAAAATATTATTTATGATTAATGACCGAGCAATGCTTCGAATGTTCTAGAAGAAATAAAAATAAAAAAAATATTTTAGAAAATAATAATATTTTATAAACGAAAGTATTTACATATTACAGAAAGTATATATAATTTTAACTATTTGTAAACATGGCTTAGCAAGATTATGTGAAGATTTATTATTAAATTTAAGATTTTACGTACAAAGAATAATGTTTAAATTATGAAATACTTATTTGATATTTATCTTAAAAGTTATAATTTGTAATGCGAAATCAGCACGTTTAAAAGTAGGTACCTACATTTTATTACTATCAAACTGTTTGAAATATAAAAACGGAGAAACGTTTTAAATAGAATAGCATATTTCTTCGAAAGGTTCAATGTGAGGTGACAACTACGCGCACGTCACTTGCAGAAATGACATTTTTTAGAAATTCCAATTGCTTGTACACGCAACTTTTTGTGTGAATTATATTTCTCCATTCTAAGGTGAATTCCAACTTCCAACTGTCAAATCATATGATCTCCATATTATGTTGAGTACATTTATCCTTTTCTTTTATTATTTTTATATGAATTACTGAGTCAATTAATAACAGTTAACAGTACAAATTCAATCCGTTTCTATTTACATGAATTATTTTATCATAATTTATAAAGAACGTACGTAAAATGTAGAATTTTGAACATTTTGTACGCAATATGAAAATGTTTATTTACGACGACATTGCCATCGATGATATCATAAAATGTTTGATTTATTTTTGTGAAAAGAAACGTATATTTGAAATAGTCTTATTCCCGATTTAAGTACGTATAAATCGTCTTGAAAATTTTGCCGTATATAAAATATTTAAATTGAAAGCACTTTTTATCGTAATCATGCAACAAACAAAGAAGAGTATAAATAAGCCTCGGGAGTCGCTCCCGGGTTAAGTTCGGAAAAAACATTCATAGTAGTACGTGTAAGATCCCGTTAGGATCCTTTTCTATTGTTCTAAACACGTCTAGTTGAGTCCGTGTTGTTTCCTAAAATTTAGAAATAAATTAAGATCACCTACGATCGACACCAGCTTCCGAGTTTTATTTTGCTTCAAGAAGATTTTCCGTACCGCAGAATTATTATATGTACATTTAAGGTGTAAAAAAATTAAACAAATATCTTAACATGCTCTTGTTAGATATAATCGTTAGCGTTATTATTACAATCTCATTTATTTCACCCACACATAAATTCGACATAAACAGAATCGAAAATGTCAAAAAAATCCTTAAGAGAGGTAACTACAAATTTAATTTGAATCTTAACTAATTGGACTCAACACAATTTCATTAATTCCTAGTTGCCTTTGAAGATGATGGGTGTCTCCATCGAAAGCGCTTAGGCTTACATATTATTACTCAAAAGTGGATTAAAACTTAGTGTTTAAATTAAATTCAACTTTTAATAACGAACTTCTTCCACACCGTGAACGAAACAAAGTTAAATTAATTTTATTAACAATTCCATAAATTGGATACTCCTGGAAATAAGCGAATATTATCATATCAATTCTTCCTTTTCCAAACTATTCACAACTTCATTGATTCTCCAGAAATCACCAGCTTACTATCCTTCCATGTCTCATTCAGATCTACCAGATAGAACTACTTCTTTTCCCTTTCAACATATCACACCAACAATTGTATAATCCTCTCCCATCCCAGCTCAGACTATGATAATAATCTTTTACATTCAATAGATATTTTTAATACCAAATATGAAGAGTATCATCGTGTAGTGAGGCAGATACTGGAAACTCGTCCCCCTTCCTGACCACGTGCATTATATACATTATACGTATTACTTATTATCACTTTTTACTTTTACCGTGCATCAATGTATTCCTGTTGGATGACCAAAAAAATAAAATAAACAATACACAATATCTCCGAACTAGCTTTCTGTGTGTTAGGCTTAGGTAATTTTTAAAGGAAATGAATATATTTAATTAAATTGAAATGTGAATTTCAGACATTCAATTGAAGTGTTATTTTTTTTTATTAGAAAACCTGTCCTTGGTCCACATGAAATTGCAATTGATTTTCACTTTTCTTTCGCGGTTATAGTTTCCTGTTTAAGGAGTCGTAATTCTATTCTTGGAATTCTCGAAGGACAAACATCCCATCAGAACATCCTGGCTACACGGGTTGGAGCGGTTTCTATATTTATAACAAGGCCAATGGCAATATAACAAAATCGAATCGTTTAATATCAATTGATAGGCGCAAAGTTGGCACAAGCTGACTCGAGACAAGCGTATTTCTGTCACCATCAGTGTGGCGCTACCAAACACAAAAAGCTTTACTTTAAATGCTAGAGAAAAGATTTCTTCTCCTTCGTACTCTTGATAAGGAACATGATTGCAGTTATCATGATTATAACGAAGTTATGGAAAAAAATTATCTGCCATTTGTTATGATCAACAGCTTTTGGCAGATTTCTTAAACAAGCCATTGCTTGCGGACAGCTTCTATTTCAAAAGTATACAGGGTTTAATAACCAAATTAATTAATCAATTAGAAAGACATACAGAAAAATCTAATTCACGAAAAAATATTAGGTTACTACTGGGATTCGAACCCAGGTCACCTCCTTTCCGGGGCCGGTGCTCTGACCACTAAGCTAAAGCAACCCTCTATGTTTCCGTGAATATATCGACCTTATATGTAGTTCTTATTTTTATTAATTGATTAATTCTTATTTTTGTCCATAGAGCAATCCACTTTTTTGATACGGTAGTTGAAATTACTTTGCAATGCCACCGCTAGATAAAAATAAGAACTACATATAAGGTCGATATATTCACGGAAACATAGAGGGTTGCTATAGCTTAGTGGTCAGAGCACCGGCCCCGGAAAGGAGGTGACCTGGGTTCGAATCCCAGTAGTAACCTAATATTTTTTCGTGAATTAGATTTTTCTGTATGTCTTTCTAATTGATTAATTAATTTGGTTATTAAATATTTCACAGAACTTTGTTCTGAAAAATTACAACTTCACAAATATGAATGTGTTCTTGAATATATGTATACAGGGTTATTTAGAAAACATTAATAACCTCGCAGGACTACGTTCCTGCTTTGATTATGAGTCGAAAATCTTCAAGCTATCATGACCTAATTTCAATAGTTATAGAGATATGCGACGTCAAAGTTTGCATTTTTTTTTCAATTTTTCTGACTTATTTTTCGTAAAACGTTGGACTATCATTACAGTAACTTATATAAAATATGAAAAATTCATTCCCTTTAATACAAGTCAAATAAAAAAATAAAAACCTTCGAATTCCTATTGGAAAATTTTCAGGGTTTTTTATCATTTTATTTAACATGTATTGAATCGCATGAATTTTTGGTAATCGATATAAGTTACTGTAATGATATTTCAACGTTTTACAAAAAATAAGTCAGAAAAATGCAAACTTTGACGTCGCGTTTCTCTATAACTATTGATATGAGGTCAAGATAACTTGAACATTTTCGACTCATAATCAAGGCAAGAATATAGTCCTGCGAGGTTATTAATGTTTTCCAAATAACCCTGTATATAACCTAATATAATACATAAGTATAATCTTCTTCTTTCGTTAGACCCTTGATCTGTGTTGACAGGTCAGTCCTGGTCTTGTGACGAGGACGTCCAGCTCCCTCTCCATCTCTTTGGTGGTCTCCCTGGCGATCGGCGCCTCTCTGGAATCCCGCGCGTAACGGCTCTGGGAAGTCTCGTCTGCTCCATTCTCTCCACATGGCCCCTCCAGAAACGCCTTCTCTGCCTGCTCCATCTTACAATGTCTTGTATGTCGCAGGTTCTGCGGATTTCCGCATTGGGTACTCTGTCTCTGAGGGTCTTGCCAGCAATGGGTCTTAGAGTCTTCATCACGGTAATTCTGAGGAAGTGTTTAGTTCTCACCGTGTCCGCTCTTGCTTTGATACCGTATGTATAATAATAAGTATAAAAGTATTCTCTTCCTTACATTTCCTGTAATATGGAACTCTTCTTAAATCCTTAAAACTTAGTACAACTAAAACAAAAATACACGCTCATTTTCAAACTTAATGCAGTTGTAAATGAAAATCTTTATATTGCGAAAACGAAATTAATGAAAGTACAAAATAATTAAAATAAATTATAGAAGTCTCACAGAGAGGAAGCTATGAATATGAGAAACGTGTGTGAGTAGGCTTAAGTGATCACTCGACACAATGCAACATTCAGCAACTTCATCGTAAATATGAATTTTAAATAATATGCAGTAAAAAATAAAGACTGTTGCAAATCAATAAATATAATTTAGAAATAAGTTCATGATTAGCAAGTTTTTACATAATACAGAATACTCTTTTTATAAATAAATAATAAATTAATAATTAAAAATGTCTTCGTGATAAACAAATTGTAAACAATATTCAGAACAATATAAAGACTATCACATTGTTGTTTTATATTTTTACTAGTTTCTTTTATACTGCATTATTTATTGTATTACTTAATTTTTTTTAATACTGTTTCTTTTGAATTGTTTATTTTATACTGTTGATATTACTAACGTTTTTTATATAGATTTATTGCAAATTGTAAATAATATTCAGAACAATATAAAGACTATCACATTGCTGTTTTATATTTTTATTAGTTTCTTTTATACTGCATTATTTATTGTATTACTTTAGTTTTTTTTAATACTGTTTCTTTTGAATTATTTATTTTATACTGTTTTTCAATACTGTTGATATTACTAACGTTTTTTATATAGATTTATTTAATGGTGTTTATTGCTTTCGCTCTTGTTTATAGTGTTTTATCTTAAAACACAGAAAATACATTAAAATGTGAGGCGATTTCTCTAGAACAGGCCTAGCCTAAGTGATAAATCGTCAGGATTTTTTCTTGTAAATAATTTTTGTGAACAATAAAAAAAAATTAAGCCACTTTATTGATATAATACACAACGGCCCGAATTCAAAATCAGTACTTGGATAATTTAAAGGTTAATTAATGTACGCTTTAAAAGCGTAATTTTCAGTATAAACTAAATGAATTCGGGCCTTCGTCATTTGATAGATCACTAAACTACTTAGAATAGGTTAGTTCATATTATAGTGTACTGAGTAATATTGAGTGCATTGTACATTATATCAAATGGACCCAAAGTAAAATAAATATTTTTATTTAAAATAAATAAATCCTTATTGTAATTGATCCAGGATATTTTTTTGGGGTACACGAGGCGAGGTCACCGGCCCGAGGCAAGGTCACCTCTCCACCACCCTCCCACCCGCCCACCAAACATCCCCCACCCCCACCCCTGAGAGAACATCGATTCGACCTTGGGTTTACACATCACACGAGCGGGTAAATATCGGTGGAGACCGCTCCAAGCGGGCGCGACTATTTGGGGATGAAAAGGTGGCGAATACCTAAACAGGTAAAATTTATTTAAGATAAAATTTAATTTATTTAATGTTCTAATTTTTGTAATGGGCATTCTAAAAAATCGTACAAAATTAGTAGGAAGCATCCCTAAAAGACTGCAAGCTATTACAAAGGCTAAAGAAGGCCATAAAATATATATAATTATATACAAGTATATGTAATTTTTTATTTTGTATCTTTCTTTAATTAACATTTTTTCTTTTGGCCAGACCTCGTATATATATATATATATATGTATTATAGAGATATATAGAATTAATATATATATATATAGTATATTATATATAGTATATATATATATATATATATATATCTATATATATATATATATATGCAGATGTATGTATTGATCAGATATCTTTATGCTATACATATATCTTTTGCACTTCTTTTTATTCTTATCTCTTGTCCTTTTTACTAAGTAGATTTGTCCTTTCCTATCCATTCCTTATTCTTCTTTTACCTCTAATTCTTTGACTCCCATAGTTTGTCCATAACTTAAAACTTTCACTTTTTTTGTTTTTTATTCTATAACTCAAGTTATTGTTGCTTTATGTTAAAACACAACAGGTTAATTCTGTGGAAACTTGTAAGATGGTCTCTATACTGTTCAATAATCATGTATAATCTCTTTATATGTACTGTTAGTTTCCCATAAATAAATAAATAAAAATATTTAAATTGAGTACCTTTTCAGACATTTCATTTCTCAATATTCAGAAATTGTCCCTTCAATTTGGAGAGCCGTACAGATTTTTCCTTTTTAGGGCTATTCTCATATTTTTTTGATTTTTCTAATCCCATTGGAGGGTCTATTATCATAGGTGATGTCGAAACCCAGAAAACTCCTAACAAAAGATTTTATTTCATCATCAAATCTTTTGATATTTCATTACATTAAAAAAAAATATAGAGATGCGAACACGGAATATGTGTCGCATCAATATTCTGAGTATTTTCAAACTAAGCTAAACGCTTGCTGTACGAAGATAGATATAGCTTGGTGGGCTATGTGAATGGGGATCAGACCACCGGCCACTGGATAACTAGGCGAGAGTCTTAACCACTAGACCAACAAGCTATTCGAATAATTAAAAAAAATACTATCTTTGTATAAACTACTTTCAGTAATTAGACGTCAATCGGTTTCGCTAGCATTGTATCTTCGTCAAGACTGACATTAACGGACGGGCGAACTAATTGATGTAACTAGTTAATCACTAAATTACGCGAATATGTTCCACTATATCTTCGTCAGAATTTATGTACTCCAAATATTAAAGATTAATATAAAAAAATTAATTAGATTTATTTTACGGTCTTTGGTCCAATATATTTTTATTAATATTTCTTAATTTTACGCACGTTTTAATAAGTAATTAATTTACTGTAAATGTAAATGTTAATTCTTTAACGACATTTTTACACATACAGAGTACAAAATGACTGGATTTTGTTCACGGAGGGATAATTATTAATTAAGATAAATCATAGAAGTCTCATAGAGACGAAGCTATTTATTTGGTTACAAGTTATGGGAAGGATCGTAGATGTCTCTAGTAAAATCCCATCAAATATTTGAAAGAATACAGATTTTGAACATAATATATATACAACTTTAAAAAATTTGATGATACGGTGGAATTAGTGAACTTTGCATTGGGTTAAGTGATCTCTTAAGCCAGCTCCTATAGGTCATAAGACCTGGACCACCCTATAAAGATATCCATACACGTTTTCCATATAAATAGCTTTGTCTCAATAGACATCTTTAATTTAATATAATTAATAAATTATGTGGTTTTATGAGATAAGGATCGTTTTCCATATAAATAGCTTTGTCTCAATAGACATCTATAATTTATTATAATTAATAAATTATTTGGTTTTATGAGATAAGGATCATTATTAAATATATACATTTTTCCTTCAATGCAAATTCCTCTTCTAAATTTCATAAATGCAAAATTTGAAGAGGTTTCGGAAATTCAAGCGAATAGGTAGGTACTATCATTAAAGGTGAAGAGAAGAGGGACCCACCATACACGTTCTATGAGCAATATCTCGCATATCGGCCCTACACTTTCGCCACCAATTTTCGGCATTTTTTTAATGCTTTAGTGGCCGTACCCACCGCCGCGCTGACATTCGCGGGAATGCGAGCGAGACGGAGAGGCGTCCGCACAAAACCTCTTCTCTGCCTCCAAGGCGCAGGGACAAATGACATACTAAAGGTGAAATTAAAAATGCAATAAGATGAAAAGTAAAGGAAAGTCGAGAAAACATTCACGTTCCAGAATACTTCAAGCAAAGGACTAGTTGAGCTGAAGTGGACGGAAATCATAAATTGAACTCGATTCACAAGTAGATCGCCTCACTCCGCCAGTGATGAAGCGGTATCAATTTCAATGGTAATGTCAATGACCGGTTTCGCCCTACGCCTACGGTATCATCGTACGGAGCACAACAACACAAACATGTGTATACCTACCACACCAGATAGCTGTGGAGGTGAATCCGCAAAAAAAAAAAGGGGCCGATCATGTGAGGACTACATAGATGGGTCGGCAAAGAGACTAAGAAAGCAAATCTATATCTTTAAAGTACTTAGAAATATAGAAAAGTTGAAATCTGTTTACTGCGCCTTGTGTCAATCTATCTTGAGTTATGGCATTGAAAGTTGGGGAAGTGCAACGATTATACACTTGCATCGGGTAAATATATCTCAGAAGGCCCCTTCACTGCCCATTGTAGAAGATCTGCTACATGTCAACAAAATGTGTATAAAAACATTTTGAGAAATTCAATTCACTCGGAACCCAATGTATCATATAGTCTACATTCCGGGTCGCGTGATTTACTTCCATAAATGACCAAAAGAGGGTATTTTTCATTCTAAATTTGAAACAAACGTCAGTTGATATATCATCGCTTAAGCACAGTTGTTGTTTGATTAACGATTTATGCATTGTTTTTAAGATTCATGTACTGAAAAATTACTGTGTTGTGCATTTAACTTTATTCTATGTGTTAATAAACTTTACGGACCGCGAAAGTTGATTGTATCATGTTATTTTCAATAATTCGGTGTGAATAAGATCTGCTACAGTGGGCGTCAGAAGTACTTGTAATCATGGCATCATGCAATACATGGAATCACACAAAATGCCAAAATGTAAAGGGGTTACTTTTATAAAAATTTTCACTGTTACACTGTATAACTATCAAAAATACAACCATACTTGTATTTTTTTTACTGTTGACGCCCGATGTAGCATATTATCTACATACTTTAAATGTTAAAATTTAATTAAAAATAAAATATTTTGAATTTTTTATTGTTTTTCCCATAATCTTCCATAAAAAAACCCAAAAATATTTTTTTCATTTTGAAAAGAAAAATCGGGCAGTGAAGAGTAGAGAAAACACTAAAAAGTAATTAATGAAAATAATAAAATAAAACTGTTTAGTAAAATGAGTATTATTTTTTGAAATATTTGTAAAATTTATATCTTATTTGGATGATTAATATTAAAGATTAAATAATTTTAATTTTGCAGATATTTTATGTAGGTATTCTAGTTAAGCTAAAATATAATGTATTAATTTAATTTAACTTTAGTGTATTAATTAATTACTAGCAAGTAATTACAGTGAAATTTTGTGTTGTATAATGAAATATGTAACATGCCCTAAAATAGGCCTGCCTTTTTGGGCAGTTATATATTTTATTCTATGATAAATAATTTTATTGTATAATAATACTAAAATTGTACACCCACACACTACAGTTTGATCCCCTTTCAAAGAAAGATAAACCCGCAACATTCTGGGAATGTCTGAGCTATTTCAATAAAGACATTTTTGGAATCGTCTCCGTTTGAGCACAGATTTTTGTCATCTAATATGCCAGACATTGGAGACGTAAATCTGTTTCACCCACGGTTAGAAAAAGAAAAATTGTAAAGCCCGTTGGAAGGTGTCACTTTCATCATCAGTCTGCAATATTCCAAGCTACACACAAACCTCTGCGTTTCTTCTCCACTCACCCCTATGTTTATTTATTTATTTGTTTGGAAATAGTTATAGATATAAGAAAGTAACATGTTATTTGGAAAACATTAATAACCTCGCAGGACTATATTCCTGCATTGATTATGAGGGAGAGAAAATATTCAAGCTATCAATCATGTTATGGAGATATGCGACACCAAAGTTTGCATTTTTTTTCAATATCTCTGACTTATTTTTTGTAAAACGTTAAACGGTTGTACAGTAACTCATATCGATTACGAAAATTTAATTTGTTTCAATACAAGTTAAATAAAATGATAAAAACCCTGAAAAAATTCCAATTGGAATTCGAAGTTTTTATTTTTTTATTTGACTTGTATTAAAGGAATGAATTGTTTATATTCGATATAAGTTACTGCAATGATAATCCAACGTTTTACAAAAAATAAGTCAGAAATATTGAAAAAAATTCAAACTTTGATGTCGCGTATCTCCTTAATTATTGATATAGCTTGAACATTTTCAACTCATAATCAAGGCAGGAATATATTCCTGCGAGGTTATTAATGTTTTCCAAATAACCCTATATAAGTAAATTAAAATTTAAGACATAAGTAGTAACAGTAGTGAATAAAAAATAATAAATTAAATAACAATAACATATTAAGGTAAGTCTAACTTTATTTATATCTTGCATAGCAGCATTGAATCAATATTTAATTATTAATTAAGTATTAATTCAATGTTGAGACGCAGAATTATGTTCACTTGGGGTGAATAAATCATTGTAGGTTCGGCATATTCCCACTAATGGTGAGCGTAATCCAGAGTTGGTGCGAGCAACAGGAAAGTGGAAGAGGCATTGTATTCTAGCAGCTCTTGCTGGGACGTGGATGTTTATAGGGGTGGGCAATTAAATTGATTTCGACAGATCTTATAAATTTTTTTCAATTGATTCAGCAACATTGTAGATTGAAATTTTTAAAATATTGATTGTATTATTTGTATGTATCTACTTATACTTTTTATTCGTTACACCCACATGTTTCGGAAAAACTTTTTTATCGTCAGGGTGTTTTACAGAGAAAAAAAAGGGAGCTAAATGAAATATGTAGGTGTAATAAATAAAAATACAAACAAATAAGTAGATACAAACAAATAATACAATCAATATTTTAGATCTTATAAAAGTTAAATTCCTCATCATTGAGTTCTTGCAACACGTGTCGTCTGATTATCTCATCTCAGAACGTTCTACACTTCTGTCTAATTCTTGGTCAGTCGCTTCTTCTCGCGTCTCACCGAGTAACCCGTCTAGTTCCATTTTATTCGAACCATTACATTCTTTCCTCAATTGCACGCTGCATTACTCTTCACTTTTGTATAAACCTTTTCTTATATATAAAAAAAAACCTTTCTTATATTTTTATAGGGTAGCGATCGACTACAGTATAACTATGTAAAACTGACCAATGAACGTAAACAAGTGTTTTATTAGATAGTTAAATGACGTAAATTATTTTTGTTCTCCTTTCTCTTCCCTTCTTACTTAGTTACTTAAATATATAAACATCTTACATAAATGAGATTTGTGCTTTCCGTCATTTTTTAACGCACGCCCGTAAATAACGTCAAAGATCAAATGAGCCTTTTCTAACACCGGGAACATCAAAATTGAATCCCGATTACAATTTGATTCGCTGTCTCTTTCAGGACACGCTTACAATTCCAATTTCCCCCGCTTTCTTCACGTAAAAACTTTCCCAAAAGTGTGTGACAATTTAATATTCACGTTACGCGTTATTTCACTTCCCGGTTCGGGGACCGATGAGCGCTTCCGGTTCCTTTGTGCCACTTCCAGAAATGCGCCTCCCCACGCGCCCCCCCGGCCGGCCACCCCTAGTGGCACTCTGCCAAGCGGCGCGCCCGTGGATCGCCAAGGTCGTTTGGGATGGGAGGGCGGGTTGGCGTATGTAAAGATTCGTGCTCCGTTGTGTTACCTTAGAAGAAAGCAAATAGTGCGGGCGAGGTTCCATCCCCCTGTCAGGTCGCTGCACGCTAAGAAACAATTATCGTAGATATTACTTAAATTACGTAAGGTATCGGAAAGATATTTCGAAAGTTAATCATTTAATTTTATGTTATATTTTTATGTTAAAGCCTATACACATTGCTGCTCTTTACTTTATATTTTAATTTTTATACTCATGTTTTGGTGCTATACAGATATTGTTTAATGCATGTGCTTTTTGAAATTTATATTATATTCTTTATGTAAAAGCCTATACCTAATGGGCGTAAACAAATAAATAAATAAAAAATAAAAATACGCAGCAAAGCTAATAAGTGAGCAAATCAAAAGTATTTTTTTATTTTGTAATTGTATATCAGGTTAATTTATTAATTAATAATTAATATTTAATGTGCAATTTATGAGGTGAGTATCTTAGATGGAAGCGATCTTCTATCTGATGCTTTTAATGCTGTCATTAAAAACCATCGCTCAAAAATACAACTCACCTATGGAACAAGGTGTAGATATATACGATATATAGATATAATATATATATATATATATATTATAATAGATATATATATATATATATATATATATATATATATATATATGTTATATTTAAGGTTTTCGCGGGTAAAAGATGGCGAACTACTTTCTGGGGGAACCCGCGTCAAACAGTCCTGAAAAGGACTTTTAAACTCCCGACGTTTCGAACAACAATAACAATAATAGAAAAACCAATTAGTAAAGTAATTACCCGTTCCCAAAGTTGGCTATTAAACAAATAAATAAAAATCATTAATTTTTAGCACCAATTAGGATTTTAATTCACTTTTGTTCTGGCTCTTGCCCGCAGTCGGGTTTACTCGTCCAATTTTGGGCAGGACTCAAAATAAGAAGCCCTTGAGAATGAGCAGTGTTACCTGTTCGAAACATCGGGAGTTTAAAAGTCCTTTTCAGAACTGTTTGACGCGGGTACCCCCAGAAAAAGTAGTTCGTCATATATATATATATATTATATATATATATATATATAATATATATATATATATTTATATAATATATATATAATATATATATATATTGTGTTGTCCACACCTTCCTGCGCCGGAATGTGATTAACATCTGGTGGATGAGAGTTTCCATTATTTTCTATAACGCGCCGTTTATCTCCAATTATAGATCTCGTCTTTGAGGTCTCCCAAAGCTCCTGCATCCTCTAAACTTTCCTTAAGCAAACTAGTTTTCTTCGGCGGTCCCTCGTTACAAGGATTAAGTCTACCATGTTTTATCGGTTATGCGTCTGAGGGCGGCTGAGGAGCCCTCTTCTGGAACCGAACACACTTCCACAAGTTGTGCGCGCACATTCGTTGGACAGGGAGGTTCTGGTATACGGATCTTCCTCCTTTTTTTTCCTCTCTCTTCTTTTCTCAGAAATTGCATCGGCCCTATTCCGTTCGCTTGTTTCCCCGGCGCAGGGTACTTTTTGACGCCACTGTACCCGGTCGTGGGCCGCGATTTACCAGTTTTCAAGATCTATCCCAAATTTGCGCAGGTTCGCTTTCAGGGTATCTTTGAATTTTTGTTTTCGGCCCACCCTGTCTTCTTTTGCCATACAATGAATGACCTGCTCATCCTAGTTGGTGCTTCAGGGAAATATTTGCTTCTTCCAGGACGCTCAAGTATGTTCTGCGCTCTTCGCATTTTATACTTAGTATCTTCCTCAAGCACTCGTTTTGATATTTGTTGCACCTATATAAAACCCATGTTTCACAGCCATAAAGAAGTGTGTCTGTGGCTCTACACACTAACATTTCGGTGTTTTTGCGCACCTAGTGGTTGTCAAATACACGTGGCAATAGTTTTTACCAAACGCGCAGCTTCCTTTCGTAATCTGTTTAAAAAAAAAAACATTGGTAACATAATAAAGGTCGGTTGTTAAACATGACATTTTTGCACATACGTAGCTACATTTTAAAACACGTCGTTCTAGCCGTAGGATTGTTGGCAAGTTGCGTCAGTTTTCTATTTTTAAATAATCACGAACAATCCATTAATAATCAAAACAATGTAATTCCTTTTGTTTCCTACCGCCAGGTTTTCTCTGTACCGGGAAAAATGACATCTTATTACAAGGAAAATATAATGGAACAATACTATTATCTAGATTATTTTCCAAGTATTCCGAACAAAGCGCATCTGTTGAACATACCACTAAATCAGTGTGTTTATGTTAACAAATTCCTGTGGTCTATACATTTATTATAAATACGATAATATCCATCCATATAGGTACACCTAGCACCTGCAGCCAAGGTAGTATGGCAAAGACGCCTAACTAAAAAAAGTAACCCATAAAAACCAAGTTTTTACTATACTCCCTTTCTTTAAAAAATATAACAAAAATTAAAGACGAATTAAAACATATAACATAACACTAAACTTACAAAAATTTAATAGATTTCTAAAATATCAGATGTTTTGAGATGTCAAGATTTTGATAGATTCAATTATCATCAATATCGTACCTTATGAATTTCCAACGTCAAATGATTTAGTCAGAATCAGATTTGAGTAATGTAGAATTCTTCAAAATATGCAGAAATCTAAAAAAAAAATATTATTTGATTTTTTCCCAAAAAACCAATTTTGCTGTCATCTGTGAACCAATCTTTTTGTAAATTTTCGAAATTCGTAGTGATGTACCTATTATACCGACGGAGTAATTCAAATTTAGAAAATATTCCGCGACGTTATCGGGCCGCCGCGCCGTTGCTAATCAAACATTTCTAATGATTCCAATTTGAAAAAAACAATAAAAATCCGAAATTATACTATAATTATTAATTTTTTTGACGAAAATTTGACAGATCTTCTTGATCGTCGCCACGAGTCTGCTTGCCAAGTTTCAGCTCGATTGGATTACGGGAAAAGGGTCAAAAATTGATCCAAAGTTTTTTCACCCGGCAAGCAAGCTGACGCCAAGAGTTAAAAGAAAGGAAGTAAAAATAAGAGTCATTCTGGAAACGTAGATACAAGGGACGAATCCTACGGGATGCGATTTTTTTTTAACGTTCGTGTTATATTTTTACGAATTATTTAGAAATTAAATTGATTTATTCATTTCAAGAGACCCGAATGGTGGCGACGGACGCCTTTCAGCTATGAAAAGATGCGGACGGAATAGTACGTTACGTATTTAATTGCAAATTAATTAAATTAGATTGTACTCCGATAGCCAAATACCTTTATTTCAAAATACGTTATTTGGTGAGATACAGACACACGTCGCCATCTAGCGACACATTCGACAGTCGCGTGCCGCAATCACAGCAGCGCCGTTTGAGCGAATAATTGGTTTCTGCTAATATCCGTATAATACGACGCTAAAAATCATACGTAGGTACTTATTTATGTTATAAACTGATGTGAGATTGTGATATTTCTATTTCATATGAAAAAAATGCTGAAGATTCAGATATATATATTTTAAAAATACAATCCATTTTAAACTAAAAGCGTAAACATGTATCAATTTTTATTTGAAACATTATCCATCATCCTATGCTACTTTGTTTTCTCAAAAAAGTGAATTTTCTGCTCGGAAATTTTGATAGCATCTTTATTTTATTCTCGGTATATCTATGTATGTAGGAACGATACATCTATGGAAAAATGTACTTGGGAATTTTCTGGAACAAATATTACTTTATACGGCACGAAGTACCAACCGTAAAAGAAAAAATATAATTTTGATAAGTATGACCATTGACATTTGGTGTCATGGATACAATCAAATGTGGCAGTTTAATCAATTAATAGATTTTTTTAAATATCTAAGAACATTAATTTACTACGGAATCATAGGTGTAGGTATATTAGATTTTTATAAGTCATAATAATTCATAACTAAATGGTTTGTAATATATTACACGAAAATGTTGAATTAACCTAACTGATTAACAAATAACAGATAATCAAATACTATAATGGCCAGTAAGGATATTTGAAAATATAATTTATAAAACTGTGATATTTCATTCATACTGAATAGTCTTTCTTGAAATGACTATTGGATTAACGATAGTAAACAAATAATAATAAATAATATTTTTTGGTACAATAATCTCCATGTAAAAGAGACATACAGCTTCATTAGAGTTGATAGAAATGCTGAATTCGTGTTTTTTCTTAATAGCAACTGGGCAGCAGAATGTTGATACAGGTTTCATGCATTTGAAAGAGAATATACATAATTAAGAATAAAAAATACAAGAGAAAATGTACAAAAAATATAATATTTTGACCTATTTTAAAGACATACGGTACACTTCATTTATTTTAGGGATCAGAAGAACGTTTTAATAGCATCATTTATACTATGATTAACTCGTCCAGGTAAACGAATAAATTTCCCAACGCGTTGATCCAATTTGCAACATTTTTCAAACTGATATATCAACATACCCAGGACAGCTTGCCAAATTCCGGCACCGGGATATAAGAAGAAAATATTTGATGACACCACATAAATTATAAATGTTCAGTTTAATTTGACACAACACCCGAGAGACTTTAAATTCTATCATTTTAAGTGTGTATGTTGGTTTTAATCGCACAGGCCGATAATAAAAATTACAAAGTACATCATAAAATGGAAAAATATACTTAAAATCGATCCAACAACGACGTTATTTTAATAACAGTTCATTCCCAGACTTCCAAGCCAGTTGATTCGCACCTCGCAATAAAGCGAAGCCAATAATAATAAATAATAATAATAATATTGGATCATTTATATAGCGCCATTTTTGTGAGAATTTCACCTCAAGGGCGCTTTACACACAAAAACTCTCACATACTAAAATCATAGAATAACAAAATGAAAAAGAAAAGAGAAAGAAAAACAGCTCAAAAGATAAAATACTAAAAGAAAACAACGAATATTAAAAAGGTTCTGCGAAAGATTTTGTAAACAAGTGCGTTTTAAGTCTTTTCTTAAATAAATCCGTATTTCTTATCAGGGAGGGCAAAGAATTCCACGCTTTGGGGCCCGCCACCGCAAATGCCCGTTCGCTGAACCTAGTTTTCTGGAACTGACTTGCCGGTTCCACAATCCTTCCCAACGCTGAAGTAGACGCTTACCTAAGAGTTTGACGTCTCCCATTTATGTTGTCTGGAATACAGAGCTCCTGAAGATACAGAGGCGCCATATTATGAGTTGCCTTGTACATCAACCAACACAGTTTGAACTCTACTCTCTCAGGAAAACGAAGCCAGTGCAATTCTCACAGAAGGGATGTGAATGAGAAGTGATATGGCGCTATAAAGTATATATTTTATTTATTAACGGGTCTTAAGACAGCATAAGGTATGTAAGGTTGTATGAGGTTTAAATTAATATGTTTGTTCAGGAGGGGTGGCCAGATTATATCGGGAGAGTTGTTATTACTTACTTATCTTGCACTTTAGCGGCCTCGAGGGACTCGAATTCTATGACTAGTTACCATAGAGCGCCATCAACCATCATCCTCCTATCATCTTCTTCTCTCCAAGACTGAGAAGAAGACCTATCGTCTTCTTCTCAGTCTTGCTCCTGTTGGCTTGTGCAAGAAGGCGTGCACGTTACTGGTCTCACCTATATTGCCACATGTGTCTACCAACGCAACCTCCTTGTTTTCACCTCCCTCGGGACATCTTGAGGCGCATACCATTCCCGAAATTCCATGTCCTTTAATCACCCTGATTCTTAGATCAGGTTATCACGGGAGCCATAAACCCTGTGCAAGACATTATTTTCAAATACAAGCAGCCGACTTTCTTGTGTTAAAATGAGAGGCCAACTTGGCAATTATATACGTATAACGAATAATTGTATAATTCCTATTTTACTAGCACAAGCAGCTTAGCTTTAAAAGAAAATAGTAAAAATATTAATGTGACATGTAACATATACTTACTTAACTATAATAGAATAAAAAAAACTATATTTTAGGATGATAATGTTAAAAAAAAGTTAAACTTTGAATATGTAGGGACCGTCATAATTCAATATCATCACCAAAACTATTACAGCCAGTCAGGGGCGTGCAGTGACAATAAGAAGCATGACTTTTATTTAAACTTTTGGAAAAAATCAAATTAATAAGAAATTAGATATTTATCGGGCAGAATATTACGAAATATTAAAATCCGTATCCCTTATTTCCTCCAATATGTGGATCTTTAGGCATAATAAGTAGGTATACTTAGTATTCATTTATTTCGTGCTATTGTAAAAAGTATATACTTCTAAGATTCCTTGAGCAAACAAAAGATATATTCTGTGCACGCATTTTTATGTTTTTATTAAATAAAAAAAATCGATACAAACATCAAGCTAAAACCCCAGGGAATTAAAACAACAGATCACAAGTAACTATAATGTGAAATATTTTTGGGATGGATACACAGTATCCTATTAGATAAATATACAATTTTAATTAAAAAAATATTTAGTGTGTGCTGGAGTCGCGATTAATCATAATCAAGCGTATCTTTGCTCTTCAATTTTTTCACTCTGGCGGTTTCAATCTGGCGGTTGTGTGGATCTGCAGACGGATTCCATCTTTAATCTATCAGATGACAGAGCGCAAGATGTCAGAACCAATCATTTAGAAGGGAGATAAGAATTTCGCAGCGTACTTGGAGTATGTGAGATGAAAGTAACGACGTAAACAGAAGCATTCATAATCTCAATGTTTTCATTCCGTTAGCTGGCGGCATTCCAATTTTGAGGTTATTTCAGAATAGCGCACATTCAATCGGTGTTGAATTTGATGTCACCTTTTGCAATCTTATAAAATCTAGTATGTTTGCTTCAATTTTAAGCAAAACATAACAAGTCTAACAGGAGATAGCGTAAACAATAAAAGAAAAAAAAATTGAGACTTGAAATGAAGTATAATATTTTTTATTTTTTGGATAATGCTGCCTTTGCTTTTATACTTGTAATAGATCTGAGGAACGTATGTCGCGACGCCAGAAAGAGACTGCACGACAGAGAGAGAGAGAATGTATAAAAGGGCGCACGAATGTCGAGTCGAGACTCTTTTACTACCATTGTTATCGAGACCGCATCTTACTGTATAAACGATTGTCTAAACCATTATTGTTACCGAATAAATACTTACGAGAACAAAGTCCTTACTTGGAGCAACCTCATCCCGAAACAAGATTATTACAATACTCTACAAATTAATGTATTACGTGTGTATTTTTGACAGATTTTTATTTTAATTGCTCAGCATTTTAGGTTGCAGGTAGGAAGGTTGTAGAGATTTATTATTTTTAATTCGTTGCTTGTTGTTACTGAATTCACGAAGGAATTCTTTACCAGAGTATACAAATTTACAGTGAGGAACTAAATCCGTTCTTTAGGAAAGGGAGTTGGGTCACAGTGGAAAGATGTCCCCCTTCGCCTATGTTTAAGGCCCGGTTGTTTCAAGTTGGATTAAAATAAAATTTCGTTTAAAGCATAAATCTTTACGGAAAATGATCGTTTGATTGGTGGAGAATGCAAAAATTTATGCTTTGAACGAATCTAAACGAATTTATTTTAATCCAACTTGAAACAACCGGCCCTAAGTCACAATTATTTATACCGCAGTTAAAATATTTATTATTTCCTAGTAAACAACACTTTTTTTAAATTCGTTCCAAGGCTCTTAAGTAAAAAAAGGCTTGTAACAAGGCGCGACTTATTTACTAAGACATTATATTTTTTAAGAGTATGTAGTTTGACCTATTCATAATTGTTTCAAAATTCACAAGCTCTTGGTATTTTTTTAAACAAGTCAAACATATTGCAACCAGCTGTGGCACCAGGTTGCGGATCAAGAAATTCACGTTACTTCATGTCTATGTATTTTGGTGATCTGTGGTTTATACTTTACCTGTACACCCATTTCAACCTTTGATTAAAAAAAGTGCCAAATATGTCGGTTGACGTTTATTTTTATAAAAAACGTTTACATAATGAAATACGTAGTCACCATTGCAACAAGTGTGACATATCTCTGTGATGTATGATGTCACTGTAGATATTTTATAATCATAAAATAATAATTTTACTTATAGCTGACAAAAAATCAAATGTAATAATTTTAAATAAATAGCTTTTACATTGAGCGATGTAATTTTATTTGAAGAAATCAATAACATTTATTTTAATGAAATCTTCTGTATTTGTTATTACTATGTATGTACATACGTAACTTTAGTGATTACAGTTCGTAACATGTTACATTAAGGATCACAGTAGAGTTATTACCAACAACTTATGGTTATTCCCATGGGCTGTTATTTATTACGCCATTTCTTCTGAGGCTATTTATCTTAGACTCCATTAATCTTCCCGAAACCTTTATCGCTTCTACCTCTCCATACTCTCATGTCATATTTATTCTTCTTCTTCTTTATCAACCTTCGTCTTTCCACTGCTGGATATAGGCCTCTTCCTTATTTTTCCATTCTTCCCTGTTGTAGCTAATTGTAGCCATTTCTTTCCCCCCACAGCGACAATATCATCGGCCCATCTCTTTTGAGGTCTTCCGATGCCTCTTTTATTTTCCCAAGGTCTCCATTTCAGAACTCTGGGAGACCATCTTGTAGTATCCTGTCTTGCAACGTGTCCTGCCCATTGCCATTTTAGCTTCGCTACACGATCCATGATATCCACTACTCTAGTTCTGCGCCTAATTTCGTCGTTTCTAATTCTCTTAGGCTTACTCCAAGCGTGGATCTCTCCATGGATCGTTGCGTGCATTTGAGCTTTTCTACACTTTTCTTTGTAAGGGCCATAGTCTCCAATCCGTACGTCATCACTGGCAGTATGCACGATTCAAAGGCTTTTCTTTTTAGGCTAATTGGGATCTCTTGGTTCTCTTTGTCATATTTCAGTACCCAAAATATCATGATCTCTGTAGCAGAGTATAAATAATTTTCAAATTCCTTATGAACAGAAAAAATATATTGCACCGTTTTTGTATTCATCTCTTTTGTACGAAAAGTCCACAAATTATGTGCATAATAATATATGCCAAAATAATGATGAACAGTTTTTATGGCTCGATAGACATTCGTGTTGACGAAACACGACTTAACAAGTCGAAAATTATATCTACTCAGAAAAGCAAATTTCTATATCCAGAAGTATGTACATTAGGGTGTCCCTGTGTATGGCAAAAAAGGGTATTTTATTTTTGAACGTTATAGTTATCCAAAGGCTTCTTTAAGGTTTTCTCCAGCTAATCTCAGAATATCAGATGTTACGTTGTCTTCTCCCGGAGGTTTGTTATTTGTTTTAATGCTTTATCTATTTCATCATTGTATCTATTTCGGCGAGTTCTTCTGATCCCACATTTAACACTTGAATTTCACTGTGCTGTCCCTCGTTGATGTTGGATGTGTCGGAAGACCTCCCAAAAAGCATGCAGAAAAAACCTGGATGCGAAGGGGGAGAAACAGAGATTAGTGAAAGAAAATGGAAGAGGCCTACATCCAGCAGTGGAAGCAGAGATGAGTGGAAGAAAATGGAAGAGGTCTACATCCAGCAGTGGAGGGAAAAAGGCTAAGGAAGAAGAAGAAGTCATCCAAAGTTGCATGGCATTTATAGCTGTAAGGAAAGGCAAAAAAGTTGCGATTTCAGGACACATACTTCTATCTCGCTCAAACGACAATTTTGACTGAGTATTGTGAACTAGCCCCTGTCATTTTAATGCAGTAAATTAATCGCAAAACGCTCTAAAAAATATCTACTATTGCTAACTGACAGAGGTTTTATCTGGTGTAGTTATTTATTTTATGGAACCGCGCAAAGAAGTGCATTAAAAAAACATGGACTGTGAAAACTTCGACGTGAAATCACTAATAGCTTTTGCAAAATTGCACGAACGCAGTCAGGCGACTGTGAGACATTTGGCACCTGCAAATCTGGCGTCTGCTCGAATGACAAATGTACAGCATCGAGCACGTGAGCAGCATCAGGCCATCACTCCTCAGCATCAGCTTGTTAGGGCCCGGCGTCGCTATTAAACGTGGAGCTCGGAGTGTATTAATGGCTTGTGATAAATGTCTCGCGATAATTGAATAATATGATATAAAGCAAACCACTTAGCATCCTGTGGTTTGCAGAGAATCGGGTGATTGAATTGCGTAAGCGATGAAGTTAAGTGGTCTATCCGATTCTGTAATGTGTATTGCTTAATTTAATGTAACTACATACATATTTGTTTCACAACGATGTTCGTAATGCTTTTGTATTCAAATAAAAATACATTCAATTTTAATTAAGGGTAAATTATAGAATTCTCACTATTTATATATGAGAAAGGTGGATGGAAGAATCTTGTACGATGGCTCAGGGCTTAGAGCCTGTATGAACTGGATTAAGTGATCACTCTACACAATGCAACGTTCACCAATTCCATTGTAAGAACATCCACACATTTTAAAAATTTTGAAAGTTCTATAGGTATATGTTTCGAATCAAGAACATTTCATATATTGCACCGGTCTCTGCTAGAGACATCTGTTGTTTTTTTTCCTCATTAACAAATTAGTATACATAGATTTCACAACTGGTAATGATACCACAACATAATATTTTTCAAAATTTTTTATTTATATAAAAAAATATTTGTTAAAATAGAAATAATTTTAACTTAATGGTATTTTACACTATATCACAAATAGTGTATATCATGGATTCGCAGAGGCCACAACATGGTCGTCTGCATGGCTGAACAGCAAAAATCGCCAATTGCTTTTTGCTAGTGTAAAATAATTCATCATCAAACATAATAATTTCGTAGTCTGCCTGTCTGTCGGTAACTTCCTGTGACATCCGGAATTTCGTTCAAACCCACGGCTAAAAAACGAAATTGCACAGCTGGAAGTAGGGCGCGAACCTCGGACGCGCGAATACCAGCGCGGCACCCTAGCGACCTTGCTATCACCGCCTCTCCGGACTGTCAAAAATATACTATATATATACTAGGGCTTAGCCTTCGCATATACTACGAGATATATATATATACATATACATATACATATACATTTCATGTTCCGTGGTTTTTCACAGCTAGTCAATAATAAAAATAATAAAATAGTAGTCAATAATAAAATAGTTCGTCCACAGATATTCAAAATAATTCAAACTTCTATTTTGTAAATTTTGTAAATAAATAAAAATCTTATTTTAGAAATAAAATGTACTTTTTTTAGAAATTTTAGTGATAAATTCATAAATAAATAATTCATAGAGAGCGTCTCCACAAGAAAGACGAATTTAATAATATTTATTGAAAGAATTTCCAGAATACATAATATACAATCGGCCTTATTCTAAAATAAGCAATATTGCTATTTCTGTATCATAACATTGTAATTGCAATATTGCTAAGAGCAGATAACATCTGGAGACTATTTTAAAGAAGATTTTTGAATATTCGAGTCGTAAATAAATCCAATAATCATGAGAGGTAACGGAGCCTCCAGGTCGAAGTCCAGCCAGCGGAGAAAACATTTCTTATAAAGTGGAACCATGTAAGAAATACATTGTTATCGACAGGTCTCTCGATTGGACACGTATGGCGGATGCTGGAATACGGTTGACGGATGACACATAGATCAAATACTAACAACAGATGGCAAAACAATGCTCGTAGGTATATACGACTAGTGTTGAGAAAACTTGAACCACGATCTTTGTAAAAAGAATATGGCAGTTCGGGTCACGGGTAGAGTTCACTATTTCTGTAAGCATACATTTTTCGTACATCTTCACGGTCTCACTCGATTTCCCATACAATTTTGTATGAATAACGAGACGAGCACCAGATATGAGAGCACTTCGCGAGCGCTTTTTAATATTTTATGGAATATTTATAAATTCAATGTTGTAAGTTTTATGATTGTAAGTAATTGTTTAATGAGAAATTTTTAATTAGAAATAAATAAATAAATAAATGATGAATGGTTTAATGATACTATAATGTTCTTAAATAGTTTATATTTCTGGCTTACCGCGAAGTATAAATAAATTGATTTTATAATTTATGATAATTCGCCATTTTCCAAATGCATTTATACTACAAACATTTTTACATACTACGAAAATAAATACTCAAAATATTTTTTTTATAAGACATCATCGCATCGAGCAGGGCTGTAAAGTAGGAATCATAAATTAGGAATATATTATGACTCATTTAAAAATATATTATATGCCACCTAAGAACAACATCATTATACATACTTGGGAGTTAAATGGTACAATACATTGTAGTCGCAAAACAAATTTAACAGTTTAAGAAAGAAGTCAAATCCTTGATTTTGGATAACGATGAATAGTAACATTGCCCACACGTCTCAAATGGTTTATAATAAAAATAATTACTACTTCTAAATGGTTTTTACTTTTATACTTTAACTTAGCTTGTAAATACTGCTCCCATAAGTATATATTATGGGGAGTATAATGTCTGTAAAAATGTTATAACATAGAATAAATTTATTACAAAAATATTATGTATCTACTGTATAAATAAATATAATAAATAAAAAATTATGTATACATATATTCTTATTTCAAGTACACGATAGAGTATGTGTGACTTGATTAAGTGTCCGATCTGGATTTTTCAGAAGTCTGGAGGTGAGAGCGAATCATGTATGAATGGAATGATAAGAGAAAAGAAGCCAGAGCATCAGTATAATATGGATTATACATTACAATAATAATAAAAAAATACATCAACTAAATAGCATAAAATAAATGGTCGAATAATCTGGTGGTGAAACCAAATCTAACCCACACAAAATAATAATACTTTGAACATTAACATAACAAATTTATTTCTAATAGGTATGTTATCTTATTTCGTTACTGTATGTTTGTTTACCTCTCGTGTAAAGTAATGAAAAAATCTATCGATTAAGCTTTATCTTATTCTAAAAAACGGCTTTTACGACAATTTACGAATATAACATCGGAACCCACTCAACACTTACGCATAATATTACCCTATTGTAGGGCGGAATTTTCGTACCTACTCAGACATTGACATTGCGGCACCATTGACATCCCTAATCCGAGCACTCTGCTATGCCCTGACATTTAAACTTTGAAGGTCTTCGAAACATACACATAACAATAAAAACCACACACAAATGAGGTCATCGGAATAGGTAGGTACACAATGTTTCAAATGTCTGCGAGCGGAAAATAATAATAATATTAAAGATGAAATTACAAAATCGTGTTCGAGAGTGATTACGTGCATATAAAGATAGGCTGGTACCTACTTATGAGCACTTGTTTTTTGTAAACATGTTAAATTAATGGCTAATGTTGCGTTTAGCGATTCGACCTTTCACTTATTTATTAATTAGATCTAATTGCTCGCTGTGGGACGGGTTTTCCAATCACGAAATTAAAACAATTCGCTAGCTTACTATCCACTTACACCCGCACTAATGCTCGCACTGTAGAAATTTTCCCCCCTGTCAATTATCGTTGTCAGGTTGCCGATTTGGTTAGATAAAATTGAAATGATAATAGATTTACTAACCCATTTCTAGGTAAATAAACTAAAAAAAATGGGCAGAGGTGGCATGAAGTTATCTTCTTTTGGCGCGTTCAGGGTGAAAAAAATATTTTAACGGAAGTTGCATACGCACAGCGTGCGCTTGTAGCGGGACATGTAGCGAAATCATGTAGCGAAAATGCAAGACTAAATATAATAATTTCGTTCAAATTCAAAGAAAAAAACGAAATTACACACCGCTGGAACGAGGCTCGAACCCCGGTCGCGCAGCACAGCTATATATAGCACACTGACTTGCTACCTCCGGTTTTCCTTTGACCGTCAAAAATATACTATATAATACATATATTACATACTATCCGTACACTCGTGAATAATCACAAACATCATTTAAATAATATTTATTTTTATTTAGTTTCAGGTAAACCCCTGCTAGAATAGTACTAAAAAAATGTATTTTTTGTTTTCTCCAATTTTTTTTAAAAATAATGTCAGTTATAATTAAAATATTATACATCACTTTAAAATAGAAAATAGACTTTAGCGGCACAGAGAATCGATCTCAGTACCTGCCACATGCTAAGCGAGCGCTCTACCGTCTGAGCTATGCCCTGGTTGATCCACAACTCCAAAAATACGTATAAAAATATTTACCTGAATTTTACCCCTATGAATTGTTTAAAAGCAAAAAAATAAATATGCGTTTCTCTTTTTTTATTCACCCTTGTTGTGTAATGTGGCATATCCGAAAAGGAAAAAAAGCCTTTTTGAAAGTTGGGAGCAATTATAAAAAAAACTATTTTTGATGAACTGTTTCCCTATTACGTAAGGTAAACACTTCACCACAAATACCCATTTACTAAATTTAGTCTTCTGGCAATCGTTACTCAAAGTACAACTTCTAACGCGTGTATATTAATAAACGCACGATTTTTTTTAACTGTAAATAAAAAAATACATTTCTCGTACTTTTGTATAAGTGCGATTGCTTTAATAATTTTCCTTAATTATAATACAACTTTAATGTTTATCTTAGTAGTGTTGCGAATTTCTGAACTATAAAAAAGTGTATTATGCAACATAGTATTCCCCTGGCAGCTCTAAAATGCTAATATTCCACACAATTTTCATATAAATAGATTCGTCTTTGTAATTCTATGTTTTATCTTAAGCTATTAAATGATTTAACATTGTATCTTAATGTCTGTGGGTATCTATCAGAGTCATTAAGAACCTGTTGATAATCTGTATATTAAAAAAATAGAACTTATGTTGTTTGTGGTTTTCTAATAATCTATGAAGTAAAAATGAATTTCAAGAAAAACTAATATCAAAAATTATTTAGGAGCTAAAGTATTGTCAGGTTATTTCATATACATATTGTGATATTATCATAAAACGGTGAATACCGTTGCAGTTTTCAAAAACTGTTATTATCCAATGCCAACCTCATTGAATCAACGAGTCAAGAGTATAACAATTTATCTTCTCGTATCACAAACTTTTACACTTTTTAACAGCATTGTCGTGGGAAGGTTATCGCTGTCCTATAGCATTATTGTCCTTCTAGCCGCTCGTGCATTACGATAAAATACATTTCTATGGTTTAGAATGCCTCTCAAAGCAAAGAAAACTGTCAAATTTATTTATCGCACAAAACCATCAAGGTTAGTTTCATTCGGAAGAATTGCAGTACTAATAATTTAATAGTGTTATATTATACGTTTATCGGAATACATAAAGGCACTTCGTGTTTATTATCGGACATCGTGAACTCGGCCATTAAGCCGTGTTGTATTATTTTGATTTGACATTACACAGGTCCCCGAGACGGCTTCGGAACATTTTGCGGGCCATTCGCGAACTGCTTGAGATCAACTTTCCAATTTATGATCGTGTCTTTTGGCTGTCATGTCTTGCGACATACAAATCGACTGTTTGTTCATATTCATTAATCAGTGCTATTCTTATAGTTAAATCATCAGCGCCAAAAATCTTCTAGGCGAATGAATATCAGGCGCAGGCAATCAGTACATCGAAAGCACAAATTGTACGTAAACATATATTTTGGAAAAAACTACGAAATTGTAATTAATTAGAATTTATTTCTTAGTACTGACTTGATGAATAGTTAACTGCATTCGTATATCGCCTCTAAAATATCGCGGCTAACAAATAGATTATATGTAAGTAAGTAGATAATATTATATTAGTAAGTAGATTATATATTATATAAAAATATTTTGAATGCAGTCACCGAGGAGATCACTAATTTAAAATGTACCTAATTCTACATTGCACGTATCTATCCCTTATGGCCTCACTCTGATTTTCTTTAAAAAAAAGTATCCTGTCGTAGTTGAGTGCCCTGATGTCAAAATTTGGGGGTCGTAAGTATTTAAAAAGTTATTACACTTTAAAGTTTGAAAAATTTCCATACGTTTTGAGCGTCATCACAGCGAAGACGCACACTTCCAACATGCAACGCTTCTGATTTTGTATATATGTTGCAAGGCTGGTGTCAACCGTGTGGATGTTGTAACTTTGATATATTTTGGCTTATCTTCGAAACTATCCAATAAATACTTCATTTTTTACATTAATGTAAACAATAACTACCCTTAATGATTAACATTTTCAAACAATAGTGGCACACATGTAGTGGCACCCTACCGCCATCTATGAAAATAAATAAAAACATATAATTGACCAAACACATTTCTAAATCAAAATACGTACGTAGATATACGATACCTACGAAGTCCAGCAAAATTTAATAATAAATAAATGCACATACATTTTCTTTACATGTATTTACTGATCTTAATTTTTGCAGCTCAATTGATATGTTTAATTGTGAGATGTCAAATTTTATGCGACTACTGTAAGGCTCGCTCGTTTTTTTTTCCCCCTTTCGCCTAGTTTCTAAATAAAAAGTATGATAAATTAAATGTCAACATGAAACACAATATTTTTACAAAGTATATTTTTAAAATTAAAGCTCTTGTTATTAGAATTGGACTGTCTTGCGGGCCCTCTGGGCTGAAAATTGGAACCCCGGTATTGTAAATATTTTAATTCGGTTTTATCTTTCGTCAACATTAATTAGTTGTAGGTATGTTTATATAAACTAACAATTAAAATTCACTGTTTACCTACACATTGTTTCTCACACAATTAAGTACATTATTTATGCATTAAAACACATTCATAAATTTGCACAGTTAATGGAAAAGCGATGACCCTTCCTGATATTAAAGTCTACCTGCATACAGTAAATACAAATAATATGCAAAAGCAAATGCAAATGCAAAAGTAAATATAGTAAATCATTGAAAATTATGTTAAAAATGATAATTTAATTATGAGTTTTCTTGTCTGTTAGCCCCAAACCTTGTAATCAATATTTGACCCACTTCCCGACCAGCAATCGCTGCGAAAATTGGCAGAGAGACGTATTACGGATGACAATACAATAATCATTCAGTAATCTTACAAAATAAATTTAAATATTTAAGTGTTAGAGCTGGTTAAAGTGTAGCCATTACAAAACCCACTTGTCATATCCAGTGATCAGATGATTCACAAATACCACTTAAACGAAATGTTTTCAAGAATTCTGTGTTCGGGTATTTTGGAACTCACACAACATGCGGCCTCCATATGTTAGATACTTCATTTCAAAATATTTTAAGGGTTTGGTACCTAAAGGTTAATTGTTTCTTTTATTGAAACGCTGAAAAGAAACACTGTCGACACATTTATAATTGTGTGGAAGTACATCCGCGCGCCAAGTAAATAAAATAAATGGAAATTGATAGTGGATGAGTCATTTTCGTTTTCGTTGTAGTTAAACTGTCCCTGTCCATTTTCGTGACGTAGTGGTATTTAAAAATGTTAATTTTTGTTTTGTTTTATAATATACGTTTGATGATATCTTCTCGTAATAATACCATCTCAAAAGTTTGAAAAACTGTAAAGAAATGAGGTTTTAATTGTAATTAATAAATAATAAAAAATACATTTATGTTGTGACAGAGTTTTTTATTATTGTTGGGATTCTGTACCAAATAAGACAATAAAAAGAATGACCAAGATACCTGTTGGGAAACGAAGAGTTTTCAGTGCGAGTGTCTTGATACACACAACACATTCGGAACATGGGACGATGATTCCAAATAATTTGATGATTCGGTACCTAATAAAATAAAACATTCCTACGTAGAAATATTTTGCGGTATCTATTCATTTCCCTTTTCGCCTCACCAATCAGATTTTTCTATCCCTGGACACTTGATCAAGAGTATCCTCAATTGTCATTCTTTTGAATGTCGGATTAGTGAAAAGCGATGAAAACGGTCTTCGTAAGAACGTCATTCCTTTATGGTACACCTAACACTCACTAAAAGTGATTCTCTGATTTAATAAACATTTCCGTAATGCTTAAAGCCGAGAAATATCTCTCACTCTGGTCCATATCCGTACAACCTGTCTTGTTTGTCTAGAAACTTATTAGTATTAGGCGCAAGATACATATTTTACATTCATCTGGAAACGTTTCAAGAGCGAGACAATAACATTAATATTCATACCACGTATAATGTAGACAATGCGAGCTGAATCACAGAATCAGCCTTTGGATTCAAATTCACTTTGCGCATTAACTTATCCTCCAGAAGCCGAACTGCTGAATTTTCTTAAAAACATCAAAAAGACGATCTAAAAAGCCTTTGTATCAAACCCTTTTCAAGCGATGTAAATACCAACCTATTTGTTAGTTTTCTAGACGTTAGCCCGTGCCTACTTAGCAATGGATGATGTCATGAATACTATAGAAACAGAATTACTCTTATGGTTACAAAAGTTCAATTCAATGCCAACAATTTTGCCTATATTGGTTACTTGACATTTTAACAGTTTACAACATTTTTTATACATTTATTGCACTATCAGGAAAACATAAATAATATATACGTATACAGAACTTATTGCATTAGCCACCACCTGCCTGGCTATGTATTTAGATATACCTTTTCTGAGGTGGGTAGCAATTAATGATTGCTTAGATTAATAACAAAGTTTTTGAATTTGCTTGTAATAAAAAAAAATGTAATTTTCTATGTGGTTCAGATTATTTTAAATTCTTGCAAATCGGTGATCAACTTATATTTAAACAATAAATCAGAAATAAAAAGACACAAAAAATACTAAAGAAGTATAAAAAATTAGATATGGGGGGGATTTAATAAATTACAATTTGTTTCAAACGAGGATGAATATACACCAGTACAGATATTAAAAGTATATCAGAAGCCATACAATTTATTAAATAACGTTGCTTCTATTATTCCTAAATCCTGAAATGGAATCGTAAATAATAAAAATATAAAAAAATTAACCCACAAAAACATTTTTTATTTTAAATCCTTCACATGCGAGGACTCGGTTTCCATTTTATTGTACTTTTGTTTTCTTGAATAAGAGATTAATTTATATCACATTGGTACTAAATTAAATTTAAAATAATCAGGAAAATCGTTTCATCACTATTTGTATTTTTGTATTAATAATCACTGGCATTTTGACACGATGGAAGTTTTTACATAATAACAACAACCAGTTTTTGTTTTTTAACAATCTATACTAATATACAAAGAGGTAAAGTTTGTAAGTTTGGATGTAGGAGGTAATCTCCGAAAACGCTCATCCAATTTCAAAAATGCTTTCATCAATATTTAAAATGGACTTTCAGGATGGACAAAGGCTATACATTATCCCATTAAAATAAAAAGGCTTTTCGTGGTGACCTATTTTACAACTAAAGTCGACGAAAAAATGGTCGAGCGATGCGTTTTATACGAACGCTGCCCGGTAGGAGATATTTAAATACTTTCTATAGAGAAGTTTTGGAATTCGAAAAGTTCGTGACGACATTAAGATGTACGAGTATGTCGTCACATATGTAAAGGTTAATACACAAATTAAGATAATACAAATAAGAATCTACGCGTGTTAAGCAGCGCGGGTAAGTTTGTTTTAAATAAAGCGATAAATTCTGAAGTGTCCACGATTTCAATAATTTTAAAATAGTACCAGAATGTAGGTAGGTACAATATATAAATTTTTATTTTTTCGTACGTGAACCCAAATGTAGAATGCATTGTCATCGACATCAAGATGATGTGCAAAATTTCAGCTCGATTGTTTGTTTGTTTGTGTATTTTTTATTTAGTTGTAAAAATAACACATTTATTACATCTTGTAATTAAATATAAATTAACATAGCAAAATAAACATAAATATTCCAAAAATATATCAACATACAATAATCATTAATAGAAACACATTTTCACATCTGGTACAAAGTAAAGAAATAAAAAAGTAAAAAAGTAAATAAACATGAAACAACATAACATGATCATACATTAAACTTAATTTTCACATATTTTGCACTTAACCTATGAAAAGTAGTGAGACTAGATTAGATTAGATGACGGGAAGTGTGTTGATTTTTATTAACAAGATTTTTCCACAAGAAATATGTAAGGGTTTAAAAGTAACCAAATATAAAGAAAAGTTGAAGAAAAAAACATATTGATAATTATGATTGTTTCCAGAGAATGTATTATACATCAAATATTAATTTTTACCGCTGTTTTTATTTTATTACATCAAATATTACCGACACTTCAATGAGGCAAATGCCTATTACTTTGTCTCTAGGTACCAGAGCTGAGGCACCTGTGTTCGTCTAACTATCTCTTCCAGCTGCATGAAAAATGACATGAAAAAATAATCAAAATGGTGGATGTTTTTGCAAGAAAGCCTTTAGAATTTATTCTATATACCTCGTGCCACAAAGAAAGCGAATTTATTAACCGCTTTGTCTTTGACTTCTCCGCAATATTGTTACGAGGGGCGGATTAATGTATGAGGATATTGGACTCCTACTTCAAAGAACTACTTTGTAATTCGGCCCTACGGCGAAAACTCCAGCACATTGCGGTCGAATGCGGGAAAATCAAAACAATGGCGGTGGATGAAAAACATACAACATGAATTGTATTAAACAGGGCGACATTGAAAAATCACGTATCCAAAGCAAATTGTAGATGACAATTGTATTTATAAAACAAGTATAAAGTTTAAGGCGATCGTCCAGCAGAGTGAGCATATTTCACCATTTTTTCTCATTTTTTTTTGCGTTTTTTATCACATTTTTGTATGGAAATAACTCATTTTTAAGTTTATTCATCAGGTTACGTATATTTTAAATACGGATATCTTATTAAAATAACACAAACTAATATTCATATTTGATATAAGTTACTGTAATGATCGTCTAACGTATCACAAAAAATAAGTCAGAAATATTGAAAAAAAAATGCACACTTTAATGTCGCGTGTCTCCATAACTATTAATATTATGTCATGATAGCTTGAACATTTTCGACTTATAATCAAGGCAGAAATATAGTCCTGCGAGGTTATTAATGTTTTCCAAATAACCCTGTTTAATTGATTAATAAATTACCAAACCCTCGATGTTTTAAAAATGAAGAAAATTTCTCCACTTTGTGGGCCTTTTATGACTGAGTGGCCTCGTGAGATGTCTTTTTTATTCAATAATATAACAAAGAAAACGATTATCTTAAATTTATTACAATTATTGCAAAATCTGTAAGTTTGTTTACTTGCAATATTTGTTTTAAAAAACACTGTTTTTTAATATTTTTTTTCTGTGTAAAAAGTAAAAACATTTTTTTAATTTGTATTGCGAAGAACAGCATTTGCAGTGCATTGGTACAAAAAAATCAGAAATGCTTGTAGATGTCCGAATTTACGTAGGGAACGTCGGTATGATGGCTCGAATTGACGCTTTTGGCAACACTTATTAAAAAACACAAATTGCCAAGAAATACAAATAATATTTTATGATAGCCGTTTTGCAAATATCATAAGCCCTTTATTAATACTAGTCTACTGCAACGACCATCAGGTTTTTTAAATAAATTTAAAAATTAGTATTTACACTTTATGTAAATAATGTTCAAATAATAAAGTGAAACAATGCATTATATAACAATTTAAAAAATCACCATTTTGTAGTTTGACAACAGCGTCTAATGATGAAATGGCAAGATGGTAGGGTGCTAGCTTAGTAATTAAAAATAATCGGGATCGATCCCTAGTGTCTCAAAGATTTTTCTTTTCTCAAAAAGGTGAAAATAAAACACAACGTAGAAGTAAGAAAATATAAAAATGTTACAAGATTATCTAACGCGGTACTTTTAACGTAGTTTTTGTCAATTTTACTGTAGAGTACCCGCCGAATAAACATATTTTTAAAAAACGCGTTTCTCAGACGTAAGTATCGTGGAATAGTTTTTTCTACAAATTAATTCCTCATTTTTTCTACAATATGATAAATACCCATAACAACGTCCATTAAATCATGTCCATAAAAATAAACGTTCTGAGGATGCCTCCGATAAACCAAACTCTACTTAAAAATCATAAATATATTCCATTTAAAAATGTACATTGAGAATCGACCATCGTATAATAAAAACACCATCTACCGCATAAAATTTTAATAACTTAAGATTTTCGGGCCAACTTCCACAAAATAATATTACGATTTAATAAAAAATGACTCGTTCAAAGTTATAAAAACACAGATACTTAATTAAAAAATATATTACTAACATTATTATACAAATTCAGTGACCTGTGAAATAAATCAGTACCTACTCGGAAAATCCATCGATTCCTAGAAGAAAAATCGCTTCCGAATATTATAAAATCCGAGAAAGAAAAACAAAATGCCCCGGAATCGGCTCGAAAATCAGAAATGTTTTGTTGGAACGCTTGAAATTTTCAAGTAGATAATGGAGGGAATAGTGATTCGGTCGCAGTGGACATAACATACATTTTATGTGCCGTCGGAGTCGTGAATTTCTCCAAGGACTGACCTTGTACGAAGAGCGAAAATACAGTAGAAGAATTTATGTCATTTACTCCTTGAATTTATTTTGTTATATGTAGGGTGAGGCACAATGTTGCAATAGTAAAAAAAATATAATTTCTGCTTTGTTTTTTTTTTTAACATTAATTCATTAAGGGATGGTCTGTTCAAAAATCTGACCGTCCCGAAAATAGGAAGTCAATGAATTGAGGACAGATGTCAGATTTATTAGATTATATCGACCCCCGCTTGCCTATCCCTATACACCCCGAGAGTGGGTTACGTAAGTAGTGAGAATTAGCGCGCCATATTAACTTCGGACCCCGTGGTTTGTGAGTGAGTCCTATCAGGACGAAAATAGTTGCGACGAAAGCTTAAAAGCTCCTCTGTGCGCACAATACATGTGTTTTAAGTTTACTACTTAATCGAGATCTTTATAAGCACTTTAATCTGAAAATATTTTCTTCATTATTAATATAATTCATAAAATAAACTTAGTTTTCATCACTTTTTTATATTGAAAATATCAACATGTTCCAAGGCCTATGGAAACATGTTGATACTTTCAATATAAAAAGTAGTGAAAACTATTATTTTATTAATTATATTAAAAATATTTTGTTTAAATATTTGACGTCCTGAATGCAAGCCCCGCATTGTCATTGTTAAAGAGTACTGGAGTAACATTGTAGCATCAATAAAGATCCTTATGATCCTTATGTGCTGTCAGCTACAGGCTACACCTTGGTACAAGAACGCCACTATGTAAAGCCAATCTTCCTTGGTTGACAATTAAAAATTATTATATTCACAGTTCTGTTCACATTATTTCTTACCGTCATCCTTATACTTATGTACTTTATACTATATACTTTGAGCTATCTAACGTTCCTTCTTCTCGAATACCTACTAATGCTAATGCGCAATAGTTACAATATTTCATAACTTGCAACGATTGTAACATCCAGCAATGTTTACAGACATAGTAATTTATTTTACGATTATTGTAATTACTATTTATTCTGCTAAAGATGCAACGCAGCAAATTCATCCAATAAAACACTGCGCGGAAGATTCCGGTCGTGAAAAGTCGACAGCTTACCACCTTTGCCAGTTGCATGTCAAAACGCCGAGACAAACGAGGCCTGCTTACTTTACAGCTTGTACGGGACCTACCTCTGGAACGTGATGTGAAAACGGGAGAATTTTCCAGCACCAATGTACGCGAGTGTGGCAACACTAGTTCTGGAGGGTCAATGGCGGATGGCGCCAAGCCAAACGAAATGATATTTGGGCGCTTGCCGAAATTGCTTGCCGCTTGCCGTAGCCGGCGTGGAATGTTTTCATAATGCAGTCATAAAAATAAACAATTGAAGTATAGGTGTGCATGCCTGCGTACTGAAGGAAATGTTTAGGTTACATTAATTCAATTTAAACGTTGAATTTAATTTTCTCTCATATCATAATATAATAGAAATGCCAACATAAGCGTCCGCGATTGATGATTGTTGTTTAAAGTGAGATGCCGCCAATTCTCTCAATCGTGTTAGTGGGTTATTTCAATACTCCTATATTCGTAATTAGTAGAAAATCAATCGGTTTCTCTCGATATATCTAATCTGTCAAGCGTGTGTGACATACAACGAATCACATTATTGACATGAATTTGCTTGCAATGAATTATTGTAATTGCAGTTGCATTTTTACATTGTAATTTATTTACAATACATCCAATAGGATATTGCAATTTTTTTTGCAAAGAAAACTTTAAAACAATGATTATGATATGCATACCGGATGATGAAAAATTGATGTCGGTTAAGAACCGGTTTTATCGACTTATGTAGTTTATAGTAATCGTTCGTTAAGCATAGATTTTTACGAAAACGTGTTTTTCTCAAAATCTATGCTTTTAACGAAAGATTATTAATATAAACCAACTTGATACTACCGGCCTTAGTTAATTAGTTTGATTCGCTAACTTGTTTCCAAATTGTAGCCATTAAAAAGGAGAAGGGCTTTTTAAAGTAAGCTAAGCGCTGGCAATAATAATAACAGGACAACTTTAACCCCTAATCACTAGGAGAGTATCTCACTACTGGACCAAACAAACATCTCAAGCAGGACTGGTACGAGTGTGGAAGCATAGACAAAGTCTGAGTAAATGATCTAATAGGTACCCACGTGTCGCATTTTCGTCTCCACGAAAGAGTTTTATTCAAGGGATAATTTAATATATCAACACAGATTATATAAGATTCAAATCAGAAAGTACAAGAAAACGTTTGCTTCAACCGAACGGCAAATTTGTCTTACAAGTCGATTATTTACTCATTTCCATTAGAAAATATTTTGAATTACTGCGCTGGGCGGAGACGAATTGCCAGACCTCATTATTTTATGTTGCACGTAACATGTTTTATGGTTGTCACAAATGAAAAATTAAGTAAGCATAATAAAAACGTTTGAAATATTTTGGCATTTAGTTATATTTCGGCGTGACTGCAGACCGCGCCGGATGACGCGGCTGGCGCGACGGAGCGCGGGAAACTCGAGCGCAGAAATGTCCGGGAAAACACAGAATATAGAATTATTCCACATTTAGATGTGTACTTTGTCTCTGGGCTACAGATCCGACGCGCAAATTACATTTCCTTTCGAGGAAATTATTTATTTAAATAAAAATGTAAACAGTGCATGTTATCATGTTAATGGCCACCCTTTTTCGTAGCACAACGTTTGTTTCTAATCATCACTTTTCATTGAGCATCTTCTTAGTATGATCTATGCATTTTATATAAGATAATATCTTCCACGAAATAACTAAAATACTGAATACGTAACACCAAGCTGTATATCGAATACGACACAGAGGATAGACTGACCCATTCCGATTATGAATATATAGATGACTTAGCTAGTAGCAAAAACTTCGGTCTTTTTCGTTATATTTTGAATGGAAAATATTCTCTATACTTTGGGTGGTTGGTCGACAGTTACGGAGGTAAGCGACATCAAAGTTTGCATTTTTTTCAATATTTCCGGATCATCTTTTGTAAAACATTAGACCTTCACAAAAGTAATTAATATCAAATATTAAAAATTCATTCGCTTTGATACAAGATAAAACAAATTATTCAAACCTTGCTGCAATAAGGGAAATACTTATTTTGTAAGTTTATTGTCATTATTTACAGAAACGTTTTACAGTTAATAAGTCTGAAGATTAATTTCTTTTCAAAATTGAATGAAGAAGACTCACGAAGTTTTTCCTACTAGCTACGAGACATCCTTGTCTTTAAGTAGAGTCAGATTCGTCAGAAATTGACAGACTCCTTTTTTTATAAAAATATGTTCCGTTTTAATTAATCGATTATTCAAACGTCATCAGTAAGTACTTTACAAAGTAACGAATGCGTAAGCTTCGGTAGTTGGGGCGAGAACGAAACATTTTCTTTTCAAAATTGAATGAAGAAGACTCACGAAGTTTTTGCTACTAGATACGAGACATCCTCGTCCTTAAGTAGAGTCAGATTCGTCAAAAAAGACAGACTCCTTTTTTTATAAAAATATGTTCCGTTCTAATTAATCGATTATTCAAACTTCATCAGCAGGTACTTTACAAAGTAACGAATGCGTAAGCTTCGGTAGTTGGGGCGAGAGCGAATCATCAATATCGGATGCCTTCTTTCTTTTGCGACCTGTAACTAGCTCTCTCGCTCTAGGAATCCAGCTGCGCTAATTTCTTTTTTTGTTTTTCGCGAGTTGATAGATTTTTACAACCCCACAGCCCTGCGTTTATATGTCTTCTTGCACACAATCGTTAACACATAACACTGCCCTCTTTTAAAATTCTACGATGTCACGTGCAGGCACCCCCGACGTCACGATCTGCAAACGTAATTGGAACATTTCCGCGCTCTAAATTCCCGGCATTTATTTTCGTTTAATTTGAATGACGATTCAATTCATGTTATGAATTATAACAAGTCAGCCGCAACTCGCTTACGTGATTAAGATTATTTCACCCGTATTGTATATTTATTTTCCAAGTAAAATATAATATTTGAGGGGATTTTATACGACTTTTTATATACAATCCCCTCAAATATTATATTTAAAATGATCTGAATTCGAAATTTTAAAGGAAATATAGCCCTATCCCTTCCAAAATCATGTTTTCAAATTACAATTAACATCTTCGTTAACAAATCATTACCAAGGATGTGTCACGTGACAATTGTGGCTGCTTCGTACTAAAGTGAGAGTCGATTTTATGCCGAAATATCAAAGCAATATATTATCTTCAAATATAGCAAAATTATTTTGTGGTGACATAATTATAATTTATATAAAATAACTTTATAAACACCACTTATTTATTGAAAAAAAATTCAACATGTTTCGAAGTCAATGGCTTCTTCGTGAGGATAACAAAAATAAAATTTAAAAATCGAAGTATAGATCAAAATATTAAAAAGTTATATATGGAAAATGATAATATAAAGTACCTACTTAAGTAGGACGAACTACTCACGTTACGTTACGTTGTATTACACTAATATCCAATTATGTAAATTTCACAAGCAACAATGATCACTATTTGATATCAAACACAACAATATCCATATTTAACTCTTCAAATGCCACGAGCGTGTTTACGCGCCAAACCATGTGCGTGATTACCCTGACTTCAACCTTGCAGGATTAAACACGATTTTCAGTGTCGTATATTTAATGTCAATCTGCTATGCATCGACGATAATTCCCAGCATTTCATAGAAGATTAAACCTTATGGTGTTATGTATACTGAAACCATTATCTCATTTGTTTATATTTTTTTAAACCCCTGGCATTTAAAAGGATGGCCGGTGCCACACTAAGCACATCTTCCGCCGCGTCTTTTCCGTGGCAGAACGCCGCTACGCTTCTTTCTTTGATTGAATTCATTAACTTCAAACCTGTCTAATTTAAAACTTAAAAATTGACGACATTACAAAGTTATATAATAACTGTCAAGATACAGAAATAGAAATATTGCTTATTTTAGAATAAGGCCGTATTTTGTCTACAAATTTCTAAAAAAAATAGTCCCCACAAAATGTAAAACCCTTCACGATGATTAAGTTTAGGGGCTTGTTTTACTTTGAAGAACCGACTTTGAAGGTAATGTTTTGGACGGCGGTGAAAATCAGCAATGTCTACTCATGCTCACGGCACGGTATTACCACGCTCGAGTGACTGCACATATTTTCACGCCGGCGTGCTTCGATCCATAATTCGGACGCTGCATCGCCGTCGGCCATGCCGGTGGCTGTAGATGGCATAGGGGACAGGATATTATTATAAACCATGAAAATATTAAATGAGGGGTATAAAAGCAAAAGCAGCAATATCCCACCGAGCTGTTTCTGAGATAAATACGAAAACCTGGCGCTGCACGATGCAATTTTTCTGGAGTCTATGAAACTTACATCTCATTGGAAATAAGTTTTTAATAAACAATTGTCACCTCGGTTTTCCTTTTACATATGTGTATAAATAAATATTTAGCTTTTAATAAGTATTTATTTATTTGTAAAAAAAAAGAAGAAAACAAAGGTTTTTATACTATAAAGTTAACGACGTTACAAAATTAAGACGGATGGACGAACAGACGGACGGATAGACAACGAAAATTATAATTGGGATGATTCGACATCAAAATGTGGGTAACGGCTTATCCTTTTCATCTGTCTTATCCCAATTATAATAATTTCATTGTCTATCTGTCTGTCTGTATGTGTGTCCCCGTAACTTCGTGTAACGTCCGTAACTTCTTTATATAATTTTTTTTTTCGATTTTTTTTTAATAAATAAAATAAATAAATACTTATTCCTTAGAAATCTATATGTAAAAGTACCATCATTTTTGACGGGTTACAGATAGTAGCATATAAATGTAAAGTTGTCAAAACCTGGTGTATAATGAGATGTAGAAAACAAATTTACAAAAATTTTACAAAAAAATTATTGTTCGAGGTCTAAGTAAATAACTTTTCCCGTTAAAGATATACTGTGAAATCGGTTGATAGTCACAAAAATTTATGGCGGCCTACATAATATTGTATATTCCGACAGTGTGTAGATACCATGTCAAAACATTGAATTAAGGCGATTATGTCAAAAATCACAAGCAGCGCGCATGCGCACCACCTTTTTCAACTAAATTAAATATGATGAAACCGACCCTTAACTGACATTTGTAGGCAAAAAAATCATTTTGATAAAATTTAAAAATAAACCCAGTTAAAACTTAAAAAATAATCGCTATAGGTTTAAGAACATTTATAGCGTAACTAATTTTAAAGAAATATTTATAACTATGATGATGGCGGTGAAATAAATCGAATGAGTACAATTTCCCTAAAAGCGAAAGAACATTTTCGAGCCAGGATTTGGACCCATAAAATTTCATCACTGTACAATATTGCAGCACACGCAATATCGATGTATCGATTGTCTACGATATTTTTCCATTTGGTAAACAATCCATCCAAAGTTAGACCGGAATAATTAGAGAGTTGCCAAAAACTGCGGCACACCGTGCCAAATCGTCTTAAAAGTACAAATGAGAAACGAATTGTGATTTTTAAATGTTACAAATTCATGACAGTTGAAGTAAGAATATAAATAACCAACCGATGTAAGAATTGTACCAAATTTGATAAATAAAATTGTTAAAATATTGCGATTTATAATTTACACAAACTTAATGCTTGAACTCCTGACTATTTGATAACTAGATGAGTATTGTACCACTACTTAGACCATGAAGCACATTTTATTTACACATACATTAAGCAGAATATCCACAAAAATATACGTAATCAAATATCAAAAATATACATACCATTTTCTAAACGATGACATGAACCTATAGATCCATTAAATCAATCATTCATTAAATACTAATCGCACTACACTCAAACACAAAATATATAATATTCATAAATGTACATGTAAAATATAATTAATTGCAAAAGTACATGTTACTAGAGCGTGCCGAATACACTTGTAATTGGGATAATGGGCATAGTCTTCACTATAATGTTTGTTATCAGAGTATCATGTACCTATTATCCTGTTAGTGTCTCTAATAAATAAAATTAAAAAAAAATAATAAAATAAACAAATGTTTGCAACAACGCCCAAAGTAACTATTTTCAGCTCGCAACGCAATTTCCATCAGGAGCTGTGAAGCTGTGAAATAACCATTTAAACGTAAAAAAGAAGACGAGTCTCATTTATGTTTGTTTTACATTTTTCATTAATTCAATAAGAAAAAGAGTTTTGATGTGATGATAATTTTTATTATAATATAAGGAAATATTAAATATATACAAGTATCCAAAACTCGTGCGAAGCCTGGTTGTAAATCTAATTTGAACATTACAAAACAACATTTATTGATTTGCTGAATGTAAATCCCTCTCTATTCTCGTCTGCGAAAGACCTGGCACGGTCAGATACTACAAATATTAAAGGATGGCCCGGTTTCAAGGCTCAACATGCATGAGAAGATGTGCGAATGTAGACGAAGCAAAAGTGGTGAGCCATTTCTCTGTATACCCCTGCGGAGAAACGGCGTGGTGGTTAGTTAGTTAAATCCCTTTGTTGAAAAGGACACCACATAATGTACGATTTTTTTTAAATTTATTTATTTATACAGTAGATACATAATAAAGTGTTTTTTATGATAAAATAATTCTACGTTATAACATTTTAAAGACATTATACTCCCCATAATGTGAGCCAAAGCTCGAGCTTATGGGAGGAGTATTTACAAGCCAAATTAAAGTCCAAAAGCGGAAACCATTTAGAATCGTAGTCGTAGTAAGTTTTTATACAGAAACCATTTGAGACATGTGGGCAATGTTACAATACATCGTTGTCCAAAATCAAGGATTTGACTTCTTTCTTAAAGTGTTCGTATTTTGGTTTTGTTATTTATTCACGGGATATAACGAATTCATCACAAACTCGATTTTGAATCAAATCGATGAGGGCAATGTATCAAAAATTTAATAAGAACGCTATCGGAAACATTAACTCGATGCCAAAACCTTGATAGCTACAAACGGCTACCGTTTCATTTAACGATTCAAAACCGCTTATTAATTATTATCGCTGTACGTTATAATTATATTTGCATCCGAGTGCTGCCTACTAGATTATTCTAACGTTCGTTGCCGCGCAAACCTTGGGTACCGACACAAAAAATAGCGAAAAATTGCTATAGGCGAGAAAGAGGTTTGGCGAAAAATATCGGTCAAGGACGCGACTAGTACGCAATTAGGTAGGTAGGTACCCACTCCGGTATCGGAGCGACACGCTGACGATTATTTCGATACCCAACCCGCGTCAGGCGCGAACACAGCTGCGTTCCGTATTTAAATCTCCGGAGCGGTCCGAGAAAGCGTTTAAGAAAAATAATATGACAAACACATTTGGTGTCTATGCGATGTGGGCGGTTACCTGTTGTGTCTACCCACTATAAAATTTAATATTTTTTTAATCTGTGGGTGAGTTAACCATAGAAAGTAACCTATCGTGTGGCGGTTGGCTGCTTACGCGGCGGTATAGTTTAACAGCCGGTTTAATAGTTTTTAAATAGTTGTTTAAAATATGCAATGTATGACGTCAGCGATAAATTGTGTATCGTTGTCAGAAAAGCTAGTTCATCGGTTAGGTACGGTCGCTTTGCATTTAACTCAGGCCACAGTTCTAAATATCTATTTTTCAAAATGTATATTTGCTGTCACCTAGGAACCTCAGGATAAACGCAGAGAATATTAGTTGCACATAGAGCTATTGCTGATAAAACGCGTATGTGGGCCCTTTTCACTAACTCGGGATATCTGGAAGCTCCGAGTTTTTTAACCTCCTTCATTTTCTGATTATGTCAGCACGTACTGAGAGACAAAGACTTTAGGCTAAATCCAAGTTCATGGTCCCATCGCATATATAATAAAAATGAGTATTACACTATATTAATGAATGTGTTAATAACATATGTACTGTATATTTTAATATTTCATAGGCAATATCTGAAGAAAAATGTGTAAATCAAAGACAATGTATATACGAAATAAATATGATGAATAACTTTTTCTTTTATATACCCTTTCCCTTGGTTCTTAAAGTAATGGCTGACATTCAAAATGCATGGTAACATTTTCGAAACATTAAAATGTAATATCTTATTTAATACTTATTATTTAAGCGTTCATCTTTCATTTTGTAATCAGGACATTCAATTATATAGTGAAATACTCATTTTCATTGTATATACAATGGGACCATGATCTTGGATTATGCCAGACTTTATTTTCGAAGATATGCAGGGGAAAATTTTATCAATAAGTATTAAATTACGCAATGTGATGACGACACATTGTATTCGGAGTTTCGCCAAATTAAACGTTTTAAAAAAGCCAGAAACATTGAAAGACATGCAAACTTTGATATCGCTTATCTGCGTAACTTTTGACATTTCTCCCAAGTGTCTCCCAAGTCGAAACGATGTTTTTGCTACTGTCTACGAGACACCTTGTATATAAGTGCTTCTGTGGATTAACAGTGTGTGTATGTGTCAGAATATCAAATAACGAACTACCATTCAATCATTTCGAAATTCGTATCGCGTGCAAAATGTTTTACGGGTATAAAAGCTGCCATCTATCAATTATTATTATTATTAAGATCCGTTCCGTGGCAGTTGACGTATTACAATAGTGTCCACATTGGTAGCACGATACCAACATTCGAGAGTAAACGACGTTGGTAATGTTTACCATTTATACTTAGCTCAGCGTCGGATGTTTGGAAACGAAGAAACCGACATAATATTATATTATGTATGTTATATTATTTCTGATGGAAAATTTCTATCCACGCGCGGCACTCGTAGAGAACATAATTCCCTCAGTCGTATAACACTTTAAACAATAAAGTCAATCACTTTGATATTATTGCTGATAGTGATTTTAAAATGTGTATACGCCGTATGTCACAGTAAGTCACTGGGTCCACTGTTGCCAACCCTGTCGTATAGTAAAACTGTATATGACCGTAAGAAAAACTGTAGAAAACTGTAACCGTAAAAAATTCTATAGTTTTTGTCTGTTTCGATAAAAGAGTTACAAATAGGGATGTACGATCTTGCAAAAATAATCGATTTCGACAAGATAAATTGTGCATGAGTGTTCTCTTGCATGTGCTACCTTGAAATTGTGCATTTGTTACAAAATGTAAAAAGACAATTTCAACTAATTTATCGTCGCTGTATACATAATTAATCCTATGTGACGTTTTAGTATATTCTGAAATAAACGAATAAAACTGTTTCAAAAAATAATTGCACAGACTAGATTTATAAAACAATATTTTAAATAATTACTAGGCAGACTCTCCAGATGAACGGCAATGTTTTTTTAGTATATCTCCATTATTTATATGCTAAATTGACAAATTCATTTGTTTATCTCAGAATGTACTAAACGGCACATAGGATTTATACCAGAGCTAGCAGCAGAAACTTGGCCGGGAGATTCCTAACTATGTTATGAGTCTAAAATGTTCAAGCAACCATGATTTAATATTAATAGTTATGGTCAGACTATCTTGTACAGATTAGGAAAAATTCATTCGCTTTTATACAAGTTGAATAAAATTATAAAAACCTTGCAAAATTTAAAAAAAGTTATTTTTTACAAGGTTTTTACCATTTTATTGACGTTGTATTGAAGCAAATGAATTTTTCAAAATCGATATAAGTTACTGTAATGATAGTTCAACTTTTTGCAAAAAATAAGTAAGAAATATTGAAAAAAAAATGCAAACTTTGATATTGCATATCTCCATAACTGTTTCAAAAAATAAGTAAGAAATATTGTGAAAAAAATGCAAACTTTGATATTGCATATCTCCATAACTATTGATATTAGGTCATGGTTGAACATTTTACACCCAGAAATAGCAGAAATCTACCGGGCCAAGTTTCTGTTGCTAGCTCTGATACACCCTGTACATATAATACACATATTCATGTTGCTAAAGCGTGCCGAAGAAAGACACTTTTAATTGGGATAATGTTTTATTATTAGAGTATCATGTACCCATTATCCTGTTAGTGTCACTAATACATATAAAAAATTATAAATAAATATAAATCCCTCTGAGGCAATTCCGCAAGTTTGTTTCAGAACATACCTACATATAAAAATATTGTTAATATTTAAAATATCATAATCAATATAAATTCGTCTTCGAAATATTTGCCTCTTCGCTTTTCATATATTATAACAAAGATTTTCGAAAATGTTAAGAATGAATAACTTAACGTTTGTTTGCATTTTAGAGCTTTCTGATTGATTGAATTCATTAATTTCAAACCTGTCAAACTTAAAACGTCAAAATTGACTGCATTACAATGTTATACAATAACTGTCAAGATGCAGAAAAACGAATATTGCTATATTCAGAATACGGCCGAATGACATGTTAAAAACGACATAATAATTTTCACGACGCAGCTAGTAAATAAATCAATTTCAATAAAACTGCAGCGGATGTATGAGGACGTAATAAAGGCGTTTAACGACAGCGTATGCAACTAAGGATGGTAAAACCAACTCATCACCCGTGCATAGGAAGTGCGCTGAACGCGCATTGAGAAATGCGATGGCAATCGGCGGGAAAACCTTGGAAAAGCGTCTAGGAACAAAGAAGAATCAACGAACGCTAGTAAAGCAAGTTTACACTGGAACAAATAAAGCGAAAAACGACTCGGTATTGATATAGCCATGGGTCCTTTACGACCACCAACATGGTGATGGTATATTAGCCAGTGACAAAGTAACCGTTATTTGAGATTTGTATCTGATGGATTGGCAACGGATTTTTTGCAATTCGACGGGTACCATCGGGCAACCCTAGACAGCAATTATATCGTAGTTATCAATCATCGATACATTCAGATACAAATCCCAAATAACGGTACCGAGAATAACCGGTTAAAATAACGGTTTAATCATCATTAGCGTACAAAGGGCCGGTTTAAATCGAAAATCTCGTTTAGCCGGTGCGCTTGATTTTTGATGTGTCATCAAAATCATTTTTATTCAATGTTTGGGCACTGTAGTATCGGAATTACAATATATGCAGGTTGCCACTGATTTTTCTGATATCCTTAACAGGAAAAGTAATTTACTTAGACCTCGAAGAAATACTTTTTTGTCGAAAGAAATGGATTTTGCCGCAATAGGCATGGTGACATTACATATTAAAGAATTAAATAATAAGTGATTTTAGAGAAAAAATATTTTGAAAGGATTCTAAAAAATTATCCAGTTTTAATATACACATTGAGATTAATAATATTTTCAATAAAATAAATGTATAAAATTCTACATTCGGCCATTTTAATGGAAACACCGACCAGAGCGAGTGACGTTACGCCTAAGTAACCATCACCGTGTCTCTGAACTGTTGTCATAGACACAATGCAATGTTTACTTAGGTTTAACGTCACGTAGACGTCACGACACGTGCGGGCGTTTTTGCGCGAAATTAAATGTAGTTAATTTTAAACCGTTACAATTAGTCGTGTTTGCCCTGTTTTTGTTTTGGCTTGAGTTATGTGGTTGTTTTGAACCGTTCTAATACAGTGTTGATGATTTTCGTGTATATTGTGTAATTTAATGTCTAATTGTTAAGTTAATTCATTTGATCTAAACTAAATTAATTTCATATAATTAATAAAAAATATTTTAAACTAAATTTTAAAAAAAGCAGCGTGCGATTAAAATATCACTTTACAATCCACACATTCATTAATTGCCATGCCAACCTAGGAAATATTTCTTTACCATGGAATAAATAAATACCAAATGTCGAGGTATCGCTTGGCCTAAGTTCACCTCATCTCAAGAAATTAACCTAACCATTTATAGTTCCTAATTGCAAATAAATAAAACCTTATATATTTACCAACACCTCATTTCTGTCCTCCCTGAAGGAAAATGGCTACGCAACCCGAAACGCTGTGTGTGAAGAGATTGTCAAAAGAGGTGATGGATGTCTCTGTCGTAGCTACAACAATATTTATATATGTAGGCTACAGGATTTTGACCCCAGAGGGATGATTAATTAATTAAGATAAATTATAGAAGTCTCTCTGGTATTATTACTAGCTGCGAAAATCTATGTATACACTCGTTCATGAGATGAGTCTATAGATGTCTCTAACATAGTCCATTCAAATAAACGAAAGATTCTCAGATTTGAATATATATATAGAACTTTCAAAAATTTGATAATGTGTGGATGTTCCTGCGATGGAATTGACTAACGTTGCATTGTATAGAGTGATAAGTCAACTTACACAGGTTGTAAGCCCTGGACCATCATATGAAAAGACTTCCACACACGTTTCTCATATTCGCAGCTTCGTCTCCATGAGACTTCAATAATTTATCTTAATGAAAATTTTGACGTATGTGTGTATACGGAAGAACCGTATTCATATTTCCTAAGCCCAATAAAATAATTATAAACGATTTATAATCTATTGTAATAACTAATGTTGGAAAAGGATGGCGAATCAATATATCAAACTATTGAAAATGACAGAATACAGCACTGCTTAGAACGAAATTTTCCATTAGTTGACTGCGTATTGTAGAGGTTCATTAAATATTTGCACACATCAATTACCATTGGCCGCTACCACTTACCATAAATACAAATACATGTAATTATCATATGTAAATACATACTTGAACTCTTTAGACATGAGAACCTCGCGAGATGATTGAGAAGTGGCCAATATTATAAAGCCATCGAATTCCGGCCTACCATGACCGCCAGCTCAGAGTCTACGGTACTATGGATACCAACATGTTCCATTTTTTGTATTTAATTGAGAAATACAAGGCTTGGAGATGTTTAATTGGATATTATGCAAAAAATACTTATTATACAAGTATTTTTTGCAATGATTAATTTTTATGGAAATCAAAACTCATAATCAGGAGATTGGATTGCTCTTCCCTCGTAGGAGAGTAAAACGCCCTAGATTTTGATCAGTGAATCCTAAGAAGAGTGATGGTTTTATTTTTTCTTTTTCGTGTCTTGCCCTCCCCTGATATTCAGTACAAGTTAAAAACTCATCAGTCAGCGGTCTACCAATGATAAATTGAACTTCATATTAATTAAAAATGTCTGGAATGTTACGTTATAACTTTATTTTCTAATGTAGTATTTTCATTGTACATATGCCGTAACTTTATTTTTAACTCTGCAAACTGATAATTTGACTTCTAGTTTTGTTTCTGCAGTAACGAAGTTCACTTCCCTTCAAGGTTTTAATAAAATCAGTAACGCTTTTTCACTTGATCAATTGCCACCTTCATACAATCTTCTGACAACTCACACACAATTTTTTTTTTATGTTTAAAATTCCCATCAATGCTTTTTGATATACAGGAACCATTCTATCTGTCTTCATTTTTGTTAAATACTATTTTATATTTATGATTATCTTTCGGGAGTTGTTTTTGTGGGATGCATCACTGGCTCCTGTACAATAATTGACTATTAAGACATTATGTTTCAATTTATTTGGGAGTCGTAGGCATCATGAAATGCCTTAATAACCACCCCTCTAAGAGAGCTGCGTGTAAATAAATAAAAATTAAACGGTTTGAAAATAACATCGATGAAAGCCAGATTCTTAAACAATTATTTAATTAAATATGAAAGAGTGTAAATAGTAAATTGAATATTATAAATAATCAGGTCCTTTTTGCAAATAGTTATCTTTTAAATTTATTGTCATGTTAATTAGGTACTTTATATTATCATTTTCCATACATAACTTTTTAATATTTTGATCTATACTTCGATTTTTAAATATTATTTTTGTTATCCTGACGATGAAGCCATTGGCTTCGAAACATGTTGAATTTTTTCAATAAATAAGCGGTTTTAACAAAGTTATATATATATCAATTATAATTATGTTACCACAAAATAAATTTGCTACATTTGAAGAAGAAATTATTTAATTGTAATAATAGTTTAGACCACGTTGCAAAGTATTTTTAATACTACAATAAGTTATCCAACAACCGTCGAAGAAAACAAAACATTATGGAATATTATTTTAAGAAATATTAGGTTAGGTTAGTGTAATATTTTTTTACGACGTATTAGGTTGGGTTAGGTTAGTGTAATATTATTTTAAGAAGTATTAGGTTGCCAAGAAGAATCCTCTTGGCAACCCCGGAAGGAAGACGGCCGCTGGGTCGCCCCAGATTAAGCTGGGAGAAACAACAAAAAAATGTATATGAAAACAGAATGCGTCTAGACTGGTTGACTCATGCAGAAGCAGCGCGAGACAGGGGAGTATGGAAGCACCATCTAAGAGGATGAAGATGATGATGATGAAGTATTAGGTGTTATTGTAAATAAAGATAAACGAGGGATATAAAGGCAAAGGCAGCAATATCCAAAAAAGAAAAATGTTTTGAATGAAGTCACGCTCTATCCCTTTCAAAATGATGTTTTCAAAGCGAATCACTACTAAAAGCAAAGACACCAATATCCTTGCAGTTTAAAAACTCCCGAGGTGTGCCACGTGAGAAAATGGCCGCTTCATACTAAATTGTCAATTTTAGAATGACATATCATAGCAAAGTCAGCAATATCCAATTATGTAAATTGCAAAAGCAGCAATGTCCATTATTTAGTAGCAACATGGCAATATCCAAATTTAAAATTATTTTTTTATTTTTACACATTTATAACAGAATAACTGAGGTGGCAACTGTTTTAGATCAAAGTTTCATAGATTCCATAGAAATTGCCTTGAGTAGTGACAGTTTATCAAATATTTTCCTTAAAAATCTCAGTTTAAGTTGAGTTTGGGGTGCTGACTATTGTAAAACCATATCATTAATCGCTATTATGAATTAACGAACATAATGAAAAAGTATCTTTCCGTTACCTATTTAAAAGTGTTGTGACAAAGTTGTGCTCTATGTTGTCCAACATGGTTTCATACTATGTAGTTCATTTTTCAATGAAAAAGAAGTTTCAAACTATGTTGGATGTTCCTTATTAAATTATTCACATTTTTAATTAAATGCCTTTTTACAAATAAATTTACCATAAAACTTATAAAATTAGCTTTATTATATCGTGAGCTATCAAAGTCCTTTCCAAAATGCGGAAAAAATTCCGCGAAGGATGTTAATTAATTTTTGATTATCATTTTATTCATTAAATTTTTGATTAATTGGATATAAATGTAGAATAAATAAGCAAAATTGTGCAAATGATTAAATTTGAAACCGTGTCAATTATATTGTTATCGCAATTATAATAATTTCGTTGTCTGTCCGTCCGTCCGTCTTTCTGTCTGTCCCCGTAACTTCGTGTAACGTCCGAAACTTCTTTATAGTAAAAAAAATCATTTTTTTCTTATTTCTCCTCCTTTTTACTGTCATTTTTGACGGGTTACATACAGCTAGTAAATAAATAATCAAAATTCGTGGGGACACGAGGTGTCGGCAGGAAGCAGATCCGCAGAGTAAATCCGCATTTGGCGGCCCTCGTAGCCCACTGGATATGACACTGGCTTCTCACACCGAGGGTTCCCGGTTCGATTGCCGGTGAGGTCACGATTAATCTGTGTGATTTGCTCAAGCCTGGGGGTTTGTGATGTGTTTTGCTTCTGTAATTGGGCCTCTTGGCCTGTATCGTAGAATCGCCATCAACTTTACTCAAGAAATTAATTTCGTGTTTTCCTTTTAGACTGTCATCAATCATGTCTTCATTACGCCACTTGGCACCAGCAGACATTATTTCGCTAACCCAACTAATATTATTAACGTTTTAAGTACCGAGCTGAGATAAAATATTCCCGCGGACACAATAATTTGTTGCGTATGACATAAATACATAATAAAGTTTCTGTTGCGTTAACCCTCAAAATTCTTCATTATTGTTTACTACGCCATGTAATATAATAAATATATTTTAACGTGCGTATGTATTAAATAAAATTTGATCAAATAATCGAATCGTCACCTAACCGCTCGCTTGCCCCGGTCCAAAATACAGGTCTTCCGCGGAGATCCCTTAAAACAGTCGGGTCCAAAAATGTCGACATGCGATCGCGAATAAAAAACCTTTTTTTTCAATATTTTAAAACTTATTTAAAAGATTGGAAAAAATTGATCACGATAAAATTAACAATTTAATTTCGCGCAAAAACGTCCTCAGCTGTCATTTCGTCTATGTGACGTCAAGCCTATGTAAACATTGCATTGTGTCTGTGGCAACAGTTCAAAGACACAGTGATGGGTACTTAGGCGTGACGTCATTCGCTCTGACCGGTGTTTCAGTTAAAATGGCGGCTTGCACAACGTTATACATTTATTTTATTGAAATTCTTATTAATCTCAATGTGTATATTAAAACTGGATCATTTGAAAGAATCCTTTCAAAAATTTTTCTTCTCTAAAATCACTTATTCTTTAATACTGCCATCATGCATATTTTTATCTTTGTACACTTACTTACATTGAAAATAATGTAATTACGGTAAATCCTTGAGTGTGCGTTCACGCGTCCTAATCACAATCCTATGTTAAAATGCGGGGCAAGCAAGTGGGTAATATGTATTACACAAAGGCTTTTGAGATTCGCCGTAAATTAAATGGTAATGAAAAAGCCATCTGCCGACAAGAGAATTTAGGGTTCGAGTCCCGGTGATAACCAAATATTTTTTTATATGTTTTTCTAATTGATTCGTATGCATCTTATTAATTATAATTTTAAAAAATGTTCCAGTTAAACAATATTTGCATCCCAACTTACATATTTAATTTATTAAAAGTATTGGAGGCAAAATTAAACTTTGAAAATACTATAATTGCACCCATCAACGTACAGGTAAATATAAAATAACTCTACGGCAACTTCCTATCAGAATTAATTTCAAAAGTATGTTTTTCTTTAACAGCTACAAAAAGATATGTAAACCCATGTAATCAATATGTGCAAAAGATAACAATTTTGGAAATAAACTGAAATTGAAATAACTTAGAACTAACTATTAATTAAATGACCAAGTTGCCGGTTTATGACGCAATATCTCAGCCTTCCTGGACATTTCCGCCCGCGCTAACTTTACCACCTCGACGTCCAAATGGCGAAATACCCAGGCCACAATTTCACTGAAGATGAACAATACGAAGTCAGCCTCGAACAACAGAGAAGTCAGCATTCAAGCGAAGTTGCCGTTTGTACCCACCCTTGCAGTAAGGGGATCCTATTTAAACATTAAAACAGCATTGTAGTTTGTATTAAGCACAAACAACTCTGCATTTCAGCATAAACAACGTTTGTTCGGTGTATATTATTCGAAATGGTAAAATTTAAAGCGCTCCGCAGTGTTTACGGAAGACTGTAACCATGAGACTCCGTAACGCTAATGTTAAATTACGACTAGAACAATTGCAACCCTTGCGTTTACCTGAAAGTTTTCTACCAATCCAAGAGAAGCTTCCCTGAAGACTCATTCTTTAACGAAGGCTGGACATTCATTGCAAATGCACATGTCAACGTTTTTTTTTTCGTAAATGCGAGTTTTTATTATTCATTTATATCAGAATGTATATGCTAGATAACATTTTTTTAGAACTACATTTTTTTAGATATAACCTTTGTCCTTATATAGTGATAAACTAAACATAAATTACTATTGAAAGTTAGTTTTTTTATTAAAAAATACTTAGTTACCATTTAAAAATTAAAATTTCAAAATATGAAATATGTCAACCAATGACGCAGTTTTAAAATCAATCCGATCAAGAATTCCACCAGACGCAGAGCAGATACAAGCTTCTTTTCTTCTTCCTTGCACTGTCCCAACTCATTGTCTAGGTAGGCTGTTGGGGTCAGCTCTTCTCATTCTCAGGCTGTAACTTCTTCGGTTTTGGGTATATTTCATCCAGACCGTTTCTCTGTAGTATTTTGGGGCACTGAGTCATCCAGGAGTTCGTTTGTCTTCCTCTGGATGACTGCCGATGAAGCTCCATAGACATTCCCTGCTTCACCGTGTGGTCTGATAGTCTGTCTTATGTGCCCATACCATCTCAACTGTCGTCCCTCCAACTTACTGTTTATGTCCGTGATACCCAGGCTACCACGAATGAGTGAACTTTTAATCCTATATTTTAGTGTTACTCTCGCCGACCATCTAAGCATTCGCGTTTGTGCTGTTTCGAGTTACCTAGAATCGGAGTCGTACATAGTCCAGCATTCGGAGCCATACATTATCGCGGGTCCAACAATAGTCTGGTAGAGCAGGTACATGCATGCTTGACTTTATTAAAATGTATATTTCTTTATATCTTTAACTTTCTTTATGTATTTCATTTCATTTTTTTGTGGACTGAATCTTTCTTGCACAGCCTAATCATGCTGAATCAATAACCATTGCCATTATGATTACAATCCCCGGTAGGTCATGACCTCATTCAGAGTTTTCCTCGAACGATCTCTATTTTGCTGCGTTTCTGTTCGTTTGGATGTCCAAGGCAGATATTTTCAGCATTCAGTAAGTAGTGCACAATAAATATAGATACCATACTCGGAGTGCGCACTAAATATAATTGTAAAACGCCATGTTACTGACCTTTTTTATAGAATATTTTATAAGCCTCGATTTGGTATTAGATAATTTTGCCGTAAAACCTACCATTAACGAGATATAAAAAACTAATTTGCGATCTTGACCCCGCGTAAAAAGTTTGACACACCTCAGATCGATGGGGACTTTTGAAATTTTAGTTAGAATAATTACATCAAGGTCCATGACAAAATTCAGCTTTCCGGGAATATTTCCTGGGTCGGTGTCTAATTTGATTGGACTATTATAGAGGTCATCATTGATACTCCACCTAATAATCTTGGATTGTTCAATAAGGATTATTATTATTTATAATATAATTAACACTTTGTACTAACTACTAACTTGTTGAAATATCAATGTTTCAGGGCCAGTGGTATAATATGATTACAGTCATAACAAATCAATTTATAAACCCCATATTTTTTAAAATATGTTATCCTCGTTATTTAATTTAGTATTTATATACAAAGCCGGTTATATAGAATTAGGAATTTTTAAAATATTTTAATAAAAATAATTAAAAAAATATTTTATTTATATTTCATTTTTAGTAGGTATACGTTTAATCCTGATGAAGGGACCGTTGGCTCCGAAAAATGTTGATTTTTCAACAAATTAATGGTTAGAACAAAGTGTATTCATGTTAAATTATAAGAATTATATAAAAATTTAGGACTTTCTATTTCACACATAAATAATTTTGGTCTGAAATTGAATAATTTAGAATCATTATAAATTAGTAAAGCATGTAATAGTAAACAAAATATTATTAATAATCAATTAAATTCAACTACTAGCCCAATTCTTCATCAAGAACTTCAGCAATAATATTTAAAATACATTTTCAAATAATTTAGAAAAACAAAAGACACTATTCATTTTGATATTTTGACATAAATATATAACACTTTAACGATGGAAAGGTATTTCCGAAACATGTAGGTGTAATTAATAAAAATAATATAAGTAGATTTGTACAAATAATGCAATCAATATTTTTATATGTTATTTAATATTGTTACCACAATTCAATTAATATTATTTTCCAAAACCAACATTCAAAAATACAAAACATGACTAACAAACGCTATTGAGAAAATTTTGAATAATTACACATCAATGCTTTGTTTTCAGCGTAAACACTCAATCATAAATGTCATAACGTTTCGTTCGCTGAAACATAACTATGATACATGGGCACTTAGAATTTAACCACCAGACGAAGAATGAACCAGGTCACTTCAAGGTAACCTATGTTTGCAATCTGCGGTGCATATTTTGTCAACTGCGAAGAATGTACTATAAATAAATTATTTTACTACTTGGGCCTTGGAGACCGCTCTTAAACGTACCGCAGCGTTGCGGAAGGTCAGTTTCGCAAATGTAAAGTTGCGATTATTTTTTATGCGAACTTAAGATTAACATTTCTGTAAATCGGCGTGTAGAATCGATTCGGTTTAAGTATGATAACAAGGAAATGGTGTATAATTTGTGGAGAAAGGCTAAGATAAGGTTCAGTAAATAATAACGATACATCAGGGTATGCTTGGCTACAATAGTCTAGAGACTAGAAGGAATGTGTATTTGATTACACATTTTTATCCATTGTTGCGCGGTATGATCGATAACCCTGAAATTATGCAGAGCATAGGTTTATATGTTCCTGATAATTACATTAGACATCGTCAGCATAGATTGTTTCACATTCCAATAGACACGACCAACCTGCCGATGGTTATGCCTGTTGGAAGAGCCACAGCTATGCTGAACAAAATTTGGGTATTGATATATTCCATGTGTCTGAGGGGGTTTTCCGAAGCGGGATTCTCCTACACCTTTGACCAGATTTTATGTTATTTTTAATTTATTAAATATTTTTATTTTGATATATACTTCCTAATATGCATGCCTTAAACATTTTGTTTGTAATGTACATATTATCAAAAAATAAATTGAATTGAATTGAATTGAACCATGTAAAATGAGAAGCATATCAGCCTAAACGTATACCCGAAAGGTTTAACCGAAGGTACTCTTCATATTTTACGATAAAAGTTGTGTTCTGGTTGGAAGAAAAGAAAAGAAAAGAAATCATGCCGAAAACCATTTAAACGATCAGACATGATACAAAATATTTACTTTACATTAATATTTTGAGTCTCACTTTTACCTTGCACTCATTATCAGCTATTTTTTCAATTATAACATTTTGACTGAAATTATGTATTTTTAAAATGTTTTTTATGTTTACAGCATTAACTTTGTGGTTGGAAATAATTATTAATTTGAGAAAACTAACAAACTTTTGTCGTTACTGTACTGTTTCGGTTTCGATACTGTACAGTATAGTCACAGTATACTGTGGTATAGTGTCGAAACCGGTAAACGTTTGCAATCAGTGTGGTTTGTAAACGAAGTTTGTTAGTTTACTCAAATTAATTATAAGGGATTTCTTATTTATTTTCGCATGTGTATAATATTTGCATCATTTTCGTTGTTTTTCATTATAACAAAATGTTTACATTTCTGTCAAAACCTTAAGCAGACACTACTAAAATTCACATTAAATAATTACGCTCTCTTTCAAAAATATCAATTATGTAAAGGTACGTGCAGCCTTCTTCCGCATGAAAAAAATGTAGTGCAGCCATGACCTAAATTTAATTTTGAGAATGAGAATAATGCGATGCTGTGTTCTCCGTGTACTCGTACTTTATATGCAATGGAATCATGAATATTCACAGACCTTTTCAAAGACATGTTGATGTACCGACGGCTTCTAAAATAAGCTGCGAAAGGTGCGACGCGATAGTTTTCATTTTCATTTTCATTAAACTAAACATTGTATTAACTACAATTGTATTCGATTGTATCTTCTCAACTGTAGCAGTGACAAAATATCTCAACGAGTGTTTATTACAAAGTTTAACTAAGTGAAAAAAATCTTAAAACAATCGAAGGCAAGAATCAGGAATATTTCGTCCCAAGACATTCAGCAACGCACCAGATCTCGCATATCATCATTCAAGTCAAGTTGCTAGCAGAAGGACAGAGTGATCGAAAAACGAAGGACGTAGTGACTGAAAGATCTAAGGCAATGGTTCAGAAAGTTCATCTCTTTCGGATTGCTTCAAACTAAATAATGGTCACCAAGATGATCGCTAATATTCGATATCCGGATAAGCATTAGAAGAAAAAGAATCTATGCCTCAAATACACTTATCAAAATACATCATTATCTATGTAAAACAATTCACCAGATGGCGCAAATAATGGTGACGTAGTTATAATGAGGCACAAAAAGCAAAAAAATGATCATTCTCTATGTAACAATGTCCGTCACTAACGCTACCAAGACGCTACGCTAGTTGGCGCTGTTCTCGCTGCCTTGACTCACGGCCAAAATACGTATACAGTAAAAGTATGAAATTTATATCATTAATTATAAAATATGATTGTGTTTACATTTGGAAATATAAAATCTTGTATTGCCGACTTAAGAATAATAAAATAAAGAACTACTTCATTTTTGACAGGTTAAAGCTACTTATTAGTAATTTTGGTCGCGCTATGATAAAAATGCATTTTATCTCACGATCGCTAAAAGCGTTAATAAAAAAATAAATCGTCAACGTCATGTCATGACATGCACTTCAAATTAAAATTTAATAAATTTGCGAATAAAAAAGCATATGTAGACACACGCGTTCTCAGTAGCACTCCCACGCCAGACATTGAAGCAATTATATTTAAAAATATGTATATAATTAAAATTCAATAAAAATGACGTTTAATTAACCTCGATCCATTCTTCAACTGCAGAAGCGAAAAGCTGTTTCGGCCATTTTGTGGATATTTTAAACAAGATGTAGATAATTTTATTGCAAGTACATGGCTCATGTCATTTTATTTTAAATTATCGATGATGTTAACACGTAAAATTACGATGAATACATACATATCAAATAAATCATGTATGCAAAATTCGCGTACAAAATTATAATAAATCCATACATCAATTTAATTTATACAATATTTATAAATTAACATTTTCGTAAAACCAATTTTTATATGTAGAAAATGATTTTAAAACGTAATTTCAACACACAACTGCGATGCCGTCTGGCGCCAAAAATCGAGATTTTACTAAAAAGAGGTGTGTGTCGTGGCTAATTGTTTAACTGGCCGGTCGGCGATTTCGGCCCGAGATTCCAGAATTTCAATTTCTGAATCTACCGTCTCAGCATATTCCACCACGATCTTTTAATATGAAATGTGTCGATATTACTGTCTTCTTATTTTTCTTCTTCAGCCTTTATCTCTCCACTGCTGGATATAGGCCTCTTCCATACCCTTCCATCCTTCCTTGTTATTTGCTAATTGTAGCCATTTCTTCCCCCCCACAGCGGCTATATCGTCGGTCCATCTCTTTTGAGGACTTCCGACGCCTCTTTTATTCTCCCAAGGTCCCCATTTCTGCCATTAAGACGCCCATTGCCATTTTAGCTTCGCTACACGATCCATGATATCCACTGTTCTAGTTCTGAGCCTAATTTCATCATTTCTAATTCTTCTATCTCTTAGGCCCGGTTGTTTCAAATTCGATCAAAGTAAGCGTAGAGTTTAAACTGAAATTTTACGTTCTCCACCAATCAGACGATCCGTTTTCGTAAAAATCTATGCTTTTATCGACCGCTTACTTTGATCGAACTTGAAACAACCGGGCCTATGGCTTACTCCAAGCATGGATCTCTCCATGGATTGTTGCGTGCATTTGAGCTTTTCTACACTTTTCTTTGTAAGGGTCATAATCTCCCATTACGTTATCACTGGCAGTATGCATGATTCAAAGGCTTTTCGTTTTAGGCTAATTGGGATCTCTTTGTTCTCGAAGATATGTTTGGGTTTGCCAAAATTATATTACCGTATTTATAAAAAATGTACTACGTTAGTGTAGCGCAGTGTTGGGCGACTGGGGGAGGGGAACATATGGTGGGAAGAGACAGATGATATTGTGAATGGGAACATATTCAAGAGAGGTAAGATTAGATTTTTTTTGTTATCAATTACACATTCAATAATTATTATTCTAATACCTGACACTTTAACACCTGGCTCTAATGTATGCTTACCCACATGTAAGTTAGTATCTAGTTAACCCTGAAGAAGGAACGGTGATTTCGAAACCGGTTGATGGTACCTAAAATAAAGTGGTTTTATACAAAGTGAATTTGTGTTAAATTCACTTATAATTAATGACCTCAAGGTGATAGCTAAATACAACAGTAAAAATATTTTTTATTGCTAAAATAAAATATTTATTTCAGAACGCTGTCACCAATATCATCATCATCATTTTTGCGACTAGTAGGTATACGACGAGCAGTACCAATCTATTGCATATACATATCAACATTTTAATGTATGTTTACAGGTGAATACATGATAGTTTTGCAAAGAAAACTTGAATAAATTTATGATTGTAGAGATTATTTATGAAGATCATTAAATTGGATGACAAACATAAACTATGATACCTACCTCTATATGAGTTAAATTATAATTTTATATTTTACCGCTTTAAATTATAATTTAAAACAAAAGCTATTATTTAATTCTTCACCTATCGACGAAGACATTCTGTTACACTCGAAATTTGAATACGTAAAATAAGTAAGTAAGTCAAATATAAAATTATAATTAAAATCATGTAGATGTGTCGTAGTTTATGTTTCGATTTCATCACGTCACAATAGTTTTAATTTAATAATTTGATTAAATCTGCTTATACAGGGTTATTTGGAAAACATTAATAACCTCGCAGGACTATATTCCTGCCTCGATTATGAGTCGAAAATGTTCAAGCAGCCATAACATAATAGTAATAGTTATGGAGATATGCAATATAATTTTTTCTGTATTTCTGACTTATTTTTTTACAAAACGTTGTTAAAACTATTATTACAATAATTTGTATAGATTACGAAAAATTCATTCGATTCAATACAAGTTAAAGAAAATGATAAAAACCCTGCAGAAATTCCAATTGGAATATTTGCCAATTGAAATTGTAAAGTTTTTATTTTATTTGACTTGTATTGAAGGGAATGAATTTTTATATTTGATGATATAAATTGCTGTAATGATAGTCCATCGTTTTACAAAAAATAAGTCAGAAATATTGAAATAAAAATGCAAATTTTGATGTCGCATATCTCCAAAACATTTTCGACTCATAATCAAGGCTGGAATACAGTCCTGCGAGGTTATTAATGTTTTCCAAATAACCCTGTATATGAAGAAAGGTGTGCAGTCAATTGTCTAGTTTTGAACATCTAATTATTTAATGTATATTATAGATGTCTCACGGAGACGAAACTGTATTTTTTCAAGGGAGAGTAGGTATAGAAGTCTTTTTTTTGGGTGGCCATAGGACTTACGAAGTAAGTATAATCTATAATATACATTAATTGATTATTGATGTCCCTGTGTCAAACAATTCAGTCCTGTTCTGAAAAATTTGGAAATACTCAAAATATGTAATTATTTGATCCATATTAATTCAAGCATAGTTCATAATGAATTCCGCATATCGTGGGCTTAGTAAGAACTTCTTCTTCTTCTTTTGGTGTCATGTCAGGTCCCCCCAACGTTGACTATCACCCGAGAGAAAGCGTCCCTGTCCTGGGCAGCACGAAACAGCTCTCCAACACTTCTTATGCCCGTCCAGTCGCGTATATTGCGGAGCCAGGAAATTTGTCTCTTTCCAACACCTCTACGACCCTCTATCTTGCCCATAAGAATTAATAAGAACATTAACATATAATTTCCAATTTCGTAGCGGTAATATTTTGATAATAATATCGTTATTAAAATCAGAGGTCATTCACGAACTGAAATTCGCACCACAAGCGGTAGGTAAAGCGGAGGTCACGCGCGCACTCAAGTTCGTACCAGAAGTGGTATCAAGGAGGTTATCTTCGTATCCAATTGAAAGATCAGCGACAATTCGATTGAAAATGCCATTTAATTAATCAATTGATTTATCAATATCAAAATATTTACGATGATGTGCACGAAGAACGCGGCTCTTGGCCTTTGCCACGTGGAATATTTTGTACGCTTAGATACTGGACCGGATATAAATTTGTTAACGATATGCCGTGTTAAAATTTATTTCAATAATATTTACATTCTTCATAAACAATTTATGGCAATAATAATAATGTATTAACGAATAAACAAATAAAAAGCAGAAAGGTTTTGTAATTAATCCGTCATTTTATAAGTAAGCAATTTGTGTTTTTTTTTGTTAATATTAAGAAAAGCGGAGAAAATCAAACAATCTCGTACGAAGCTGGTGTAGCCCCGCTCGATTATGCAAAGTTAATTATAGCAATATAATAAATTAGGGTGCGTGACTAAGAATGAACAATGAAGCAAACAATTGTGTTTATCACTGCAATACACAACAAAAAAATCCCTATTACATCAATCACTGCAATCCACAGCAAAAATCCTCATTAGGGGCCATTCAAGTATTACGTAAGCAGAATTTTAGTAACTTTTAACCTCCCCCTCCCCTTGTAAGCAAAAGTAAGCAAAGCTCTTACTTCCCCCTTCTATGCTTACGTAATCATTGTTTTTATTTTATTTTATTTTGTATACAAATAGGGTTGCCATATATGTGTATACAAATAGGGTTGCCATATATGTGTTTAAATCAGTATTTACTAAATTTAACAAAAAAATATGAATAATAAATAAGAATTAGAAGAAATAGATATGAATTTATTTCGCGCGCGCGCAGTAATTTCCCTACTTCGGTTCTTTCTAACGTAACCATAAAACATCGCGCGAGAGCGAGCAAGCATATCAATTATTTTGGGGAAACTCGAACATGCTTTTCGCTTTCGAGTATAGACAAGTAAGGTTTTTTTTATGTTTTCATCACAGGGGGAGATTAAAAATTAAGTTAAAACTCTCCCCTCCTATGCTTACGTAATCAATATTTTTATTTATTTGGTTTTTATATTTTGTATACAAATAGGGTTGCCATATATGTGTTTAAATCAGTATCTACTAAATTTTACAAAAAAAAGATGAAAAATAGATAAGAATTAGAAGAAATAGATATGAATTTATTTCGCGCACGCGCAGTAATTTCCCTACTTCGGTTCTTTCTAACGTAACCATAAAACATCGCGTGAGAGCGAGTAAGCGATATCAATTATTTTGGGGAATCTCGAACATGCTTTTCGCTTTCGAGTATAGACAAGTATGGTTTTTTTTCATATGTGTTCAAATCAGAATCTACTAAATTTTGCTGAAAAATCAAAAAAGGTAAATAAATATTGCTGACGTAATCACCATCCAGACCCGGACCCCCAGACCCCATGTCATCAAAAATAAGCGCAGCTAAGACCCCCACCCCCCTTTTCTGCTAATACTTGAATGGCCCCTTATAACAATCGCTGCAGTCCATACAAAACACATTCCTATGCAACAATCCCGAATTCGTCTCACAAAATCGTCTCCAAAACGTTATCTGTAATCACACCACCACAATCTATGTAAAAGACACCCAAAAATTCAATTCGATACATCAGTCACCACAATCACTGCCAATAAGCACCATACACACACTTCAATCAACATCTGAAAATTCCATCCGACACGTCAATCATGTAATCCATACCTAAAAATTCTCTCTAATACAACAATCACACCAATCCACACCGAAAACACTCGATTCGATACAACAATCACCGTAATTCAGACAAAAAAATCGCATCCAATATACCAATCACTGAAATACACACCGAATATTATCTCCGATACATCAATCATTGCAAATCCACTCCCAAAATTGTCCTCCATACATTAATCACTACTATTCATCCCTAATATTATCTTATATAGGGTGTACCAGAGCTAGCGGCAGAAACTTGGCAGGTAAATTTCTGCCTATGTTATGAGTGTAAAATGTTCAAGCAACCATGGCCTAATATCAATAGTTATGGAGATATGCAATATCAAATTTTGCATTTTTTTTTCAATATTTCTTACTTATTTTTTGCAAAAAGTTGAACTATCATTACAGTATCTTACGTCGATTATAAAAAATTCATTCGCTTTAATACAAGTCGAATAAAATGATAAAAACCTTTCAAAAATTGAAAAAAGTCATTTTTTACAAGGTTTTTATCATTTTATTTAAGTTGTATTGAAGCAAATGATTTTTTTATAATCGATATAAATTACTGTAATGATAGTTCAACTTTTTGCAAAAAATAAGTCAGAAATATTGTAAAAAAAAATGAAAACTTTGATGTCGCATATATCCATAACTATTGAAATTAGGTTATGATAGCTTGAACATTTTCGAATCATAACATAGTGAGGAATCTACCGAGCAAGTTTCTGCTGCCAGCTCTGGTACACCCTGTAGATGTATAAATATATAAACTGCGCCCGAAAATTGTATGATACTTCAAACACTGCAATCGACACCAAAAAAAATGTCTGTCAGAACTTCAATCATTGCTATGCTGCATTTAAAAATTATCTATACGTACGAATATGATTTAACAGCACCCACGGTACACGTACCCTTGATTAATCAAATAAATAATCGTTGAATACAGAAGTGAAAGAAACATGAAACGCGATACATAATACAATACGACTGCAAAATGTCACGTCTAGTTTGCGTTCATTAAAGACGTCAACGAGCAGCGGTGTGGCAGGTCTTTATTTTTATTATTTGGGTCACGAGAATTGTGCGAAACGAAAATATTGTACCGCAAATAATATTTGTATATTATTTCACCGCTTTTTTTAGATTTCTGCATGACTGACTTGACAGACGTCTGAATGACAGGTCGCATGTCGAGCCGACGCTCAAATTTAAGATGACTTCTGTGTATAAATATATACGCGTACATCGTACGCATACATAGTTACACGCGCTTTTATCGCAGAGCAGACTTTGCATATGTTGACGTATTATAATTAATTGAGAGGAATAAATTATTTCAACGCTTTCTGACAACTTATACAAGAGTCTCGTGTTATGAAGTTGTTATTAATATTTGTATGTATTCAAATTAATGTTTTCTCACGGAAAAGTCTAATAAAGCACGTTTTAATTTTATTCAATACAATTTTATTAACTAATAATATAAAGAGATTCAATTTTCAACAATAAAAGAGGTCTAATGAGGGGTATAAAAGCAAAGGAAGCAAGCAATATCCAATGAATTAAAAAAATGTTTTGAAGGCAATCACCGAGGATTACTAATTTAGAATGTACTGAATTATAGATTTCATGTAACTAACTAACTTACCATCACGCCGTTTCCCCGTGGAGGTAGGCAGAGAGGATAGAGCGCCATACTCTTCTGTCCTGACATACAACTTTCGCTTCGTCTACATTCATACATCTTCGCATGCAAACTCGACGGTTGTTCAGGCTTCTAACAGGACCATCTTCCAGTATCTGGTTAATCTGGTCATGCCACGTCTTCCGTTGTCGCCCTCTCTTTCTGGCGCCGTCAACACTTGCATCATATATCTTTCTTACCATTCTTTCCTAATTCATTCGCTCAACATGCCCAAACCACCTGAGCGACCCTATTTTTATTCTATGTATTATGCTACGATCAGCTTTACATTCATTCCTAATATCTTCTTTCTTTACTCTATCATACATGGATTTGTCACACATACGTCTAAGGGACCACATCTCCACTGCATTCAATCTACTTTCGTTCCTCTTCTGCCAGCTCCAGGCTTCACTTCCATACATTAGTGTCGGTACCAGAACTCCTTTATGTACCGCTAGTTTTGCCTCGGTAGACATATTTCTATTAGCGATTATTGCATGTATATATCTCCCAAAATAATGTTTCCTATGAATTTATAGACTATGTTTCTTACAAAATCTCGAATTCAGTACATTATAAATTAATAATTCTCGTTTACTGCATTAATTTTTTTTCCTTTGCTTTTATACCTCACATATATTAATTGTTTTATGAAAACACATTTAATTGTCAACTTTAGGATAAAATAACATCGTGCAATATACAGGTAGTCTCGTAGCTAGTATCAAAAACTTCTGGTAGTCTTCTTTATTCAATTTTGAATGGAAAATGTTTTTTACATTTCGGGTGAATGTTAACAGTTAAGGAGACAAGGGACATCAAAGTCTGCATTATTTTTTAAATATTTCTGATCTACCTTCTGTTAAACGTTGGAGTATCACGAAAGTCGCATGTATTGAGTATTAAAAATTCATTCGCTGTGATACAAGTCACGTAAAAATCTGGTTCAATTTTTAAAAATGCAACAGCATTTCATCCAAAGTGAAGAATACTCCCCTGATGTTTTTGCTTCTAGCAGTGAAACCTTTTGTACAAAATGCATTATTTAAAGCACAATATATAAAACAAATTAATCATTTAAAAAGATATAGGTATAGGTACAGAAAAAAATTATCTGGCGAAAATATACATTTTACCACGCTTATATTAGCTTCGCCTGTTTTTCTGGACGGATCTGTTATTATGTTATTTTTTTAAACTGACAATGGTAATGTTTTGCACTGCATGCGCCATTGTTTTTAAGCAATTATAACATAGACTAACTGTATCGCATTGGGTCCATATTAGAATATTTTTTCTATCAGATAATAGATTCCAATCAACGTCAGGTGAATTTGCAATTTTCTTTTGTATTTCACTTTGAAAATTCCAGACGGTTATGGCTACAAATTCAGATTTTAGACTGAAAACAGTGTTTATTTTCAAAACTTTGGGACAAGTAACAAGTTTCAAACGAGTTCTGTAGAATATTTATTTTATACATGAATTTCAACAGAATTTAAACACATTTAAATTAGACGAGATAACAATTTTTTATAAAATATTTTTAAAAAATTATTGTGCACCTATAAATTTTCACAATCATGCTTAGCTTTGCCTATTTACTATAACAATCATTATTATACATCATTATTAAAATTAATTGACTGCATACATATCGCTTAATTTTCACATCAATATGTATTTAAAAAAAATCTTAACACTAAAAACTAAAACATGCAAAATTAACCATATTGTTACGTGGCGTGGCTCGCTCGAAAAATGAAATGGCACAACTCGTAAAATAAATCTTTTATTATCGCTTGTACATTATCTCTCAAATTTTACAATCGCTCGCAACGCAATACTACTGCTATTTTTTATTCAAACACAAAAGAACAGCTCTCTTTTGTTTTTCTACTCGGGTAAGAACCCTTCCATTTCTTCGCTATTTATTAATCATGTTAGTTCTTATTTCAAGCACCGGCCTGCCGTTCTGCGCATGTGACACTTTTCTATGGAACTGTCAAATGTCAACGAACAGCTCGTTACACAGCCTCCCTCTCTCAATACTGTTCGTCCCGAACAGGATCATTGTTGTCCCCATGAGATCTCCAAATTCCCATGCTGCCACACTCCAATACACGAGCGCGTGTTCTCACATCTATCTCAATCGTCATTGATTCATTTTCTTTTCAGCTTATCGCGTGCCTCAATTCGCTTCTTCGTTGCACGGAACCTCTCTGCTTCCTCGAACATTTCTTTTTTTTTAAATCATCAGCAAAAATGATTAGCACTCCAGATCGATACTTGGAAGTTCCATCCACCTGGGTCAAAGACGAGCACGCTACGCTTGCCCTTTGAATTTGTGTTGAACTCGTAAGCCCGCGCCGCCACAGTGAGCTCATTGATGATCTGCAGCACGTTGAGCTTGACTGTCCTGACCACATTCCTGATAGCTTGTCGCTGAGAGTCACTGAAGTAATCTGTCATAGCCAGAACTGCTTCCTTCACACTCTGGTCCACGTATGCTTCGGTCGTCTGTTCGATCTCGTCCAACACCATAGGACTAATTTCATCGGGAGAGATTTTCTTGTTCTCCCCTTTGTGCCCTACTTGCACCATGGGCTTGTCCTCCACGGTGACTACGCAGAAGGGTAAGGGCTCCATGTCCTCCTGTATCTTGAGATCGGTGAACTCGCGCTGCTCGGCGTCGAACACAGTATTGCTGAGGTCCATCGCAAACTGGTCCTCGGCCACATTTTCCATCGTCACCTGGTCCTCAGCCGCATTTTCCGCCACCTGGTCCTTGTCACCTGGTCATTTTCCACCGCCACCTGGTCCTCGGCTGCATTTTCCATCGCCACCTGGTCCTCGGCCACATTTTCCATCGGCCTCTCACTATCGACGAAGGTCATTTCTGCAGGTGTTGTCCCATTTCCTTGGTCATTCCTAATGTTTGAGGGCGCCGCCGTTTCGTACTGCCTGTGGTTGCTATCCTGTAAACATCGTTCGTCGAATGTAGAAGGCTTTTTCCCTGTCGACCCCGTAGCATTCTCTACTTGAACCTTCTGGCAATTTCTTATTTCATCCCGAAGTTTCTCGATTTCATGTTGTGTCTTTTCAGCGTCACGTTTTACGTCTTGTCGAAGATCCTTGATATCTTCTTGAAGATTATTGACATCCAGTTTAGTGATCTGCAATTCTTTTTGTTGCTTGTCAACACTTTCCCTAAGCTCCTTGATGCTTCCTAATTTGACGTCCAACAACATTCCCAATTTTTGCTGCTGTTCCTCTTTGTCTTCTTGGCGTTTCCGCTCCTGTTCTTCCTTGTCTTCTTGGCGTTTCCGCTCCTGTTCTTCCTTGTCTTCTTGGCGTTTCCGCTCCAGTTCTTCCAGCATCTTCATTATCATATCGCATTCCGCATCCGAAAATTCCTCCATGGTTGCCATTTCTTCCTGTGCCACGATCTTCACGTTGATTTCATAAAAATCTCCCGAATCCCGCTTCTGACGCCAATTGTTACGTGGCGTGGCTCGCTCGAAAAATGAAATGGCACAACTCGTAAAATAAATCTTTTATTATCGCTTGTACATTATCTCTCACATTTTACAATCGCTCGCAACGCAATACTACTGCTATTTTTTATTCAAACACAAAAGAACAGCTCTCTTTTGTTTTTCTACTCGGGTAAGAACCCTTCCATTTCTTCGCTATTTATTAATCATGTTAGTTCTTATTTCAACCACCGGCCTGCCGTTCTGCGCATGTGACACTTTTGTATGAAACTGTCAAATGTCAACGAACAGCTCATTACATTTTTGGAATTCCTTCTAGATAATCTGCCTTGGGTCGGTTTTTGTCAAAGTAAACGATTGATGTCAAATTTTATTGGATAACACCATATTTATGTAGTTAAACACCAATTATATTTCAATTATACTCCACTTTGAAAAATAAAATATAGAGGTATCATTACCAGTTGCGAAATCTATGCCTACTAACTTATTAATGAGAAAAAAATAACAACAGATATCTCTAGCAGAGGCCAGTGCAATATATGATTCGAACTATATATAGAACTTTCAAAAATTTTATAATGTGTGGATGTTCGTTCTTACGACGGAATTTGTGAACGTTGCATTGTGTAGAGTGATCACTTAAGCCAGCCCGTACAGGTTGTAAGCCCTGTGCCGTCGTATAAGAGACTTCCATCCACTTTTCTCATACATAAATAGCTTCGTCTCTGTGAGACTTCTATAACTTATCTTTAATTAATTATATTTCAATTCGCTCCAAGTAAATAACGTCTGAGCGATAAGTGCCTTCGCTAATAAATAAACAACATTAATATCTCTGAAAGTTTCACTAGGAAAATTTTCCTCGCAGATTTTTCACGAAGCAGGAGCGAAATCACTATATTTACAAAACAAGCAGCGAGATAAAACTCAGCAGGAAGATGAAATAATGCCACACATTTATTCTCCTCCCAGTGCCTCGCTTTCGAGCAACGAAATGTATGGACCGTGTATTATATAAAATATCTTTTGCAGTACAAATAAATTTCTCATCAAAATTTTACGTGCAAACAGAATCGACTTTTAGCGTCGCTCTTACACAGCGATAAGGCTGAAATAAAGTGCTGTGCTAGCCACTAGCTAGCACAAATACTTTTTTGGCAGATATACCGACGGTCCTTACGTATTCTATATACTGACGAATCTGCATTTTGCAGATATACCGGCCGTGGTGCGTGAATAAGTCCATATCTATGTACTTATTTTTGAGCTGTCTGATTAACCCAAAAGGGAGTTTTCTTTTTCCTATACTCTCAAATGTCCCGGCCTGTTTACTCCTTATCTGTATAATCTGTGCATCCTTTGTATTTTTATATCGTGTTATTATGTACTTTGTATATGCTTGTACATCGTCTTAATGCTTACTGTATTTAAATATCTGGGTGGTTTATGTATTTTTTTAAATATAAAGAAGTGAACTGACGGGCCAATCAGGGCAAAATTTTGTATGGCAGCCGTGCCTCTCTGCTTAGCAACGCTGGGTTGCACGGTTGTCTTTAGCATGAAAAATCGCCAACCTGGCGGCGAATGCGTTGGACCGATATAGGAGCTTTTGCTTATAAAACAGTCCTGGATAAGCGGTGGGTCTGTCCTCATTGTCGAATCTGAACTAAAACTATTTTCGTTTTTCTATCTTTAACTATCCAAGTTGCTCTAATTTTTCTTTACATGCCTTTGTTGAAACCAAAATTCATTTTTTCAACATTGTGCGAAAATATAGTGTAAAACAGTTTAAGATAGTAAAACGAAAATAGAATTTTTGCAAATATGATATATAATATATACAGAATACGTAGAGACAGTCAATAACTTGTACAGTACATATAAAATGATTAAACTTTGTATATGTACTTATACACAGGGCCGGCCTGGAAAATTGTGGAGTTTGGGCCTTCTCAGTAGTTATGGTTACGAACTAAGCTTAAGCCCGTGGACCTGAGCTACGTGATGGCGAGATTATAAAATCACAGATCAGCTTATATCACAAGTTTTTTCCACTAAGAGAGTGTCCACAAACCACGTAGTTCCGTTTCGAACTCTTTTAAACCCCTCCCCCCGAATGGAACGTAGTTTTTGCCTATTAATTCCAGACGACATTTTATGCTGTTTTCTTCTACCAAAACTATTTTTAAATAATTGGGTATAAATGTAATATAAAATGAATAAGACATTTTCATAATTAATAAGAACAAAAATAAATTACAATTTAAAAATATATTTTTTTAAATAACCATTTTAATTTCACCAAATCAAATAAAGGAAAGAATTACATAACACGACTTTGACCCCCCCCCCCCCCTCCCACACGGAGACTAGCGTAGCGTTTTACTTAACCCCCCCTTGATCAGGCCACGTAGTTTATGGACGCTTCCTCAGAGTCTTTTAAAAATCATCTTAGAAGCACATACCAAACGGTGTATTAATTAATTAATATATTTTCACCTGAAATAATTGCACTGCATTGACATAACATGAATACTTAGAATAACTGATTAATGAAATATAAAGGTGAATAATATTTTTTAAAAAATATCACATTATTTACGTTTAAAATTTTAGGGGATGAACGAATAAGAAAGATAATGTCTTAAATTTGTATTGAACGTTCAACCAGATAATGTTTTTTTCGTTTTGGGACGTCCAATAGTAATAGCAACTATTTACGTAATCCAATGGCCAACGTTTACAATATGACATTAAATTTTTTGCACGTATTTTTTAGGTAACAGAAAAAAGCATTCGGCTTAAAGACGCCATTTCATTGAAGTACGATAATTATGCAATACGGGCAGCAAGCCGCAAGCGTAGTTAATGTTTCTTGAGATCGTAAAGTCTCGAACTAAGGTCGAGAGATGAAAAAGGTCGAACGCCAAAGGTCGGGTTTTCTTTTCTTTTCAAGACTACAAAAATAATTTACGTAACAGAATAATTAATACAGGGTTTAACTTTTGCAGTACAGCATGAATGTAAGTGAAATTCTGGCGAAAGAAAAGACAAAGACTTCGGCCGAGGTTGGATGGATTATATTAACACAATTGACGAAAAAATAACAGATAAAAAAGAAAACATATCACTTCATTTCAAAGCCCCGTTTTCTTTTTAGTTTTAATATTATTTTGATTAAAATAAGGGCCTAAGTTTCGCCAACAGACATCATCGGCAAAATGATTCTGTGTATTGGAAGATCTTCTTTGTTGCTATTGTTTTACGCATTTAGTTATTGGAATATTATACTATTAAATCTGGAACTTTCTACAACACTTAAAGCTGGAACCTTATGAAAAGAGGATATGACAGAGTTCGATGTGCAGAAAATAATGAAAATTAGTTGGACGGAAAGAAAACGAAATGACAGTATTTTTAAAGAAATGGAGGTAAATATTTGGACTATGGATGGACATATGGCTCGACAGGAGGATACTAGAAGGGCACCCAGAATCTTGCAGTTGAAGCCCTGAACGAAAAGTAGCGTCGGAAGACCTCCCAAAAGGTGGTCTGATGACATAGTCCAGCAAGCAGGATGCGAAGGGGGAGAAACAGAGATGAGTGGAGAAAAATGGAAGAGGCCTACATCCAGCAGTGGAGGGAAGAAGGCTAAGGAAGAAGAAGATTTGGGCTATATCTTCCGGTTCAACACATAACCATAGTGAAAGAATGAAACGTATAAGAAAGAAAAGGAAAATTAACCATGAATTCGTAACCATATTTCCTTATACATTAAGATTTCTATTTTAACAATTTTCTTTAGAACATTCTCCAATACTATGAAATATTTAAGAGGTTGCACCACTTCTTCTGAAATTAAGGTAGAAATTTGATGATTTTTTTTAAATGATTAATTTTTTATATTTTCAATTGGCACTTATTAAGGTGCACATTCTATCGAAAATATTTTGCAAAAAAAATGACCTCATCATGTTTGTTTCTGTAAAGCTCCTCCGCCGTGACTGAGAGAACTTTTCCCGGTGCAAGTTTGTCTGGGACAGAAAAAAAAAATTATCCGATAAGTCATTTGTTAATAACAATTATATAAAAATAAATTTTTGGTAAATATATTTTTTTTATTTGTTCCCAACAAATAAGTTCTTTTTTCCAAATCGGTTACACTTTAGATATTTCATTCCTAAATAAGTATACATGACCTTCTTTTTTCAATCAGATAAACGAGAACCAGAACTCCACGGAAATGGACATGACGCGAGAATTTTTATTTTATATAAGTGCCGATAGAAAATGAAAATAATAATTAAACACCTTCTTGCAAAAAATCACTCAATTTCTACTAAAATATAAGACTCGGTGGCATAACCCCTTAAGTTCGTGCGGTCCGCAAGACGGACAGTGCCCCACATTTTCAGTGCATTGCCTCACACTGTATCCGTGTCAGTTGGCTGTCGATCACCGCTCCGAGGTCTTCAGAAGACATTACACTCTTTTATATAGATTTTCCGCTCAATTTTCTTGTCTCCCAGCGGGCAACGTCTCGAAATAATGCGCCAACTCCTTTGTTATCCCACTTCGCAAGGTCTTTTCCATGACCGACAAACAAAATATTCATTCGTTACAATGCAGCGCTATTGAGACGTACATTTTTCTAAGAAATAAGTTGTAGTTTCACAAAAATCACAGCCAGACATCTTGGCGTCGACGCTTCTGAGTGAAAATATTTCGATGTTTACACTTCGTAGCACAAAAAACCGAGCGCGAAAAATGATGATAATGGACTTTGATTTGAGGCTAGATAGACACCGTCAAAAACCCACAAGTTTTTTTGGAAAATGTGAGTTTTTTATTATTTATTTATATCAGAATGTATGCGCTATAGACGTACCACTATAACTTGGCGTGCGAGGGAGGGCGTCCCTGTCGCGTAAAAGAAGTTGTCAGGGTGTAAATTTATTACACAATACATAATGTAAAATATGTCCGGTGACCGGTGTCGTATTAAATACAGAAATTTGGTCGGGCAGCACTAAAGAAACCATGCAGTAATGGCGACCGTTATATCTGTCAAATTGTCAGACGGTAATATCGGTCCATTATTCGCTTCAGCTTCGCAAAACTTTAATATTTCATCGGCAATTGTTCTTGCACCATCCCGGACTGTTTAGGATGTTTTGGACGTAATAATTCAGTGTATATTGGTAATCAAGATGTCACAGCTCCCGACCAAATACAAAATCGAACTGGATGACAGGGCGAGGGGTTACCGCCGGGTGCGGGCGGGGCGGGTTTTAGTTCCAAATTCGCCGCACGCCAAGTTATGTTGGGCAAGCAATAGACTACATTTTTTAGAACGATAACTTAGATTAAACCTAAAAAGTGATAAACTGAACATTTTTTACAATAATTAAGAAAATATAAGCATCAATAGCCATCCGCGGCCAAAAAATTAGTTATTAGTGTCTTAGAAAAAATCAATAAATTCTGAATATGTATGATGTTTCCTTACGTAGAAAATATTTTCTTACGAGTATAAAGCTAGCACTATGATGATAAAAAAAATTTAAATGTTCAATATTAATAAAGATACAAATTTTTACGTTTTTGATGATTTTAAAAGGCTTTTTAACCATATAAACAGATGATTTTAAATATATTGTATTTACTCGCGCACTTAGAATTTTCAATCACTATTATTCAAAAGTTAGTTTTTTTATCAAAACACCTTAATTACTATTTAAAAATAAAAATTCCAAAGCATGAAAAATGTCAACAAATTACAAAGTTTTAAAATCAATCTTTGACATTATGATATGTTATTTTTTGACACATTACATATTTCTGAATTTTAATTTTTAAATAGTAATTAAGGCAGTTTTAATTAAAAATATTATATGAATAAGAAGCGTTTTAAAATCATCAAAAAATGTAAAAATTAATTTCAAATTAAAAAAAATATATTACACATTAACATCCGGTTTATTTAAATGTGCTTTCATCGTATATAAATAAGTAAAAACAGGCAGACTATCAACATTGTTAATTATTTAGTATATGCATTCGTAAACACTATTTATTACATGGAGTACTTTCGGCTTTAACATACACTCGTCCGAATTATTCTGTAATACTGAGGTTATTGAAATTTCCAGCAGTATGTCTGTATGCGTGTAGATGCATATAACATAGAAGCACAAGGATGAATTTACAATTTAATAAAAAGTAGATTCTCTTTTTGGCGGTAAAAGCAACGTCTACGCGCAATTCATGTCAGCTTTATCTAAGCAACATTATCAAATTACCTACCTGAAGACATTGATAAAGGCGTTATCACATAATGTGAAATTCAGTGTTGTGCACAAGAGCGAACATAAACACTCGGATAAATTATTATATATTATCCCCAAAATAATAATAATTTCTAATTCAAATGTCAGTCCGTAACTTCCTATGCAATATCTGATCTCATTCCGTTTTCAAAATAAGTATGATTGTTGTTAATTATTTTTAAATAAAATGAAAACATTGACTTAATGCTTTTTGAATAAAATACTCTAAATTTGATTTTTTATTTACTATTTCAGTTGAATGAAAATTAAAACTAATAAGTGCATGCATACTATATCGCATGTCATTGATATTAATCATTTATAAAAATATATAAGTCTCTTTGTAACAATTTCCGTCACCGACGCTACCAGATGGCTCAAATAATAATGGGGTATAAGAACCAAAAAAAGCATAATTCTCCATTTGATAATGTCCATCACTAACGTTATCAAGACGCTAGGCTACTCTAGATAGCGCTGTTTTCACAGCCTTACCTGGCGGCCGAAATATATAACATAATTTTTGACGGGTTATATACAACATAATAATTTCGTTGATTGTCCGTCTGTCTGTCCGCGATTTCATTCGAATTCACGGCTAAAAAAAAAAGTTAAACGGCCAAAGATGGAGCTTGAAACCCGGATCAGCAAACCCTAACCGGCCGCCTAACGCGTGTTGCTACCGCCGCCTCTCCGTGTTCATATTCCGTGATTTTTCACGGGTGTGCGGTTAGTACTACAATTATCCTATCCAACAACCAATCAACTGCGTAACTTTTCCGATATACGAAGTGGTGAAGCCAACATTCTATGCACCAGTAACGCACGAGAAGAAGAATAATGAATGGACACGTGCGTCAGATTCGACGTGATTGTTACGCAACGAAAAAAGCAGAGAGCGGGTACAGAAACGTATTTAATTTAGAGCGCCGTGTCGTACATGCCAAATGCCAAAGTGTGTCGTAACAATATCGACTTGCGACGTTAGATAAGAAGCGCCGAATCGGCAATGACGGCATTTGGGATCCAGACGAGCCGTCGCTTCATTGGTCCATTTGGCCCGTTAAAGCCGGTGAATAATCCCAGGTAATTTGCAAACGTTGACTATTCTTGAATCAGTGCTATCGATAAAAGTCGGCACATCCTTAGTGGCACCAAAGTCTTATCTCTTTTCGAAGAATTTAACCGAATTTCTTTGGCGAATTGAAGAGAAGACAAAAGCGTGTCTTTTTATTTGTGTACTACCCCGTCAAAAATTACGGAACATGGTTGTCATTTTTGCTAAGCCCTGGTATATATTTATAGCATCTTTTTGGCGCTCCATGGTGAGGCGGCTGTGGAAACATGTGTGAAACGTCCGGTTCTGACTTTGTGGCCGGGGTTCAAGCCCCATCTCCGGCCGTTTTTTAAGCCGCGAATTCGAACGAAATAACGGACGTTACATGAAGTTACGGGGACAGACATCGAAATTATTATGTTCTTCTTCTTATAACGTACTGAATTCGAGATTTTATAGGAAATATAGCTTTTAAATTTATAGGAAACATGATTTTGGAAGGTATACATAAAATTCAGTACATTCTAAATTAGTAATCCTTGATGACTGCATGCAAAATATTTTATAATTTTTTGGATATTGCTGACTTTGCTTTTATACCCCACGTATCATCTCCACAAGTGTGAAAAGAGGATTTTCGAGAGAAAAAAAGAAAAGAATAATGTAATACGTTCCAAAATTCACCTACAACACTATAACTCAATTTATTTTTTTGAATTTGAAGCTAGTGCCAATTTTTAGGATTTTCGATTGAGTCATGACTCAGATTAATCTCAGAACGCTACTTCTTAGTAGCTTCATTTCTTCATTTTACAAAATCGCTCTTTTTGCTTTATCTTTAAAGCAAAAAAAAAGCGATTTTGTGAAATGTTATTTTTTTTTTTTTTTACATTTCAGACCCACAAAACATCACATTGATATTTGTCTGTAGGTGCATCAATACATATATATAAATAAATTGTATTTACCAGAAATACACTCATATTAATTAATTACAACAGATCTTATAAACTCAAATACAAATCAACAATACAATACAACAATACAAGAAAAAATACAAATATTACCAAAATCAAAATAAGTCTCTTTTATTTAATAACATATTCATTAATTCTGTATTTTGCCCTTTTTTATTAATATCCATTTTGACACGACATGGGATTTTATGATAACAATTTACACAGAAGAAATTCTCTTATCATGACGACCGTGAATTCGAGAGTATTTTTAAAAAGCTTTCTGATCTTATCAGAAAATAGCACCTTCTGCACCGGGACCTCTGCTTTCGCAGGATCACCTGCAGCGGCGTTAGGCCATCAGCCAACACCTTCGGGACGATGGACCTCCTGACCCAGATGCGCACTGCGCCAGAAGATGCTCGGATGCTGAGTGAGGAGATTAGTTAGATTAGCAATCGTGCCGGGGATCCAAACTTGCTTGTTATAATTGTGCAAATGGTGTCCGAAAAGAGGGGTAACTGTTACACACAAAAAGAATAGTTAAAAAATTTTTCTTTAAACGTACGTAGCCGAAATTTGCATGGAAATTATGAAGCCACGATTTCATTAAAAATAACAAAAAGAATATTGCTCCATACCCTCGTAAAAATACATATAAGTATCATTACCAGCGGTGACATCTATAAATTTATTTTTATTTATAATATTTTTATTTATAATATTTTTATTTATAATATTTTTATTTATAAACATTTAATTTCGATTTTTTCCCCAAATTGACACTGAGGTACGATTGTTCATAATTTTGTAAAGTTTAATTAGTATTAAGTATACCCTGACGAAGGAACGTTGTTTCCGAAACCGGTTGGTTTTATCAAAAATTAAGTGGTGATAAACAAAGTTAATTCGTTTAATTATATATAACTACAAAGTAATAGCAAAATACAACAGTATTATTTTGATTTATTTATTTAAGTTAGTTAATAGTATTCCCCTGTATATTAACTAGTATTTTAAACTTTACATTCTAAAATCTATTACAAACTATTTATCAGGCGCGTGCAGTGGGAACAAGAATCATGACTTTTATATTATAATGTTCTGTTAAATTAAAAAATTTAAAATTCCATTATAAAGTAAACATTCTAAATAAAGATTATACAAGTAATTTCGTCTGTTTCTAATCTAAACCCACAACTCATACACCTTTTGAAATCTTCACTGTCCGCATCGGTATCATCGATACTTTTTTATAAATATCGGTATCGGTATCGTATCGGCAAAAATGCGTATCGATGCATCCCTAGCAATAATAGTGTGCGAAATATTCTAGAAATATTAGGTGACTGTAAATTTAGATCGTCTCCAGTGACTTTTTTTGAAATAAATGAAAACTTTGATTAAGTTTAAGATTAAGTGTTTCACAGCCAAGTCTCGAGACAATATTTTTCCATATTTTGACCAGTTGGTTGGAAGCTAGATGGATTCGTATTTGAATATCCTGTCTGCTCACCGGTATTCCATCGCGCCCAAATAGAATGCCTCTTGAATTATCTAGCATTCTGCTATTTGGGATGTTTGCGGTAACGCATCAACGAATAGCACAAAAAATGCTGGTGGCAGCTGGAAAGTTGCGTCGAAAGAGCATTGAGCATTCCCTCATTGTTAATTGTGGTTCTTCGCAGAACGCTCTCATGGACGCTCTTCAACACTTGACGGGCGGCGGAAATAATTGGGGCAGCTTCGGCAAACTCGATGATGGGCCATTACGATTTTCTTCGAAGTTGTCCTATTTCGTTCATTGGGGATTTTCATTCGTCTTCTCAGAACTGTCTCACGAGCTCTGTCCAAGTATTCCTGACCTTGTTTGGGACGCGCTGTATACAGTGAGGGGTAGACGCGACACTATATTGATCGTGTCAATTTCGATATTGAGAGGAAGCCAAATTTATGTTCTACAGCAGCTTAATCTGGTGGTGTCGTTTTCTTGTCAAATCAATACACAATTAATGTAACAAGCGCCACGATGCCAGGTCTTCATGTCGATAGACAGAGGCATCATTACGCAATTTTCTCCTGGGCTACAGTGTCTTGATCAAATGAAATGATATTATTACAATACAAAATCAAACCATTATGAAAAGACAGCTAAAATAGAGTAGTTTGTATTGTAAAGCGATAGTGATCGGAAAGAATAACACATAATCGGCAATTTTACAGCGCTCTACACTAAAATTGGAAAATACTAAAAGGTTCTAGGATGATCCACACAAATCTCGTAACGACTCGAAAGATCGAGAAAGACATTTTCTTATAAATACGAGGAACGCCGCGATGCGCAATTGATTTTATTGTTTTGACGTTTGACGTGCAACATAGATATCCAGCGGTTATTCAGTGTGCGACCAGCGACAATAAATTAAGCGGAGTACCTGACAACCATTTACCTGGAGTATCAGTGCAACCATTTACCATTTTTTCCGCAGACGGGTGATGACTTGCAAAATAGTGTGAATTTAAGGACAGTGCTCCAAACTAATTTGTCCAGGGACTTTTTGGTGAAATTAACCACATTATATGTTGATGCTAATCAGTTTGAGAGCCACCGTTTCTTCAAGACGGTAGAATAAAATGGATTTATTTTGCCCTGATCGAGTAGCATATGCTTCAATATGATAGCGTATGACAGCTGGTCATAACAGCTGGTCGGTATCAATAAGTTACACCCGTAGTAATACAAGTCAACAGTGTGATTCGTTGTATGTCACACAGTACTCGAGAGATTAGAAATCTGGAGACACTGATCACAAACACAAGTCAATTTTAAATTCAAGTCAATAAATAGTATCTACGAATTTATCGAATACATTTTCGGTGAACATTTGACACTTATACAGTAACAAAATACACACGTAAAGTTGCATACCAGTCACGGAGGATGAGTTCTACCGAAATATATATATATAAAGAGGCCATTTTTTTTTGCAAAAAAATCCAATTAAATAATAGTTTAATATGTAACTTAATAAGCATCAATTAAAAAAATAAGCACCTCGTGAAAAAATCACCCAATTTCTATCTAAATTTTATATTCCCAGGGTGGTGTAGCCCCTTAAATAAAAAATATAATATTAATTAATTTTTAAACCTCATTTTTTTGGCTTGGCGTATTCGTTTTACCTGTTTTTTGGCAACAAAAAAGTTTTCAAATTAGGTACCTACGCGGGTTTCAATATTCTTAAACATCCCTTCCAACTTTGTATATATTCTTTGCATCAATTTACTATTTTTCTATTTTCTTAGAACTTACCTACAAAGTTATTCGAGAGATGCATGTATGTTTAATGGTATATACACAAGCATAGATACGTACATACACGATTCTTCTGTTTGAATCTGCAATTATCTCTCGTAATCTCTGTTTTAACCAAGGCTAACAACGCGATAAATATTGTTTGATTATAATCAGAGACTTGACTTAATATATTACCTAGCGTAATATAAATGTTGTAATTGCGAGTCGTTTAGTCTGGCCAATTTGTTTTCCGCAATTCAGACATTGTGCGCACCCTTGCAGATGGGTTAAAAGTTACATGTCGGAAAAATGGGGCATTTTTTTAAACATTTGCGGTGAACACGTCCGCCATTTGCTTAATTTTTCCGTTTCACGTCTGACAGAATGGAGTCGTCTGCCTCTGGAACATTTCTAATGCCAGTTGAATAATAATCATAATGCTTAAGGTACTAATAATATTCTTTTGTATAACAGTAAAAATTCATGAATAAATAAACAGAATCGAAAACGTCAAAAAAATTCTTAGTGTTAACTTGAATCGTAACTATTTGGACTCAATACAGTTTCATAAATTGGACAGGTACTCTTGAAAACAGTTGAATATTATCAGAGTGTTAGATAAATTTGTATAAACCATTATCAGATTTTATGTCTTCGTCAGGATCAACACTACACTACTATGTTCATAACGCTTTACACCACAACCATAGTATTGTTAACTTTTCACCAATATTTATCACATGCGTGTTAATCTTATCAAGGACAAGCATGCACTAACTAGCCTACAGAACTATCAGGAATCTACGAGGGAGAGAGAGTGAGAGGGGGCGGGGTCTAAAGTGAATGTTACCAAACTAACACAAGACAAGACTAACACGCATGTGAAAAATATTGGTGAAAAGTTAACAATACTATGGTTGTGGTGTATAGTGTTGTGAACATAGTGTAGAGTTGGTCCTGACGAAGAGACGGGTTCGTTTCGAAACCGGTAGACCTAAAATCTGGTAGCGGTTTATACAAATTTAACTAACACTCTATTTTAATGTCTAACCACAAAGTTAATGCTTAAAATATTAAAAATATTATCAGATAATTCCTTTCTTTTCCAAGTTATTATACAATGATTTTTCTGAAATCACCAGCTTGCTATTCTTCCACATCTCATTCAGATCTACCAGAGAGAGCTATCTCTTTTTCCTTTCATCCTATCTCATCAATAATTTAATATGGGATCCTCTTTCATCCCATGTATATCCTCAGACTATAATAACCTTTTAAATTCAATAGATATTTTAAATATCAAATATGAGTATCGTCGTATGGTAAGGCAGACACTGAAAACTTGTCACCCTCCCTGACCGTTTGCATTATATACATTATACGAATTACTTATTATTAATGTCTACTTTTATTATTACACTTTATTATATTATAATTGAGTCTTATCTATCTCTGTTAAAATAAATCTTTACTATCACTGTCTTATCCGTGTCGTCCTATAATTATGGGAGACATACAGGGTGTCCCGTATCTCGACGTCAGGCCGAAATCGGGTGATAATAGTCATAATAGTTATCAGAAAAATATTTAAAAAAAATTTAAGTCATGTGTTTTAAAAATTATAAGCATTTAAAATAAATCAAAAAAATCTACACCCTGTGACGGTCTTTTCACTCCTGCTGCTACAAATCTTTATATTTCTTCATTTTTTTTTATTATTATGTAATCCTGAATAATGCTTCTGTAAAATTTTTGTCCAAAATTCAAAGCCAACCGCTCCAGCTTGGAAGAAAATGTCACTTTTTGACCAAACCAAGTATTCAAAATCAATACTTTTCCCAGTTTTAACTGACTGCTTTTTTTTTTATTTAAATATTTTTCTGATAACTATTATGACTTTGCCTATCGCCCGATTTCGGCTTGACGTCGAGATACGGGACACCTGTATAACTACTATTTTGTATTATTTTCTTACCATGTATTGGTCTTCCTGTTGGATAATTAAAAAATAAAATAATTTTTGTATCCGGCTTTCCATACAATTCTTGAGAAAAATATGAACAAATTAGTAAAGTAATAGATGGATAACAATGCATCTTGCTTGTTGTAGTCGAGTGGTCATTTACAGCGGAAGTCGGAAGTTGTGAATCTCACTGTGCATCCAAATTAGTCTAGTGGCTTCATTTAAAAATAGTATAAATATTTATACGAGATACGCTTCCGCGTGAACACTATATTTAAATTATAAAATATAATTCAGAATATTAATATTATAATGGCATTGATGGCCAGGCAACTAGTTTCAAGATCTATAAACAAGACACCACAAATATCACATATCATTTGTATGGCACAAGAAACTGTACTGTACCAAAAATGAAAACTAAATTCGGTCAAGGGCGTGCCAGCTTTCTCAAACCCTTTTTGTGCAACGCCTTGGGAAGAGGAAGTAAATAAGATACTTACGTCACAATACTAAGCAAACTATTCGTCACTTATATTTTTATTTATATAAATAAACTATGAAACATTTTTAATAATAGGTATAAGTCTGGCGTTTCATTATTCATTTTAATGTACACTAAGTCCGCTCTTAAACACGTAGGGCAGACATGAGATATAAAAAAAAAACGCGGTTGAATTCTTAATTAATCACAGACTGTTATAAAATATGTTCATGTATGGAAAAAAATGGGTGCTTGTACTTATGCACGCGCGTTAGAAGCTTTACTTATTTGGCATACATAAAAATATGCATTGTGTTGTATACCTTCCGTTGGAAAATAGCTGGATAGAATGTTCCAACTCAAGGCAGGCAACACCAGCGCCCTTCGCAATATTATTCGTAGACTTCGCAGTGAAAATAGATGACATATTTACAAACTATGCCAAGATAACCAAAATTCGTAAGTCCAGTACCGGAAACTGACCGGATATCCGTAGCACATGTTTTCATACGTTTAATTTTGTATATAATATGTATTTACTTTAGTCTATGTAGATAACACTTAAACCAGTGTATTTACAAATTATTTTTGATTTTCGTAAATATACTGTACAGTTGGCAATGTACTGTACTATAACACATATCTAACCTATATAGTGGGCATAATTTTAATACATACAGTTTTGGAAGCACGGTTCAGTGTACTTGGCGAATGTGAAATAATCCCTCACCTGAAAATAACAACAGCAATTAGAAAAACAAGATAGAAATGATAATAAAAAATTGATAAAAGAAACATTGATTGAATTATCTTGGTGATTATGAAATTTATTAATGTTCAAGAGCAGCGAATACGAATTTAGGCCAATAGGAAAAATATGTTAACCTCATATGAGCAGTCAAGTTTATGTGTTCGTATGACGGACCCGTCATGCGAAAATTGATGATCAAAATAATGTGTACGTTCGTATTTGTATTTATTTTATTTTGTTAACATAGACGTCCAAAGGTTTGTACAAAAAAAAAGAACGAATTACAAATAAATTCACAGAAATAAGAAAGTAAAAAAGAAAACATTAGCTAACAAAATATGTGGAAAAGAATATATACCTAAAAAGAATATATCAGTGCATATAATACTTAGAAAATTACAATAAGTACACAAAAAGTTTTGAAAAAATCAAGTTTGTAGTGCAAGCTAAACTAGATAGTGGATCCCGATAATACAGAATATTGAAAAACTAAATGCAGGCAAAAGAAAATCCATGTTTTCCAATTCAAAATTTTAACACAAAAAACTCTTCTAACAATTGCAAATCAAGATAAAAAATTTCAATCAATGAACATTTTTAATGATTTTAATTATCCGAAAATATATCTGATGGATAAGAATATTCAAATCTATTTATCGGTGAATTTAATATATAATTTTTATTTCTAGTAATGAAAAGTTTTGCCTGGTAGACCTAGCAGGAACACGATACGTTATTTATGAATTTACTTCAGGACAATCTAATAACAACTTTTTTTTCAGTGGTATTTATTGAATTCCTTTAACCGTTTCCTTGGCTAAGACTACATTCCAAGCTGTTAAGTTTGTACCTACTTATTCGTCAATAAATAACACATCCACAGATATGGCAACCCTGCACTTTCAAAAGACGTTAAAACACAGGAGACAGAAGTTTTGCTTTCGTCGTTCGAATGTCTCGGAGACAAGGGCATAACAAAAGCACAATTTTTACTCGTTACACAAAAAATAATCTCCATGACAGATGTACGTTTTTGGCTATGGTCCAGAGCTTGAAATCCGAACTCTCGTTCCCGCGATAATGACGATGACATGATTAACCGAGAAAGTAGGTTAACAAAATGGCCGCCGGTTCCCGAATTATTGTTTTTCCCACAACGAGTGACGAATTCTCGGAAGACGTTTAGTTGAGTTCTTTCTTTTTGTTAGTCGCGGGGCGAATCGTCTTTATTCGTGTACACGTGTGCTGTGCCCTAAAATATGCCTTTGTGTGTGTTTATTTGGCACGCAGACGTTATATGTTATCTGAGGTCTCGGCATTTTCCGAGATAGATTATTTTTATTAAATGCCGAAAAAATAATTTTATTCTGGTTAGTAGACACACTTATATTTTACGTAAAACTATCCCTTTGTTTTCACGGACTATTTCAAAACCAATGACTTATCTTTTGTTGGCATTTAATTAAAATGCAATCTTAAAAAACATCACACTTTGTATTTTTAAATGCTAAACATTTTTTATAGCATTTTACAATTTTAGAACTTAGTTCCTTGATAATTAAAACAAATCAGATCTCACTTAGAAATCTACAAACTATAGATAAAATATATGCATAGTTATCACCGGGACTTGGAATACTAACTGGGAAAAATAATATTAAGAAATAAGGTGAAAAATTCGATGTGAAATTAATGGTTAACATAGTGAAATTGCTAGTTTATTCACTCGGGAAAAAATATTTCGAACCGAACGAATAGTCTTGATGGTAACTAGTGATGGTCAAACCGTTATTTTATCGGTTATACTTACATGTTACTGTTATTTGAGATTTGTTCTGATTGTTTGGCAATAGAGATTTATATCCGTTGTTTGGTAACTGAGATAATAACTGTTATCTACGATAGTAGCAATGGTTGCCCATCGAAATACGAAATATTAATAACCAATCAACGATACAATACAATACAAAAATTTCAAACAAAATTTTTTTTTTCGGAATTACGATTTTTTTTTAATAAAATAAATAAATACTTATTCCTTAGGAACCGACATGTAAAAGTACTGTCATTTTTGACCGGTTACAGCTAGTTTTTATTAATGCTAGTCTGAATAATTTTTAGAATTCGATAAAATTAATCCTATTGCCGCCATTATATTATTTATGACAACTTCCAAACCTTGATAGTTTTGAAATACACTCAGCAGTATATTATGGTGTGGTCACTGAGAATGAATGCAACTTTATTGCATACCTATATTTTTTACTCTTTAAAATTTCGTTTGTTAGAAAACTGTCGCGTAGCATTGGAATTTATGTAGGCGCTAGGTAGGTATGTATGATATTATTTGATTCAAATTTTTAAGTAGGTACCGTGTAGATCAGCGGTTTCCAACCTGGGAGGCTCGCCTACAGGGGAGGCGCGGACTATTGCCAAGGGAGACGCCAAAATTTTTAAATTAAATTTTATACCATAATATCTACAAATAAATAAAGCTTCATGATAAAGCTAAACCTTGTCATTATTCTGTTAATTGTAGATTTCATTTTTTTTGTAATAAAGTTTTTTATTATTTAAAACGTGTCTTAACTTGTCTTTATTATTTAAAAGGTAAGGGAGGCGCGGAAAAAAAAATTTTTTTCGGGGAGGCATAGTAGTTGGAAACCGCTGGTGTAGGAATTGAATTCACAGTGAAATTATTTTACACAGGTACGGGTACCAGGGTATGAAAGGACATGATTATGTACTTCTATAACAAAAAATTGGCAGAAAATTTATTTCGCCCATTAATCGCCGTGTCATGTATTCGATTAATCTCGATTCATTTGCATAAATATAAAGAATCGCAATTGCGAAACAGTATCAAGTATCTCGATCTAATATTTAATTCATATATTCAAATAGCTGATGTAATTTATGCTTAAAACTATAAATCCATAAATATCCTTCAATATTATAGTGAGAATAGTATAACATGAATTATGCGTGATTTTCTAAAAAACCAACAGGTTCATTCACGATAACCTCAAATCTCAAATATTAATATATCAAAAGCGTTGCGTACAAACTCCACCCCATCACTATAAAAAATGCTATCGTTATAAAATGCTTAAAATGTGTCGTTTACGTAGCCAATTAGGTACCTACCGGGTAAAGTGCGTGTTCTGAAAGCTAATTTTAAAAAATATTTATGATTTTACGGCCACAATATAAAAAGGGTCATATCAATCATTTGTGACATTTATAAGAGCCAACAGATAGAATGTTCCCTTTTACTCCGTGCCGTATTCGGGATTTATTCGAGAACTAAACCCGGCGAAAAGCCAGGAAACCGTTCACGTCGATTTTCCGAACGAATCGTCAGGTGTTTGTACGTCAGAGCACGCCTACACATCTCTCGCACACCGCCAATGCGGTGAACGGAACCGAGCGGGACGCCCGAACGCGATGACGTCACGCTAGGACGCGGAGCGCTATCGTGAACGGCCCCCAGCGCCGGGCTGTCTGCCACGGCGGCCGCGGAAAAAAACGTGGCAGCGAGCGGCGAAAAGGACGCACGTGTTCCTAATTCAAATATTTCAAAATGGAGTCGCGAGTGCTGGGAGGAAAAAACGGCCGCGGAGAGCGATCATTATCGGCGGCATTTCCGAGAACCGAGCCGGTGATGTCATGCGAAAGCGATGTTTAGAAGATGAAAACGTTTGCGGACGATCGCTGTTCTCTCGGCGAGCGTCAGTTGAAAGTTGTATCTGATTGCAAACTCGTAAATAAACCCGCGAGCGCTCGAAGCACAATTAGTATTCGAAGCGTACTTGTATTTACATAGATAATGTATAGAAATTACTGATCTTTCAGGTAAAATGTAGAGTAAGTTTGTATTGTAATTAAAAGTGTATAAGTACATAATTTGAATACTTATTTAAAAATATCTACATACAGAGTTTGTGCTATTGACGATAGCAGACAAAGTGACAATTTATTTATCTACTTATATATTTGCTATTTCATAAAGGGCTTTCATTTCTTTGTTTTCATTTTCATGTTCATTTATTTGTACGTACATACGTTATCAATCAATATCTTATTATATTCAGAATGAAATGGTACGAACATCTATGATTTATAACGTGATTAATGTTATTTTTTATACAGTGCGATGAGATTTTTCCTCGTAATAAAATAGATTAATTGCATACAGAAAATATATTACTTGAAATATGATTTCAAATATAATTGTACCTCCAAACCGTAAAGAAGCATGAGGTTCAAAACAACAATGAAGACATTTTATTAAATAATAACATAGGTACCTACTCATGTATCAAATGTACATATTTACAGAGCTCTCCATAATTTATGAAATGCCAACTTGACAATATACATTCAATACGCATGAGTAGGTACCTCGCAAAGCACTCAAAAAGATTTGACAAAAATTATGAATGACCTAAATATTTCAGGTTTTATTTGCACACATCGTTCGGAAAGTTGGTATCAATTTACGAAACACATTTGGCGGACTAATGTAATTCTATACATTGTACGTGCCATACTAACGACCAACAAAATGAATTAAAACATATTCTGTGTTCTATGGTTAAAACATTACTTAGGTCGGTACCTAAGGAACGACGCACCAATAACTCAATGCTGCGACCACAGAAAACTATGTACGATCCACAAAAGGCCAAGGACAAAAGGTCCATGGACCGTGGTCAAACGACCAAAAGGCCCGCGCGACATGAGATCCAACGACATGTCACAAATAAAATTAATTTAAGGAGCTTTAAATTAATTAAAATTGTAGAAGTCTCACAGAGACGAAGCTATTAATATGACAAACTTGTATGGAAATCTTTTTTATATACGATGGCCCAGGGCGTACAACCTGTAGGAGCTGGCTTAAGTAATCACACTTAACAATACAGCGTTCATCAATTCCATCGTAAGAACATCCATTATCAATTTTTTGAAAGTTCTATATACCTACTTAATAGGTATGTTCCGAATCTGAGAGTCTTTCCATTCAAAAAAAGATTCTTTTTAAGCCGTCATAAAAAAAAAACATTTTGCATATTCGTTTGTCATTTTGTCATTGGATTCTAATGTCGCGTGGGTCTTTTGTCATGGGCATTTTATCGTGGAACCCATTGATGTATTATAATAATATAGACATGTTATTCCCATATTAGCCAAAGAGACAACAAACCACGGCACACTTATTTCACAAACGCTCTGCGTGTAGACAGGAAAATCAGGTAATTTGAAGTCACGGTGACTAAAATAACATACTCATTCTTACAATAGTGTACAATACTCTGTTCCTTTTTCCCCGGGACTTTTTTTTCGGCGTAGCTTCGCGCCCGATCACAAAGAAGGTCCGTTCGATAACGAATGCAAGTAAGGCAATTACCTTACTTTTGAGTTGCCAATATTTCACGCTTGTAATGTATCTACGATTTATTATAGATATCATTGGTGGAACCGTTGCACCCACGTCTCGATTTTTGCGGTCAAAATAAAGAAATCCACCTTGTGGAAGAGACTGGTGGTAAGATTTTTTTTGCGAAAACCAACTTTCAAAAATGTCACACTTGCAAGCCACGCCCAAAATAATTATTCTGTCATAAAATATAATATATCACTTTTATCAACGCCTTTTGATTAATTATATTTTTTATTAATTTTAATTGATACGCTGAAATACTTTAACCTTGACACCGATTACCTCGCCGTTTACGAAAATCGTTATGCCTAATAAATTTAAAATATTGTTATTCTGCACGGATATCTATTTTATAATCTGTATCTCATTATTTACATTCAATGTGAGACTAATTGATATAAATATACAAGGTGTCCCGTATCTCGACGTCAAGCCGAAATCGGGTTATAGGCCAAGTCATAATAGTTATCAGAAAAATATTTAAAAAAATTTAAAAAACAGTTAAAACTGGGCAAAGTATTGATTTTGAATACTTGATTTGGTCAAAAAGTGTCATTTTCTTCCAAGCGGGAGCATTTGGTTTAGAATTTTGGACAAAAGTTTACAGAAGCATTATTCAGGATTACATAATAATAATTAAAAATTAAGAAAGATAAAGATTTGTAGCGACAGGAGTGAAAAGACCGTCACAGGGTGTAGATTTTTTGATTTTTTTAAAATGCTTATAATGATAATGCACTCTTGATTAATAAAACAAAGACGTAATTGTGTTTCTGTAAAAATAAAAGATTTATTTATCAAAACATACAAATTTACATTTAATTAATTACATATATATTAATAAAAAGATTCACTCACCTATAAAAATAAAAGAAACAACATTTAAAGCCTTTATTTCAAGTCTTTTTATATGTTTAAAAGAAATTATTCGTTCAATCAACTCGCACTTTTTTCATAACATCACCTTGGTAACAATCAACATTCACTCTTTTTCATAACATCACCATGGTTACAATCATAAATTATATAAAGATAAAAACATAGACAAATGGTTTTCTTTACATGCTTATTTATAATTTTTAAAACACATGATTTTTAAATATTTTTCTTGTAACTATTATGACTTGGCCTATCACGCGATTCCGGCTTGACGTCGATACGGGTCACCATGTATATTTTTAAAGCTTGATTATATTACGAGGACATGTATTGTATGATAATAAAACAATCTGCCATGTTTATCTACTCACGCAATAACGCAATGTACCTACCTGCCCGTCCACGAATAGAATAGTGCAAACTAGATATGCAGATTCATAATTTATTCGACCATTACAACGTTTTCGAGGTCATCCATGGGATAGAGGACTCGATGTCCTCTGTTAAGGACGAAACCCATCTGAATATCTCCATGAAGGTTGACAGTTTATAAGGATCAACATGATGCCCTCGACGATACGCGAAATATTTCAATGAAATGTACCTAAATTAAGCGACATCTGCGTTAAAAATGAACGAAAATTAATTTTAGTTTTTTAAATAAACCTTTGTTTAATGAATCACTGTTACTTGTACGCAGGCTGCCATTCAAAAATATTCTCTTATTGCCATAAAAAAAAACCGGAAACAAAGTAGTTAGGTACTTAGCACACCTTTTCATTAATTTTAGGAATCGTATGACATATTTATTTATTTATTTTAATGGTTCACAAACAATGAAAAACACGCAACACGATATAGATAATATAATTATAATTCAATTAGTTTAAATGCTTTTCATCACTTAAATAGGAACACAGCTAACAAAGAGATAAAATAAAGGCTAAAACATATACAAGGTAGAGATAAAATAAAGACTAAAACATATACAAGAAAGAACAGAAAAAAGTGATTTTATAGAGTGACGTTGAATAAAGAGACAAAACAGCTAATTTCACAAGTTTGGTAATAGTTCTCTTATATTCGTGAAAACTGTCATGGAATATGTCAATGAGGACGCTATGGTTATTTTATATTTTGTTGTATGACCTCAACACTCTAGATAAAGAATTAAAGTGGGCCATATTTTTATTGTAAGTTGAAAGTGCAAATGTATTATAATATGTCCTAAGTCGGCGACTAGGAACATTCAAAGTTATGTTTTCTATACAAAATTCTGAATCAATATTGCCATGTATTATACTATATAGGTATATTAACTCAGCAATTAGTCTTCTAGCTTCCAATTTGTCTACATGAAAATATTCTAAGCGCTCTTGATAAGATACTAAAGATATATGTAAATTATTTTTACCATCCGTTTGTCTATGTTATTGAAACGGAAAAAATAAGTTAAATATGTAAAAATTGACGTCTTGATAATCATATTACGAGAAATGGTTTACCTCTTTGTATAGGGTAATAACTTTTCTAAAATTAAAAAACGAGATTATGGCACGTCGCGCATAAAAAATGCTTGCGAGTGATTCGGAGCAAACTTCACGTTGCTGAGCGCTCTATGAACCAATGAGCGTTCTTGAAAGCATTTTGCGTTCTGAGGTTGTCAATGCTTTGAGTGGGTAGTTATGAATTATTGACCTAAATATGAGCGTCCGATATTTTGACAAGTTTTGGCTTCCGCCCTGTAAAGGTTGAAGCAATGTTAGAATCACTCGATTCATATTGAGATTTTTAGTAAGCTTGGATATTTTGGTACATAAATAAAACATTAAAAAAGTGCTCATATACTGGAGAATAATTTACTATAACATCTTGAGCTTCTTTAATAAATATAATAACATAGTTTTATTGGTTAGCTTATTGTTTGTAATAAAAATAAGTTAAGTTGCAAACATGTAAGCTGATTAAATTATCTTTACAAATGAAGAATTTAACTTTACGATCAAGAATCTGACAGTTACCCATTTTAAATCATTTTTCTTGTGGATTTTAATGCATTCTTACAGACAGTACCCATGTATACCTACTAGGACTTCAAGATCATTATTGTTTTTCAAACATTAAAATACAATTAAAATGTGTTATAACAATTAGGGAAATAACAATAAGAATTGTAACTAGTATTTGCATTAATTGATAAAGTTAAATTATGCCATGTTAGACCGATTTCCTTTATTTGATAATAAATTTTATTTTTACATGTACAAGGTGAAATATACCAATTCAGTTGGGCTATGTATGTCTCATTAGGAGAATCTGTGTTAAGACAGGCGAAGTTTACAATTAGTTGTTTAATTTAGTTATTTACAAGTATCTAGTATACAATAATACAATGATTAGAAAATACATTCATGTTTTTGGGTGAGTGTACCAACTTTGTGTCTGTTTTTATATGGCATTCTTTATTTTGGTGTATTTTATCTCTGGATTATATTAGTTTCAAATTTTGTAGTACGTAGTAGGGATGTTACGGAGCTTGGACTCCAATTCCGAAAGGTCGGAACTTCCGATTGATTTTGCACCTCCGGTTCCGATAAATTGAAATCGGAAGTTATAGTTAGAGGTCGGAGCATAGCAGACGGAGATAAATCTGCGAAGCTTTCGTTCATTAAATACAATTTGCTTCTTTGGAGTCCGTTCATTTGATCTGATTTACTACTAGAGTACTGTTTAAGATTCGATTATTTTTATTTTAAACACCAAGGTAGGCGTACTGTTTTTTAAGTCAATATAAATCCAAGTGAATAAAGATCTCTAGAGAAAGATATTTTTCTCAGCTGAAGATGATAAAAAATGAATTTAAAACAACAATGACTCAAGATAAATTATGTTCCCTCTGTCTCATGTGCAAAGAAAGCGACAAACAATGCAGTTTATCATTTGATGATGTCACCAGTGACTGCTATGGCAAAGGCATGAAAAAAATTTTAGATTAATATAATTTTTTAACCCTTATAACATGTTTCAAGTGAATCGATAACGATCCTTTATAAGTTGTGCCTTTTAAAAGAAGTTTTGTTTCTTTTTCAAGAGTTTGCATTTTAAAGTTTGTTATAAATAAAACTGATTTTAAGTTAAAGATTTATTATTTCACTATCTATATACTTCTTAATTATATTTTGGTTTAACCCTCTAGGTATCCGAAAATCATATTCGGCGCTGACTTAGAATACTTGTAAAGGGCTCCATATCTCAAATAGCTTAGGGCCTTATCAAGTCTAAATGCAGCCCTGACCAGGAGTCACACAGCCGATAATGATGACAATGATGATGAATATATTTTAAATCATCAACTGCACTAGGTCAAGTAGATGCCGATCCGCAAGCAATCGTCCCGCAATATTTTGACTCGGTACCGAGAAGCGTGCAATATTTTCGCTAAGGTCATACCCGTCCAGCCGTTACTTTTTACGAATGCAAAAAGTCAAGATGTTTATCTTTTAATATTTATGAAGGCTCCCCGTAACATATAATTTTATAAATTTTACATATTACGACCTTGATCGTTATTGGCAGTAAGATTTAAGTGTATCATTTATTATTTGTAAATTTAACAGGTAAGTTACGTTTATTTATCAAGTTAACTAACGCTGCAAAGTATTTTATATATTAGGTTAAAAAACTTAATTGTCCGTTTATTAAAAAAAATTATACTGTAAATTATATTGTAACATAACCAAAAATGGGCTGCTCTTGGCAAACTAAAACAATTTTTGAAAACAAAAAGATCCCAATTACTCTAAAAAGAAAAGCCTTCGAACCGTGCATACTGCCAGTAAAGACACGATGCTATTTACAAAGAAAAATGTAGAGAAGCTCAAAGGCACGCAACGATCCATGGAATAAGAAATGATGAAATTAGGCGTAGAACTAGTGTAGAGGATCATGTAGCAAAACTAAAACGACAATGTGCAGCTCATATTGCGAGGTAGGATGCCACAACATGGACTCCTAGAGTTCTGAAGTGGAGACTTTGCGAGAATAAAAGAGGCGTTGTAAGACCTCAAAATAAAAGGGCTGACGATGTACCCGCTGTGGGAGGAAGAAATGGCTACAAGAAGCTAACAACAGAGAACGACGGAAGATTGTGGAAGAAGCATATACCCAGTAATGGAGAGATTAAGGCTGAAGAATTTGGGCATACCGCTAGGGGAAATGGAGCAAGCCTGGAGAGAGAGTTAATCACTGAGAAGATGCAATGACAAAAATAGAGAGAACGATCTCCAACATGTTAGACGGACTAAGCCTCAGAAATGACCGGGGCCTCGCTGCCTCAGTTAGTGTACTCGATGTCTCAGTAAACAAGACCCAGGAAGAGTGGAGACAATGTTCAGTCATGAACATCGACCTAATTAAAGGTAATAAATATGCAATAATATGAATCTCCACTATATTGTTACAGCACAACATATGGAATAATAACTAGTTAAAATTTTCCATTCCAATGAATAATAATCTCCATTGGTTGACTCCTCAATAGATACGAAGCCGCAGAGCAGTGATGGCGGACCTTTTGGGCTCGGCGTGTCAAAAATTCGGAAAGTACCTAATCTAACTCTGCTGGCGTGTCTACCTAAATATGCTCTTGAGCTCCAGAGTTGGCGCGGCGGGGTTCATATTTATACTTGTGTGCAGCCGTTTGGCATTGCCGAGCTGGTGCTAGTTTTTCGCTCTGCGAACTCTGGTTCGTAAATATTTTCACGGATTCGCAGCGGTGCGAAACGTAACATTTTTATACTTTAATTTATTACAGAAAGTCACTGAACAAAAACATAATTTGGAAAACTATTCCATAATTCGTTTTCATCGTCACTCCAATATTCCAGCAGGTACAATTTTAATTTGCTGCACTTTTGTCTATCGCAAAGTTCGCCTTCTACGGCTGTCAAATTCGACTGACTGCGCGCACCGCTGCTGCGCAATTTATAAGAAATGCCTTCTCTCGAATGTTCTGGTATATTTCCGTGTGTTCTGGTTCTTTCTAAAATCTTCTAGATAGTTCGGAAGACTTATGTGTAATTCTTTTTGATTTTAGAAAATTGTAAAAATATTGATGCATGCGTAAGAGGTATAGACCGCAATCATGTTTCTTTGGTAATTCGATTGTGTTGGTGAAGACTAACGTGTCACTCATACGCATGTCGTAGGTTCACTATTAGGTGCTGAAGGGGATCTCACGACGAAACAGAGGCATATTTACTTATTTTTCTAAATTACATTAATACCTGTAATCTTCTAGGGTTGGGGGCACAGCATCCCAGAAATGGGTGTGCCAACTCGGTGCCGCGAAAGCTGAGAGCTCCTCCGACGCGTCGTAAATTCGCAAAGCGTATTATCAAGCACTGTTCAGAGGTGCGAAAAGTATACCGATCGTAATGCAACACATTTCGCAATGCGTCGCTTTCCAAATATATTCAAATGTTGCCCGTGCAGAAAAAATTCTAGCACGTCTTTGCCGCGCCGTGTGTTTAAGGACGCGGCGAGTGGCGGTTCATCGACCCAAATGTTACAACGCCAGCGCTAATCGCAGGCAGCGCGATGTTTCGCAATGGAATCGGCAATCAGAATAGCCAACGTTTTAATCGGATATGATTATTCTTATTACCGAATTAGTTGAGGATCTGCAGAGGCCCGGTACACAAAACTCGATGCCTTGCTAGTCAGCTGCGTGAAGGAAAAGCTTTCAGGGCCAAAAGAGCGTTTAAAATTTTACCATTTTTGACTAAAGCTATGAATTCGGAGTTGTCAGAAATCGACCGATTCTAACTTCTTTTAAAAAACGTCATACTCTATCTGTATTAGGGTTCGAGGATATATATCCGCGGATATACATATACGACTTGATTTTTATTTTTGATATATATGCAAAAAACTTTCTGCGGTCGTTAATAGATGTCGCTAGTTGTATTTTAAAAATGCTACGTTTGTTTTTTTTATATTACGCTATATAACGACACACCAAATTCAAATTTCGAATGGCAAATATAATTCATCGTCTCTCTGTCTGCCTGTCGGTTCGTTAAGTACGTAAATTGCCGAAATTAAAACTTTATATAATTAGAGTGTGACACGCAATCAGGGCGCAAAATGCACCGTGATTTTTCACGGGCGTACGGCTAGTTTAAAATAATTGATTGTGGGTTCTTTACAAAGTAACCGGTGCTTTAGAAGTCAGGGGTGAGAGCGAATCATCAATACCGCTACGCTATAGACATGCCAATGTGTTAAACAAGCCGCCACTGACAATGAACATTACAATTGTGACAGCCCTGGTTTTGACGCCGGTAGCAATCTATGAGACATCTATAATACATCTTGATTAATAATGTCTCCCTGGGGATAAAATCCAGTATTGCGTTCTTGAAAAATTTGGACATACTCAAAATATTCTGTATTAACCCAACCATTTTTCATAACCAACCTATAAAATGTAGGTGGTTTGATGAGTTTTCAAAATTAAAAAATGCGCGTTTGAGATATGGTAAGGTTATTAACACGGTACGTACTAAAAGTAATTTTCTATTATTATTAATATATGGATAATAGACAAATTTGTAACATGGTACGTACTAAAACTAATTTTCTATTATTAATAATAAAATTTTAAACTCAATCATTTGTGTACACACGACTTAAGTCATTAAACAATATTTTATTAATCATTAAATAAATATATATAAGAATGCATAAAAAACACTTATATTACAAGTAGGTATCTACCTAATGCAATGATAAATGTAGGTAGTGACAAAGATTACACATCTATATAATTTGAATACCTACCTACTATTCTTTTTATTCCCTTTATATCAACTTGTGGCGTCTGCTTGTCTTCTTGTCTGACGAAAAAAATTTGGATCCATTTTAAACCCCTTTCCCATGATCCAATCGAACTGAAACTTTGCAAGCAGACTCGTGGCGACGATCAAGAAGATCTATCAAATTTTCGTCAAAAAAATTATTAAATTTTTGGATTTATCAAAATTTGAATGGTTTTTTCATACAAATTATTAAATTGTATGAAAATATTTCAACGCATCTGGTAGACGCGAAGCCTGATTATAGTATAATTTTGGATTTTTGGAATTTTTTTATTACTCCCTTTCGTAGCGTCGCCCGACCGAAGCCCAACGCGTAGGTTAAGCGCCAAACCAGTTTCCACTAGTAAATGAGAAAAGGAGTATAATAAAAACTTGGTTTTTATGGGTTACTTTTTTAAATCCATTAAATGGTAGTAATGATCAATGTTCGCACGTATTTCATATTAATTTTCATTTCTTTTTATCTAATGGATCTCGCTTCACACCGCCATGGTACAGAATTGTACTTTTGTTTGCTGTTTGCACGTATTTCGTATTGAATTTCATCTCTTTTTTAATTTAATGGATCTTGTCCGCACGTATTTAGTATTGAGTTTCATCTTTTTTACTCTATCGATGTCAAGTTACATAGTTCTGGTACAAAATTGTATTTTTATTTACTCTATGACTGGTTGCCTGTTAAATAACAAACAAATAAGCTGTGGAATCTTTAATCATAATAGACGCGATGTGTGTTCAGCTGCTGGTATAATATAATATAAAATTCTGAAACGAGTTGGTTCTTACTTAGGTACTATAAATACATAGATAATATTATGATTTCAGATCTCAGTACAAAAAATCAGTATCCAATCTCGAAAGTTGTAACTAAATCGTTTTTTCATAGGACGGTTTTAATATGCAAGTATCACAGGTTTCAGTGGTTTTCACAGCAAGAAAGAAATCATCGGAAAAAGCTCAACTGAAATGTAGATTCAGGGCAGTAAATGATCAGACTCTGTATATGATGAGATATTGATGTTGTTGATGAGATATTGATCGGATGAAATTTCGAAAAATGAAATTCAAGCGAAACTCACATTTTTCTATCATAGCTTCTCTATCATTATATTAAAATTTATTTCCGTAAATATCATTAGGTTCCATACATTTTATATACATATATCTTTTTAAAACGACACAAACTAAATTATTTATTCAATTAATAAATTACCAGATGTTTTAAAATTGAAGAAAATTGCTCCACTTTGTGGGCTTTATATAACTGTATGGGCTTTTGACATGTGTATCTTTTGTGCCAACTCTGATGTATAGAAGTGACCTGGAATTTGCAAAAAAATGCGGTCGCTAAGGCGCTTATGTGGAAAATCATTGGTCGATAGAGTGAAGTATGAACAAATTAGAATGAATGTAATCCTGGCTGTAGTGTGGTAAACAGAATAAAGAAAGGAGTGCGTATGAGCGAGGAAAGAATGGTTAAGAAAATATATAATATGTAATGGGTGTTGAAGGCAACAGGAATAGAGAACGTCCGCGAAAGACCTGGCATGATCGGATACTACAAGTATTGGAGGATGGCCCTGTTGAAAGCCTCAACAACCGTAGAGCATGCATGAGAAGATGTATGAATGTAGCCGAAGCAAATGGGTGTGCCAAGTGTGGTTATAAACATAAAACTATAAAAAAACTAAAACTTAGTCAATATTCCGGATTAAGACTATTTAATCAAGGCTCAGGGTATTGTGTATAAAATATATTGCGTCTTGATTAAATTGGTGAAATGAGGAATATAGATTTTTTTGGACACATGTGTTTAAAATATACGGAACCCAATGAATAAATTTTAATTTGATACCTTTGCATACAAAAAATGTGATTCAAAGTGCAAGAGACGCTATGAGAAATAGTGGAGAATTTCGCTCGCATTGCCAGACGACCGCCTTAATTACTAAACACTTGAATTACTTTGTTGATTTTTTGTCGGCACTCACGCAACCTTTCCACAAATAGTACGCGACGATTGTAATTGATGCAAAGATTGACACCAATAAGGATGTCGTATGCCATTTTTGGCGCGCTGTGAATTATTATGAATATGACACACTTGTCAATGTCACTGAAATTAATGTGAACAGCCGCTTAATTATCAATAAGAAATGGGGGGTACAGCGCAAAATATTTGACCGCGGGTTAAAATAATCATCCAAGCGCACTTTTGATGACATTTCTGAGAAGCGTTTTAAGAGGACTAGAATTCTAGAAGAACGTCGAGCTGACATACGAAGGAAGTTATCAGGCTGCGAATGAAAATATTATGAATTAAAGCGCAGCAAATTATCTTACAAAATTTGCATTAATAATAATAATAATAATAATAATAATAATAGTCTTATATTGGCGCCCAACGTGGGTCACCATAATCATCCAATCACACTTTTGATGACATTTCTGAGAAGCGTTTAGGGAGGACTAGAATTCTAGAAGAACGTCGAGCTGACATACGAAGGAAGTTGGCAGGCTATGAATGAAAATATTATGAAAGAAAACGCAGCAAATTATCTTACAAAATTTACATTAATAATAAAAATAATAATATTAATAATAGTCTCACATTGGCGCCCAACGTGGGTCACCTAGTGGACAAAAGGCACGTATTTACTGTACGGCGGCGGGGACGACTTATTAAAATACATTTTTAATCTAGTGAATTATATTTTCATAATATTCGTGACGGAATATCCGTCACAATGGTATATGGCTGCTGATCAAAATCGTGAATGGAGTCATCAATTTTGCCGCGGTTACAGATTCTACATAGGTAAGTATTATATTTTTGCGCTTGCCATTACTGTTGAAATTGAAAGTACCTTTGCTATGCGCAGGCTCTGAAGAGTAGCAATGTCCATATGCAGGTAAGGAGACTTTGACCGAAAGTGAGTTTCGGGGTGAAGGAATAAGATGACAATTATTTCCTCTAAGATAGATATCGGGAGACCGCCGACATGTGAGTGCTAAGGACCAGAGTTAATTTAATTCAAAAATTGAAATAAGATGGTATTCAATAAAAAACATTATCTTGCGCAGGCTCCTAAAGAGTAAAAAGACAGACACATAATTCGTTAACTGATCAATAAGTAAACGTTTTAACTTACGCTACATTAAACTTTGTTATATACACACGTTGAGTTATATTTATCACTTCTGTTATTTCAAGAGGGAGCAGTCCCTTTCATAATCAGGTGTAATTAATAACTAACTTAAATACTGAATTTTGTTAACTTATTCGAGTAGGGGCAGTGGGTCGAAATTAAAACTACTCCACTTGATTCCTCATAAAGGATTGATAATGAACAGTTTGGAACCCGCTGAAATCCTAAAGACCTTACATTCTGAGAAAACACATATGAATAACATCACATTTCACAATACGTCTCCGTTCCTAAATTTGTTTCTATTAATGGCCAAAAAATCCTGTCCACTGCACAACCCGCTGCCCTCCTCGAATAGGTCGACAAAATTCTGTGTTTAGGTTAGTTATTAATAATAAATACGATGAGGGGGACTGCTCCTCTCGAAACTATAACTCAACTTGGGTGTATTATAGTGTTTGATTTAGTGTAAATTTAAAAAAAATCGTTTTTCATCACGAAGCATCTTTCATATCAATCAATAGTAATAATAAATAATCAGTTCATTTTCCAATAAGAACTGCACTTGACAGTACAGCCAATAAATACCACGGAATAAAATAAACTTCAACAACAAAAAATGACATCTGAATAATAAACGCGGTACTATCTTTGTATATGTATGGCCAGCTTTACAATTACTGTTGAATATTTACGATCGGTTGTTTGATCAGTTAAGAAAACAGCATAGATTTTCCGTTTTCCACAGATCAAACAAATCGTTTCCGTAAAAATCTATGCTTTTTGCTTAACTAGTACCATTCCAATGACCAAACAACCGGCACTTAGTTACAATGACGCCTAACAGCGCTCCAAATTCAAAACATCGTAATGAACGTAGCGGCGGTTTCAGATGGGTCAAGGCTGAAGTCAATCCGCAAGGATTAATAAACGCGCCGGCCGATTGGTACTGAACGCGATGACGCAGCGTTTTCATGGCCAAAAGAGAGTTCAACAATAACACCATTGTTTTACACATGAACACCATATTATAGTATTGCTTTTTGCACATTATTATTAGAGTTTAATGTTTTTACACTTCTGTATTCGTTTGGAAGGTTAATTCTCACTCAGATAAGTTTGCATAATAATAATTAAACTTCCAATTTACGTACAAAAGCGGGTGCACAATTGAGCAAATTTAATTGATTAATTAACATACAATGTGCCTACGAGATGCGATCGCGGAAATTATATCTAAACATCTAAACAATGATTCGACATTGCTGAAATTCGTGCATATTGATATGAGATCATGGCTGTGGGAGGCGAATGAAATACTTAAAACTATTTATAAAAGTTTTATTTATCACAGAAAGTCACTGGATACGAATTTTTCGGAGCACCGTTCCTTAATTCACAGTATTTGTTACTAAAAACTATTCCACACATGCTCGCACTAACTCACGTCAATATTCCGCTTAGGTACTTCTTCACTGGTCGATTATAATTCGCTATGGCCACACCGAGCCGTCGCACGTTTTCCCCTTTGGACGACTTCTATATTGCGCTGTCGAAAACAACAATAATTCTCGCGCGCGCGTCCGCTCGCCTTTTATACAAAATATGTTGGTTTGTCGAATTTTTGAGACTGTTCGACTAAGTTTCTCCAATTTTCCAGTAATTTCACCATATTTCTAGAACAGCCCAGTTAATTTGTGTGGACCATTCGAAAAACTTCGACAACGCGCAGTTAGTATTGCACTCCCGTGACAATATTATTAACATAACGGACCAAGCCGAGCGTCACTCAAGATTTAGATTTAATTATTATATAATTTAAAATAGAGCATTATGGAATAGGAAGTTACACATGGCATACTTACAGTAACCATGTATGTAAGTTATCTGGTTACCGTTTCATAATAATGAGAATCGCTATTTATTTTGGTACGTCCAGCACAAAATGATTCGAATAATATTCGATACTATTCAATATATGTCGTTCATTCGAAATTCTTCCCAAGGCTCTCAAAATAGGTTAAAATACTTAACACGGCATCGTATTTAAACCATCACGTCAATAGAATTGTGTCGCCTCTCGGAAAACGTAAAAATGCCACAAATTAATGCTAGCACAGGAATACCAACACTTTATAATTATTATTTTTAATTAATTGATCATTTAAACCATAATTTTTTTTTCAAATGAAAAACCCACTGATCCACGAGACGTGTCAGTTTTTTTGTTAACAGGTAAATCAACAAACTAAAATAAGTTTATAACTTCTTTTTCCTCAGCCATCTCTACACTACTGGATGTAGGCCTCTTCTAAAGTTTTCCAATCTTCTCTTCCTTCGTATGTCGTAAATCTAGTACTACGTTTATGTAGCAATCGATGTTTATAGAGTCTTCAAGATACCTTATTATTATTAATTAATATCTATTTATGATAAATTTATAATTTATTATTAATTTATATATACATATTATCAACTTATCATAAAAAGTGTATTGTGTATTACGTAAAAACTTGCTAATAAAGAACTCATTCCTTAATTGTATTTATTGATTTGCAACAGCCTTTACTTTGTTCTAAATATTATTTACAATTTAATTTATCATTAAGGCATTATTTATTACTAATATATCATAAGTGCATTGCGTATTATGTAAAAACTTATTAATATGAAACTCATTCTTAAATTGTATTTATTGATTTGCGTTAGTTTTTACATATTTTGTTCTGAATATTATTTACAATTGATTTTATAATTAAGTCATTATTAATTATTAATTTATAATAAAAAAGTATATTGCGCAATTATATAATATTCAAAATAAATATCTTATTACTAATTTATTCCATAACATAGCATGAATAGTCATAGATCTTTGCTTCTTAAAAAGTTTATATATATCTTAGTAGAAGGTGATTTATTAATGAATTTCATTATCAAATTTGAAAACCTTATATATTTTTTCAACATTTGTTCTATTTTATTTTACAAGATAGACCCCAGCTAGTTATTCCGTATCTTATTATCGATACCGATAAAGATTAGACATAAATGAGGAATGAGGGAAAGGATATACAGCTCCGGAAATATCCGCTTTACTCTAGCATCCAGATACATACTGGAGAAAGATACTGGCCCCTCATAATCGACATGCCACCGCTCGCTAAAGCCGTTATTTTAAATATATTTATTTTTTTAATGTTAATACTTATACTTGTTTGCTTTTTTCTTTTATACCTATATCCTATTTATTTACTAATGCTTACTTTTTTTATGTTTATAAATATTACTTACCCTAGCGCTTCGCACCATGTCTTTCTTACTTCGTATGCCTATTTATATGAATAACTCTTGCTATACACCTTATTTCTTGTTATATCTTACCTCTTACGTACCTGCATGTGATAATTTATATATTTAAATCACCATTTATTTCTATATATCGCATGTATGATAATTTAATGTATGTATGTATTCTTATATCTAAAAAAAAATATTTAACGATTTATCGATTTTTTCTGAATATTATTTACAATTCATTGTATCATTAAAACATTATTTATTTCTATTTATCATAAAAAGTATATTGTGTAAAAACTTATTAACCTGGAACTTATTACTAAAATTGTATTTAGTGATTTGCATTAGTCTGAATAATATTTCAATTTATTTTATCATTTATTATTTTTCATTATTAATTATTAATTAACTATAAAAAATGTATTGTCTAAATATATCACATTCAACTCATTATTAATTATTAATCAAACGTAAAAAATATATTTTATAACTTCATATCAAATTCAAATGTTCACAAAATGTTCATACTTTGTACTTTAATGTCACTCTAGGACCATCTATTAGGGTCATTAACGACCCGTTGACGGTCCGTTTGTTAAAAAATAAAAATTAAATAAAATGGAAAGTGTGGGACCGCACGAACCTCTCCACGTACTGGAATAAAGTTTTATTTATTTATGAAAAAATTCTAAAACTAGGCGTACAGTCGTACACTTTTCAACCCCTGTTGAAATTCTCCAAGGATTAGAGTATCGCGATAAAGGGATGAAAAACATGTCGTGTTAAGCGCCGCTATGAGCAAAAACACAATTTATTACATAAACCGCGTTCAACAAATAGTGACGTATTTACGTAGCAGGCACGAACATCGAGATGTTTTGAATTCGGAATTCTGTAACAGTCGCCATGGCGCCGACACAACTGATATACACAACAATGAAGAAAATATTTTGTTTTCGAACGTGCGGTGTATCGAAAATTGTTCAATATGTTTGCTCGTTCGAGAGCGGCGATCATAAACAAATGAACTTCAAAGCATGATTCATGGACAAATACATTTTGGTTGATTTGCAGCAATTTTTCCACTTCTTGACGAGCAAAACAATACAATTACTGGAGAATTTCGAAGCATGTCTTAACATATTGATGACGTAAACATTTGTAATACATTCGTACAGTAAAATGCATCGTTTTTTTTCATTACAGCTGTCTTCTATCGATTTAACAAATAAATCGAGTTTTGCAGATTTTTTTAAACATGTGAAAAACAATAGTTGATATCTTTTATTTTCAAAATTCTCCAATGAGAAAATCTCATAATATTTGAGTAGAAGATTGTGTTTTTCATGAATTACGAAATGATATTACGTGTAAAGAAAAATCTATTTATTTTTTGTAGTTATTCAATACAAATGACAGGTACCTACCAACTTACTCATTTTTAACTAATATACTTATAATATAATAGGTACTTATTTTATTTGTGAAGTTGACAATTTACGAGACCACAGTTTCAAGATAATTGACGCCATCTATCAGGTTCTACTTAAAGTTGTTTGGCAAACATAATAATATTAATAACAATAAAAATGTTACTGATACCAAACGGGAAAATAGATGTCTCACTTATAAAGTAATATCAAACATAATAATTTCGTTGGTTCATCCAAAAATTCGTTCGAATTCACGGCTAAAAAAACAAATTAAACGGCCGGAGATGGGGCTTGAACCCCGGACCAGCAAACCCGAACCGACCGCTCTACGCATGTTGCTACGGCCGCCTCTCCGTGGACCGCCAAAAAGATACTATAAATATATACTAGAGCTTAGCAAACGGGGCGAACGAATGTTCCGTCATTTTTGACGGGTTACAGCTGGTACATAAATAAAATCAAACAAAAATCTATACGGTTACTACGGCGTAATTGATAAGCCTAGCAACAGAAAGCTGTAAGACTCATTGGTAAGTATATTTTTCTTCGTATAAAAAAATATTCTAATTCCTCTTCCAAGTATTTAATCTAATTTGTATTTCAAATTATATTTATTCAGTATTTCACTATCTTGGGACAACAAAGTATATCTTGACATTTTGGTCAAAATTATAATTTTTGTATAAAAATATTTTTTTATGATTTTCTTTTTAAAACGGTGTTAATTATATACCTATATGTACTTGCAAGTCAAATTTACTAATAGCTTAGCCCCGAATTCAGAGTCAATACTTAGATTATTTAAAGGTTATACGTTTTAAAGTGTTATTTTGTACTGAAAATTACGCTTTTAAGGCGTACTTTAACTTTTAAATGTTGACTCTGAATTCGGGCCTTAGGGGATAACAAGAAAGTAAAGTTATTTTCAGCTGTTGATTTGAATGCGTATAGAACGTACGAATTATAAGGCCGGCGCCACACCGAGCGTATCTTCCGCCGCGTCTTTGACGTCGCATCAAATCCGCAACCGTATTTATCAGTCACATACAAAATTTCCGCGGCGGATTCAGTCTGCAACAAACACACGCCCGTGCGCAGTGCGGACGATCCGTCGAATGTGGCGCTTTGCATTAAAAAACATGAGACGCGACGTCACCGATTTTACGCCGAGACGAGCGTTCTGCCAGCGGATCGACCGGTGATCCGCTCATTGTGTTCGAAAAGCGCATATTGTATGGAAAAAAATGTAGCGGCGTTCCGCGACGTCAAAGACGCGACGGAAGATACGCCTAGTTTTGCACCGGCCTAACATGCCCGAAATCAAAAATCAGTTTACTTTAATGACTAATTATTAGTTTAGTTTATTTAAATTATAAAACTAAACTCAGCTAAAGAAATCGAAAAATTAATATTCATAACTTACCTTTGAAGCTTGTCACAGATTGGTGTAAATATCAAGCAAATTTTTCGTTTCAAGGGCACATGTGTCCATGTATGTATGAATATAAATGAGTAAGAAGACGTACTCAGGTAATTAATGTTATTGGGTTAAGAAAATGCATAATTAACCAAGAGAAACGTGCGCTTATCTTTTCACTGATATCAGTTGGAAAACAACAGAGAGAAATCGCAAAACCCGAGATAAGGAAGACATTTTAAGGCTTCTGTTTTTAAAAGTACCTATCATTTATGTAAGCAGTCAAGGTCTGCCGGGTGTTTGGTGTTTGGTTGGAGTTTATCAACAAACGGCCCACGTGGGACGTCGTTATGAACAGGTAGGTACTTGGCTGGAACAAGGTGCGACTCTTTTTCTCGAAAGCGGTACGCCTCGGATTCCATACTGCAGCAACCTTAGATTGTCAAGGCCAGCAAAATAATCTTTAGAGTGAATAATTTATTAATTAAATCCGTATTTGATGGGCAAGTCATCCCTCAAATACAGGACTGCGGGAGGAAATAACAGTAAGAGGAAATAACCCTCTTACATTATGGTATTATTGGGTGGGGAGGAGCTTATAAGTCCACCGTACGGCCATTAATAATAATGCAAAAAATAATTATTAAAACAATTCTCAAAAAACCTTATGACTATCCTACTGTAAATATATTTCAAAAATTTTATGTACCACCACTCACAAAAATATACAAAACAAACTCCCTATGCTAAATTTACCATAGCACAACATCATTATACCTACTTGGGAGTTAAATGGTACAATACAAATACAAATTTCAAGAAAGGAACATTCCAAAATACGAACAGTTTAAGAAAGAAGTCGAATCCTTAATTTTGGACAACAATGTATTGAAACATTGCCCACATGTCTCAAATGGTTTCTGTATAGTAAAAAAAATAGTACTTCTAAATGGTTTCTGCTTTTATACTTTAATTTAGCTTGTAAACACTCCACCCATAAGCTCGAGCTTTGGGCTCATATTATGGGGAGTATAATGTCTGTAAAATGTTATAATAATAATTTATTATAAAAAAAAAACATTATGTATCTAACGCATAAATAAATATAATAAAAAGAATAATAAAAACACGAAGAACAAAACTCACCGTATAGAATATTCAATATTCCGCACGAAAAATATTCAATACTGAATATGGTATTTAAAAGTATTTAACAAGGTATCTCTTATAAGAAAAGTTCTGCCAAAAACATCCTTCCAATCCATACATATGAGGTCCAGAAGCAAAATCATCACTATTGTTGATACTTAGTGTTAACTTGGATACTTTTTACCATTCACGTATTATAATATAGACAAGTTATTCTCATACTAGCCGACCTTCATATGTAGCAAATATTGTATTGAAAGAGACAACAAATCACGGCACACTTATTTCAAAAACGCTCAGCGTGTAGACAGAAAAATCAGGTAATTTGAAGTCATACTGACTAAAATAACATACTCATTCTTACAATAGTGTACGATACTCTGTTCCTTTTTCCCCGGGACTTTTTTTTTCGGCGTAGCGTCGCGCCTGATCGCAAAGAAGATCCGTTCGATAACGAATGCAAGTAAGGTAATTTACCTTACTTTTGAGTTGCCAAGATTTCACGCTTGTAACGTATCCTACAGTTTATTGTATCATTGCTTTTTACTATTACTATTTTCGTTTTCCTTATATCCAGTCTCGAAAAAATACAAATATTGTAGAAAGGTATACATGTGTGTCGCCAATTATTTCGTGAACCTATTCGGTATAAGACTGCGTGAGGTTACAAGGATTATTGGTATAAATAAACCCAACTGCACGATACACGGCAAGGCGGTTGGTGAACGAGTGCGCGGCCCGCCCGTAGCGTCCACGCTGAAAACATCACAGTAAGTAAAAAAATGATGCATGTATACAGACCATCACTTTTTCTCTGATAATAAATACCCTTAGTCATAATAATATTGCAACGCAATTTCCATAATAATTAGTTTTTTTTAGAATCGTACGAGCAGTTTTTTCTTATGAATAAATTATTTGAAATAGTCAAGATTATTTGAATATAAAATCGGCAAGGATCAATATTTATATTGATTTTTTGTGTCATAGCACTTCGTTATAAAAACTAATAAAATTAATATTTTACAGATGGATTTCTGCCTTGATTATGAGTCGAAAATGTTCAAGCAACCATGACCTAATTAATAGCAATAGTTATGGAAGACATGCGACACAAAGTTTGAATTTTTTTCATCCGTCTCAATACATGTTAAATAAAATGATAAAAACCCTGCAGAAATTCCAATTGAAATCGGAAGGTTTTTATCATTTTATTTGACTTGTATTAAAGGGAATAAATTTTCATTAAATATAAGTTACTGTAATGATAGTCCAACGTTTTCCAAAAAATAAATCAGAAATATTGAAAAAAAAAATACAAATTTTGATGTCGCGCTTAACTATTGATATTAGGTCATGGTAGCTTGAACATTTTCGACTCATAATTAAGGCAGGAATCCACCTGTAAAGTATTGTGAACCAGCTCTGTTATACCCTGTATAAGCGTCATTCCATCTACTCAGCGGCAATCACTAACCGCGAAGCAGCCCTACATATTATTGGCGATGCTGATTGTTTCCTGCCAGTGAAGAGTGTTTATTATGTTATCAAAATAATATTTTAATTGGAGTGGTCACGTAAAATCTTGGAAAAATTAGATAAAAATAATGAGTACGCATGTTACATTAAGGGGGGGTAAGGTTTTTAACCTTTTTTTTTGCATTTTATTTTTAATTTTTTAAATGAATGTATAATATCGCAAGAATATTGTGTCAAAATTTCAAGTCAATTGGAGCAAAATTGACGAAATTATGAACATTTGAGCGTTACTCAGACTGATTTTCTATACCTGCTCGGGCAGCTAAGAGACGCGCTCACCTGAGGACACCGGTCGTGCTATTGTATTTGAAGAGTTTTGCGCAGACAAGGACAAAAATATGCTGATGATGAAAGCTCTTTTCTGTACATAATTTACGAGGTAACGCTGGAGACTTTTTTTCAAATTTGTTATTAATTTTTATTTTTTAATAACAAATTAGTCGATATTTTTCGCAAAAAATCGCTTTTTTCCCTTCAAAGTGTTCCAAAAAATTTAAAAATTGAAATTTCAAAAAACCCTCCCAGCGTTACCTTGGAAAACCTATTATCTAACGAATGAACTTTGATTTTTTGATTTCAGATGATCTAGCACCAAGCTATGATAGACACCGCAATTCTACTTTTTTCCGAGACACGTCGGAATAATTGCTGCCATTGCCGTATTTTTTAATATTTCTTCTTGAAAATTTTACACAATATTCTTGATGTTCAATATTCTTGATTGAAATCACAATATTCAATATTCTTGATTGAAATCACAATGTCATACTTTAATGTAACATTGGTTTTAATAAAGAGATTTTAACTGTGTCGTCACAAAAAATTCACAAAAACATGCCTTTTTTGTACGAATTAACCTTACCCCCCCCCCCCTTAAAAATATAAGAAAAAATCTTGTTATCTGAGGGGTTACAACTATTTTATTGCAGAAATTTATTTCTGGTGAATATATTTCTTTCGCCCAGCCGTGACGACACTTCCCTGTTGAGTGTGTTCTATTTGGAATCTAATGGCAATGACATGAGCTTATTTCTGCCGTGAAAAACAAGTTCAAAAATACCTCGACCCATTCGGTGGCGGGGTGAGACCACCGTCCCATGTGCCACGAGAATATCTTCATATATTTCATTATTTCTTCATCGAAACCAATTATCCTTGGAGAGATGTCTCAAGCATTGATAAATGATAAAATTATATTATCACGGTTCGCCGCGGTGGGATCCGAATGAAACACTTACTAGACAAAGTTACTGGACACAAATTTTAGCTGGATCACTATTCTGTAATATTCACTTATTTAGAGTTCGCTAGAAAGTTCCATTCGTCTCTGGTAATTCTTTGTCCAGCACACGGATTCATAATTCGCTATTTTTTCGCCCGTTTCTATGACTTGCGTTCGCTGTCAGAATACAAATCGACGTACATTTCCGTCGCCATTTATATTATGGTTATTAAATACAGTTCTTATATATAACATATCAGATAAAACATTTTTTTATAAACTTAGTAGTCATGTAGACCTCATCAGTGAAGAGAAGCGCTTGAGTCTGATGAGGGAGCCACAGTTCTTATTCCTTGTTATAATATATAGGTACATAGTGTATACAAGTTATTTATTAATACAGTAAAAAGGTAAATTGATAATGAAAGTATAGGAGTTATTTTGAAAAAAGCTGTAGGTTTAAATGATTTATGAATTTAAGTAAATTTTAGGAAAATTTTAATTTTTTTGATTTGCTCCGAGAGGTTACTGATGCATCGTATCTCGATAGGTAAGTTATTATAGTAATAATGGCTTTATAAATATAGTGATGCTGCATTTGGGTTGTTTTACATTTAGGCATTATGAATTGGTTTCCATTTCTCGTAAGTTTGAAATATTCCTGGTTTTCTGTAAGGTTTTTTTCTTTACATATTTTTAATATGGAAACTTGCTTGAAAATATCATCTACATTCTTTCTCGAACCTTTCCTTGTATTCTGCCGGCGGTGGTAGACAAATAAAACGCTCAAATAAATTAATTAACTGAATTGAATAAATAAAGTAACTGGAGCACTGTTCTGTAATTCACCTTAATTTTGCACTAGTCACTCGTCCGTGGAAAACTTTATATTCGTCGTTTTGCACGCAAGTAGGTACTCTGGAACTTTATTTTATGGTCAATCGCATGTGTTTACAGTTCGCTCACTTCTACGACATCGCCTTCTTTCAAACAACAACACGCTGTCTTCTGGCGTTCGCAATATATAGGATCGTGGACTTCCAGAAGTTTCTCGAACATGGTGGCGTTTTCCACCAATTTCCAGTTTATTCTAAAATGTTCGTTTCGAAAACTACGATTGAGCGCATTCCTCTCGTTCCTAACATCTCGTGACAATTTATTAGCGACTTGTTAACAATCTATCTCCTTGAACTAAATTAAAATATAAATAAATGAAAATATCAAAGGAACTTTCTCAATACACACACATACTAGGGATAATAATGCCCCGTCATGAGTACATTGTTATAGCTTTTATATGCTAAATAAACATGTTGCAATGTGTTTATACAAGATAAAATAACACTTTATAATCTGCAATGTTATTTATCGAACGCCAGCAAACCACATTTTTATCATTCCAACGACTTCAGCACCAACGAACAACGACAACTGTATTAACTATTTTTAAAATATCCTCGCGGCTGCACCGTATCATTTTTCTATAGAACCGTGGATTATAAAGCATCCATGAAACTGAAATATTGTGTGATAAATGTACACGCGCCAAAACCATGAGATCGAAAGGTGGAAGGAGGAACGAAGATAAAGTATGAAGAGTGAGGACTATCCAAAACAAAGTCCTTCGCCATGGGAACGAGCGATGAGCTCGACATTTTGGGTGAGCTAATCAATGTGAAGACTCGAAGAGTGAGTGATTCTCCAACTCGCTAGAACAATTACTTCAAAACGACTGGATACTAGCGAAGGGAAAAACTACACACACGTTCACCAGTTTGAAGACTATAAAGTGTACACTTGTAGTAAAAAGTATATGAAGTGAACTAATTGAAGCACTAATGAAGTGAAGTAATGAAGTAATTGTAGTATTAATGAAGTATAATTGTAGTATTAACAGTAATGAAGTAATTGTACTACAAAATTGTAGTGCTAATGAAGCAATTGTAGTATTATAGTACAATGTCGATATTTTTTCCCAGATAAAAAGTTCGGTGACTAAAAAAAAAAGGTTGCCGGAAAAAATATATGAATATATCGACAGATTTCTTCGTTCGGTCCCAAAATTTTTTCAAACCGTGGGGAGGGGGGGTTGTTTCGATTTCAAAAAATTTCTTCATTTATCTACTAAAAAATGTACTATTTGAAGTATGTACTCGTGTGTTTATACTTTGTTGTGTTCGCTTTGAAATGAAGTGTACTATTCTATTTGAAGTATATACTTTCAATAAGTTTGAAGTGTGTGTAGTTTGTAGTGTGCACTCTTCAAAAGGTGTGAAGTGTGCACTTCAATATAATGTAGTACTACATTTTAGTAGTGAGTACAGAGCGTACTAGATACAGAACAGTTCTCGTCATTAGAAGAAACAGTAGAAGCACAATTTCCACAAGACGAATGAAATTGGTTTCATCAAACACCAATGAACAGTATACTCAATTTTCGTTCCTAGAATGACTAATCCATTTGATGGAATGGGATAATAATGCTCAATAGGCTATCGTCCAATCTTCTTCTATTGCTTGTCCGGATTTTGAAGGTCATAGATTATAATGGCGATCATTATTTATATGCTGCTACCCAAAGTAATGGGACAGTGGACTACTCGAACCATTTCCTAACATTTATCAGCCAGGATGTCTTTCGACGTACATGGCCTCTGGCATTCTCTTAGTAGGTAATTTGGCCTTGAACGATGAGCCCATTATTTTTAGAAGGCGTTTGCAGATCCACATAACACACTTAAACAATTCATGCCGTATAGCATTGTTTCAGTGAGGGTCCAGTGTATCCACATCTGATTAATCCATAAGCAAGGAGTTTTATTATTAAGTCTCGATCTAATTTTGGTATTCTGAAATTAATTCTAAATCTTTGTCAACGTTATTGGCTCCACAACCCCTGATAGGCCTCCTCAAGAGTTGTTCTCAATTGATCTCTTTTAGTCTTTTCTCTGTTTCTCTGCAGTCTTGAATCTCTAAAACTCTTAAGACATAATCGCTGCACTTTAGCCTTCCTAAATATTAATCCAAATTATCAAACACTTTTGGATATGAGAGTCAAAACCAAGAACCCTGAGAAGGAAGGAAAGAAACACGTTTGACATGTGGTGTTGACATCGCATGCTGCGAACAGCATGGACTGCGAGACAAATGCTTTTATTCTTCAGGAATTCCGTACTAAGAAAAGGCTTTTCACGACATTTAGGAAAATAATTCTTTCACACTTTTGGCGTGTTGCTAGAAAAGGGACAAAACCAAGAGAAACTGGTGATCATTAGGAATGTACAAGGACGGAGGACGAGAGGTCAATCTCCGATAGATGGGCACATCAAGTCCGGGAGATGACCAGAGTTGCTTGTTACGTTAAACAAGGCCCAGAATCATAATGAATGGAGGAAGCAGAAGAAAAGAAGAAAAGGAGAGATGAAATAACAAAGATTACCGGTTTCTTGTACAAATCACAAATATTTGTAAAGCGGGCAGGCACCCTGGGATTAGATTCCCTATTTAATTATATTTATTTATTCAATAAAATGTTTATTACAAACTAAATGTTCAAGGCATACATATTATGAAAGTATGTACATCAAAATAACAATATTTAAAGAATTAAAAATAACATAAAATCTGGTCAAAGGTTTAGAAGAATAATCCTGCTTCGGAAAACCCCTTCAGACACATGGAATATATCAATACCCAAAGCGATATTATCCAGCACATCGTTAGCTCTTCCAACATGCATAACCACCGGCAGTATGGTCCTGTGTATTGAAATATGAAACAAAATGCTGACGATGTCTAAGGCAATAAATCAGGAACATACAAACCAATGCCCCGCATAATTTCAGGATTATCGATCATACCGCGCAACAATCGATAAAAATGTCTAATCAAATACAAATTCCTTCTAGTCTCTAAACTATTGTAGCCAAGCATACCCTGGAGAAACTCTATTGGGTAGAGCCAAGCATAATGTCCGTACTCTTTCATGTTGAGATATCTCAGAAACTTCTTTTGGACTTTCTCCACCATAAGAGATTACTTGTTTTCATGTGGCCCCCAAATCATCGAGTCACTCTCGAGTCTATTTCGCACCAAAGAGTTGTAAAGAGTTCTCAATACGCGGGTATTCTCGAAAACCCTGGCAGTACGCAGAACACATCCTAACGTTTTCAAAGCATTACTACTTATCGTCTCTATGTGATTGTGAAATGTTAGGTTACTTACAAATCTAACACCCAGATCTTTAACGTTCGATCTTCTTGTCTCTTCTATATTTTAAAATATAAAAGAACTAACCCATAAAAACCAAGTTTTTATTATACTCCCTTTCTCATTTATATTGTTTCCAATTTGATATTCTATCAACATATTCTTCTTGCTTTAAGTTTATGTGGAAAATCTATTCCATATATATTATTATCCTTAAAACTTATAGAATATTGAAAACGTAATAATTGGTATAAGGGACCCATGGCTCGAGTCAGACTAGTTGAAACAGGTTTCGCGCCTTCTCCACGCGTCTGGCTCCTTTCTCATTTGTATGGTTTCAAATTTCGAAAAAACCAAAATTATACTACAATTAAAAAAATTTAAACGAAAATTTGTTAGATCATTTTTATCGTCGCCACGAGTCTGCCTGCAAAGTTTCAGCTCGATTGGATCACGGGAAAAGGGTTAAAAATCGATCCAAAGTTTTATCGGCAGATAAGCAGACAAGCAGACGCTACGAGTTAAAAGAAAGGGAGTAAAAATACGTAAATTTTTCCTGTGAAACAACAAAAAATATTATTTTCTCTACGCAATTTACCACCGGCGGCTTATCAGAGTGGCCTCGGCTCTATGCATGCGCAGTTATTTTTTCCATGAAGCCAATACAAAGCAACCGGAACGCAATGGAAAACAATGCGACAATTCACGACGCTTCTAAATATGCACATAACGAATAATAATATTAACACGCACGGTAGTGACCAGTGAAAGCAGAATAGATAGATGGTTGCGTAGACTGATGGTGCCACCGTTTTCATGTTAAGCGCAGTTTGAAGAAAATCCTTAACGAGGCTTCTTCGGCCCCTATATTCGTCACTAAAAGCCACCCACCGCCTGGCAAGAAGTACCTATATTCGTCACTAAAAGCCACCCACCGCCTGGCAAGAAGTACCTATATTCGTCACTAAAAGCCACCCACCGCCTGGCAAGAAGTACCTATATTCGTCACTAAAAGCCACCCACCGCCTGGCAAGAAGTACCTATATTCGTCACTAAAAGCCACCCACCACCTGGCAACTGTCGGACCTCGGGAAAATCAAAAAGAAAACAAATAAACGTGTCAATTCTCATTGCTTTGTAGCAGGGTTCGAGGATATATATCCGCGGATATACAGGGTTATTTGTAAAACATTAATAACATCGCAGGACTATACTACTACCTTGATTATGAGTCGAAAATGTTCAAGCTATTATGACCTAATATCAATAGTTAAGGAGATATGCGACATCAAAGTTTGCATTTTTTTTTTCAATATTTCTGACTTATTTTTTGTAAATTGGACTATCATTACAGTAACTTATATCGAGTATGAAAAATTTATTCCCTTTAATACAAGCCAAATAAAAAACAAAAACCTTCGAAATCCAATTGGAATATTTTTCAGGGTTTTAATCATTTTATTTAACTTGTATTGAAACGAATAAACTTTTCGTAATTGATTTTAATTACTGTAATGATATTCCAACGTTTTACAAAAAATAAGTCAGAAATATTGAAAAAAAAAATGCAAACTTTGATGTCGCATATCTCCATAACTATTGATATTAGGTCATGATAGCTTGAACATTTTCGACTCATAATCTTCATCTTCTTCTTCTTCCTCAGCCTTTTTCCCTCCACTGCTGGATGTAGGCCTCTTCCATTTTTTTCCACTCGTCTCTGTTTCTCCCCATTCGCATCCAGGTTCTTCCTGCTTGCTGGCCTATGTCATCAGACCACCTTTTGGGAGGTCTTCCGACGCTTCTATTTTTTGTCCAGGGCCTCCACTGTAGGATTCTGGGTGCCCATCTAGTATCCTCCTGTCGAGCCATATGTCCAGCCCACTGCCATTTTAGTTTTTTTTTTCTTTCTCATAATCAAGGCAGGAGTATAGTCCTGCGAGGTTATTAATGTTTTACAAATAACCCTGTATATCACGATATTCATGGCTTGATTTTTACTTTTGATATATATCAAAAAAAACTTTCTGTTGTCGTTAATAGATGGCACTAGTTGTATTTTTTTTTAAATGCTACAGTATTCTTTTTTAATAACTGCGGTCGTTACTAGATGGTGCTAGATGTATTTTAAAAAGTGCTACAATTTATTTTTTATATCTGCGGTCGTTATTAGATGGCACTAGTTGTATTTTAAAAAGTTCTACATGTTATTTTTTTATATCTGCGGTCGTAACTAGATGGCGCAGGTTGTATTTTAAAAAATGCTACGGTTGTTTTTTTAGATAATTTTTTTCATATAATCCATTTTTATTTCACGCAAAGAAACAAACGACCATAACACTACATTAGAAAGAGCAACTTTTATAACTTAGGTAGGTATATATAATAATTGCGTGTATTAGCTTTTTTCAGTACGCAATTCATTTATTTAATGAATAATAATTCACATACAAAATAAAATAATAAATTTCCTAATTATTTCCAGTTTGTATCATCGATGTTGCTATAAAGGAGAATTTTTTTTGGATATACATCAAATTTTTGATATATATCAAATATGTATCAAAAAATTCGATTTTTTCGAACCCTGCTTTGTAGTACACTAATAATCATATCTTGACCTTTTTTTATAACATTGTACACATTTGTATACAATTTTTATATAGCATTGTACACATTTGTATACAATTTTAACGCGGTGAATATTATAATATAGCCTATTGCTTGCCCCTCATTTTAACAAACATAGTCAGTATTGCCCCGGAAAAAACTGCCGGCCGCGTATCCTGTGAATGCATTACCTAGAATTTATCGTAACTACACTACTTACTAAGATAATAATTGTTTGTTACATATTAATAAACAGACAAAACGATCACATTTTTTGTTTATTTTTATCGTGATATTTTTTTAAAATTCATTTAAGTATCTACATAATAAATAAATGTTTAAGTACATTAACAATATTTTTATATGTAGATAGGTATGTTCTAAGAACACAATTGCTGGATTTTGTACACAGAAGGATGTTTAATTAATTACAGGTTTTAAGCCCTGGGCCATCGTATGAAAAGATTTCCATACACGTTTCTCATATTCATAGCTTCGTCTCTGTGAGACTTCTGTAATATATATTAATTAATTAAATAAATTTTTACATGGCTGCTTTAAGGGATTTCCCCGGAAGTCCACTATTTTGGACCGGGATAAGTGAGTGGATAAAATAATTATTATATAAGGTGGTAAAAATCAGTTTTTTTCAAACAGTTCTACTAATTTCTTCATCCAAAGTGTCCAAATATTAAATTAATGTCAATATTTCCGCTTTAACGATAGGAATATTATCATTACAACACACAAGTATTGACATACATATCTGATGGAAAATTACGCGTACATGAATAAGCAACTCTCGTCTATTCTTGTCTTGAGTATATTAAAACAATAGGAGAAGAAGAAACAGACGACATTAGAGAGGTTCATTTTCAATGCTAAATCCGGAATATATTTATTTCGCGACAAAATAATTCTAGGGTCCTCAGACTAAAACACATAAGTCAAAAAACGCCTTATTTTTTTAATACATCAACAACATTCATTATAATTAATACATTAATTATTATTGTGTCAAATTACGTATAAATTTTATTTCGCGACAAAATAATTCTAGGGTCCGCAGACTAAAACACATAAGTCAAAAAACACTTTATTTTTTAAATACATCAACAACATTCATTATAATTAATACATTAATTATTATTGTGTCAAATTACGTGTTAATTGTATATTAGTATTAATTTAGCACATCCTAATAAAACGATGAAAATAAAGTAACAATTTAACTTTTTTTTATTTAGTTACTACCTGTGCCCGCGCGACTTCACACGCGTAGATTTTTAGTAATTTAAGAAGCTATTTTTTCTTGTTTAGTGTTATATTATTTTTTTAAGTTTTTTGTTGGGCTTTATTTGTAAACGATTGCTGTTTTTAATGTTATATTTGCGTGTGTGTGTTAAGTGTTTCTTTTCTAAGTGTTGCCATGGGCATGCTACACTGTTACGACATTTGTCTAACGGCTGAGGGAACCATGGAAAACGTCAGCTGGAACAGAAAATAATTAGTTTTGAGGTTTCAAATTAGGTAATTGTATGTTAGTATTAATGTTAGTAGGGTTTACAAATACGACATTTTATTTGTTTTTATATCTTCTAACTTCCAATTTGTCTACATGAAAATATTCTAAGCGCTCCTGATAAGATATTAAAGTGCTTCCCAGATTACACTTAAATGTAATTTGCGAAGAAATTTTTGCTGTACAGATTCTATCATATTTTTGTAAGTTATATAATGAGGTGACCAAATGACACAACGATATATAGAGTAAATTGAATGTTTTAAGAGAATAAAACGAATTTTTGCAAATTCGACAGATTAGGTAGAGATCGTCAATCTCTCTGCCGTGAAGATTGGACATTTCAGAATAAGATGGGACTAGCCATGTTATACCTGTATAAAGTATAAAACAGCTTCAGGATGACATTCTTACCGTGCAGCTATGAAATATTTATAAATATCTTACAAACGCCTGTTTTAAAAGTCGACATCATTATAAAAGAAGTCATCCTTTGCGCGACAGTTGCAACGATTTAGGGGGGTTCCGTGCAATAAGAAAATTGGCAAAAACGTGTTTTTCAATAAACACGCATTAGTCACCAGAGTGAATGTCAAGCTTCAGAAATCTATTTTTAAAATTTCCGGTCGCATATTTAAAAGCACCGATAAATGAGTCAATTTACTTTTATTCGAAGTCGAAATAAAATTCAGATTCCGCTCTGATTCGATTTGGCACTTTGAATTTTAACATGAAATATATTTGTTCAGAAGGTTACCCAGTAAAATTTATCACGAAAAATGTGTTAAAAATAGCATCTTAGATAAGTGTGCAAATTCTTACTTTTGCCTGGTGTTTTATTTTTTATAATATTTACAAAAATATTTTGGAGACTCCCGGTATCGATCGCAGTATTCCTCTCACATAATAAAAAAGCGCTCTATCATTTTAAATTGTCGTATAAGAACATAATGCTGATGAAACCAATCAATTGTGAATCTAACGGCAGCCCTTGTAGTCCAGTGGACATGGTACTCTCTTATCTTACCGAGTGTTCAGGGTTCGATTCCCGATGAGGTAACGATACATCTGTGATTTACTCAGCGGGTTTTTGTGAAGTGTTTCGCTCTAGTTAAGAGTTCGTTTACCGACCAACTGATAGCATATACCTATGAACGTAGTTATGGGTATTTATTTTAGTATCTTTGTAGACACCAAAAAAGAATAAATCTGAATAAAAAAGTGGGTGTATACGCATTAGAAGCTATACTTCTTTGGCACAGATAAAAAATCACGTAAGAATTAAAATAATATTAAAACAAAAACTATAGAAATGTAAAAATATACATTACCATAGCGACTTCCTCTAAGGATTCGCAATTGACATCGTCGTCTTCATTATTAAAAATCTGATGCCAAGAATCGCATAGTAATTACAAGGTTTTACCAACTGACATTTCCAAATTATGACATTCTGTAAACGCAACTGAACGCGTCAAACATCGACAATAACATGAAATACAGAAATCTGTACGAGAGACCGTTTTTAGACATTTCGATTACACAGCTACATAAAATCGTAGTTCAATAAACAAACAGTTCTAATTTTCAATTCAATAACCAATCATCCGTCAGTTTTTGAATTAAGCATCTTTATTATTCGCGGGTACCCGATTCAAGATATAATACTGGAACACTAATTTCAAGTGAATAAATTTTTGACAGTTAAGCAGCAACCATAAACAATATATAAAATATACACATTTACCTCTTTAACGGCTAACTTCTGGTGCGCATGGACGCGCGCGCATTCGTTGCATACTAAAATTTCACTTTTACAACTAACATCATGGTCTCGCATTTCCGCTACATGCTGCGTGCGCAACTTCCGTTACAATAAAAAATTTACCCTAATGCGCCAAAAGAAGTGTAAATTCAAAAAAGAAAACATATTCTTTGCAGGCGTTTTTCGAACAATGCATTGTATTAAATCATATAAACGTGACTGTCACATTGAGTCACCGTAGACAGCTAGGTATGACAGATAATAATAAATTATGACTTGTGATGTAACATGGAGAGTGATTACGATTACCTCCGCATCATTTTCCATAAGACTTCCACGTGCACTTCGCAAACAATATTGACTCAACGCCTACTGCTACAATTTTATTCGACTTGGCCACCGCGCACGGTAAATCTGAAATCGCAGCCCACGCGATTAACAACTGTCGTTCCCGCCACACATCGAAATAACACCGCGATAATATAAGCAACATGAATAGCAACGTGTATAGTAGGTATATATAATATTCGAATTTCAGTGTGTGACTTTAAAACCTATGTGTGTTTCATTGGGGGTTGTGTTATTGTTTTTTCGGATGGGTGGGTGTGTGGTAAATGTAGATGTTGGGGTTGTTATGTATATTATATGTTGTTGTGGATGGTTGATGTTTTTAAATAGGAATTGGGATGGTATTGAATGGTTTGTGTTTTTGGGGGGTGTGTAATATGTGGTTATGTGTTTTGGTTTTTTGGTTTTGTTGTAAAGAGGAATGTTGTGATTTTGTGGTGAAATTGTGTGTTTTAAAGACTGAAACATTGGCGGTGAAAAAGGAATGGGGGTGGTTGTGTGTGTGTGTTGTATTGTTTAAGGACGGGACTGATGATTGGTGGTAATAAGCATGATTGTTGGTTGGTTAGTAGGGTTTTTGTGGGTGTGTGGATTGTTGGTTGGGGTTTTTTGGGGTTCAAATGTAATTGGTGTTATGGGTTGTTAGAATGCGATGTGGGGTGGGGGGTTTGTGGGGTGATTGTTGTTGGTGTGTGTGTTTGGTGGGCTGTAATGGGTTTTTTGGGGAGAGGGAATGGGTTGTGGGCAAGATTGTGGTTTGGTTTTGGTGAAGGAGTATGTTGGTGGTGGGGGTATTTGGAAGGGGAAGGTATGTTCATGGAGTGTGAAGGTTTGGAGATGTGGTTGGGTGGGGGGGGGGGTGGAAGGAAATGATGGAAACATTGGAAGGTGTGTGGTTTGTCTGGGTGAGGAGGGGGGAGAATTGGGGAATGAAAAAATGGATTTTTGGTTGGGGGGGTGGGATGGTTGTGGCAGTATTGTTGTGGTGTGGTTTTTTCTTCTTGGGGGTTATGAGTTTTGTCCGCAGCATAACAAACACCGGTCGGCCATCTTGAATTCTGGGCGCGGATGTCATTCTAAAGCGTCTTCAAGTTTTATATCATTGCAACTGGTCGCGTTCGTATTTTTATGAACTGTCTGACATTTCTTGCTTGAAAAAAGTATACGAGTGGAAAGTTGAATCGATTCATCAAACCGAAAATATGGGCGCAATCAAGTGTTACAATTAGAATGCCATTCCCGCGCATTCAATTTTGAGAAAGTATTTTTCTACTTAGTTTTTAAAATCTTTCGAGGAATTATAGGTATATAGAAGAGCAGTACCTACCTATATTTATTAGTAGTGTTTATATCGAGAACGAAATGTGATGTAGTTTATTATAATTGCTTAATCACAGTAGGTAGAGCGCTACATTTTTCAAATTACTTGGTTGTTTGTTTTCTATTTACCTACTAACAAAAATGTCATATTCTAACTAATTCGTATATTTTCGTAGGAAATTGACATTTACTTTGTGACATTCCAATATGTGCTTTTTATGTAATCATTATCTACTATTACAACTAGGGTTGCTAACTATACTGTTAAAAACAGTATCATACTGTTTTTCACTACATTATACTTTTTACTGTTGAACAAAAATAAAGTATACAAAATACTGTTTTCAGCATCAAAATGCGTAACACTATAAGTTTCAGACTTAGACGCTCACACAATTTTTTTTTTATTTAGTCGAGGGCGTTCAGTGCAGCGCAGCCACAAACAAATCACGATAATGGAGTTTCAGAACGAAGCAGAAAACAAAGATTTTCTTGAAATGACTAGGTACTGGCCAAAAGTGGAGCCATTTATTAGTAAACACTTCAGAAGAATTTAAAAATATTACTAAAATTGTCTCATATCTACTTTCTGTTCCCGCCACCTCAGCATTTACTGAAAGAATTGTTTCAGTAATGAATGCAAAGTGGCGGGAGGATAGAAATAGAGCAACTATTAATTTAATAAAAAATGAGCTCCTCATTTATTTTAATTTTAGTTATAATTGTGGTGAGGCGTATGAAGTTTTTAAAACGAGTGTAAATTAATAAGTTGTGCGAGAAGCTCTAAAAATATGTATTTAAAACATTAAATAAATAAAATACTGTTTATTTTTCTAAAATACTGTTTAATATTCTTCTCAGACCAAAATATACTTTATTTCTTGTAAAAAAAAGTTGGAAACCCTAATTACAACCGCCCCTTAGATATATAATTTTTAAACACGTTACACATCTGAGACATGTGTATCATAGTAGTCTATTCCTGAATATTTTTTATTATTTCGCATTGCCCTACCTCTATATGTAGGTAAATACAGATTCTTGTAATTTGTTTTGATCTTTTCTAAGATGGCCTGAATTTTATTTTAAATTCAAGCGGTGTTCTTTCGTTCTGTGGAAATACTTATTCCTAATTAGCGTCTACGTAAAAATAAATACCCGTAATGACGTCCTTGCAAATTCTTACATACACCGGCGAAGTTCCTATAAAATAATTTTTTCGCACTTTTTTAACGCAGTTTTTAGCTCACTCATATACTTAATATTACGAAGCCTCCAAAATATACATTCTATATTAAAACAACAAAAGGTACCTACCACTTCAAATGAAATAATGTCAAGTTCCGAGAGCCTTTGGCCTTGCTTGCAATAAATTGCAAGGACTTGAAATAAAATAGAGCACGCCGTGTCATAGGAAACGCAGTCCAGGAAGGAGCGCCCGCTCAACGAGTCTTCAAGGGTAGGTACCCCGAATCGCGGTTAATTAGAGCAATTTTTTACAAGGGCAACAGGAATTTAGGCTATTAGACCAGTCATAGTAAGCGAGCGGGATTGTTCGCTCCACATAGAACTTCCGAGACCTTCCTGAAATACCGTATTTCGGTTGGGCGTTCCTTACTGGCGCGACGTCGGGTTCACACCGGAGCACGTGCGCATCAACCTTGACACCCTGAGGCTGGTATAATTAGACCTAATGCCGGTCGAGCAGTTGCCGCTTACACCTGATGACATTTGAATATTGATGACAGGAGGAGACTTTAATAGATGCATATTTGCGACGCTCATTTAGTTGTAGGCCATATCGCGTCTCCGTGAGGTGATAGGATAGGAAATAGGTACACGTACCAATGATAGATCAAATCTAGACATTGAAAGAATACTCAACGTGAATAATAAATAAATCGTAGAAATTCAATACGTTAGTTTGGTTATGTCTGGTTGTATCGAGAAGTTAATAGTCTTCTTTTTTAATTTAAAAAAATCAAATACAATTTTTAGGGTTCAACATTTTTATCCAAAATAGGACGATCGTTTCGACAATTAATAATAATTGTAAAATCATTACTTGTATTGATTGTAATTCATGTAATTTCCCATAATTTCACCAATAATTTTTAAATTTATAAACTCACTAAAATGTTCTATGTGTATCAGTCGATAATGACATAATCTGCCGACACGATTGTCCTGTTTTGGATAAAAAAAATGTTGAACTGTAAAAATCGTGTTTTATTTTTTAAGTTTTAAAATCAAAATGGAGTTCTTTACACCCAGTTTACGCCAGTTTACAAAAAAAATGAAAATATCTAACAGTATTTTAGCCAATAAACGCCGATTTATCGGTACCGAGATGAAACGATGTCCCGTGCAGCCAACTTCGTGATCTATCGCGCGGAATTTCATTGTGTGACAGATAAGAAATGGATATTTACATTAGCATATTTATAAACAGCGAATGAGGCCTCCGGGAGGCGGCGCCGAGGGTTCTGCATACAGTGCGCTCGGCCGAGTGACCGATGCACTCGCCACGCATCAGAATGAAGTGCAATGCGTAATGCAGCCATCACAGCATTATTAGATCCGATGCACTTACCGTGAGCAGACTGACAAACGCCCACGGCGTGCTAATCGGTCAAGTATAACGATCAAGGACTCTTGAACGGGTTAATTCTTGCATTTGAGAAAAATAGAAACAATTCTTCTCTTTGTGCTTTCTCAGGTCCCCCGACGTCGGTCGGCGATAAGCTAAAAAGCAGTATGTCGTCGCTGTATACAAGGTTATTTGTAAAACATTAATAACCTCGCAGGACTATACTCCTGCCTTGATTATGAGTCGAAAATGTTCTAGCTATCATGACCTAATATCAATAGTCATGGAGATGTGTGACATCAAAGTTTGCATTTTTTCCTCAATATTTCTGACTTATTTTTTTGTAAAACGTTGGACTATCATTACAGTAACTAATATCAATTACGAAAAATTCATTTGTTTCGATACAAGTTAAATAAAATGATTAAAACCCTGAAAAAATTCCAATTGGAATGTTATCCAATTGGAATTCGAAGGTTTTTATTTTTTTATTTGACTTGTATTAAAGGGAATGAATTTTTCATACTCGATATAAGTTACTGTAATGATAGTCCAACGTTTTACAAAAAGTAAGTCGGAAATATTGAAAAAAAAATGCAAACTTTGATACAGTAATAAACTTTGGAGTATAGTCCTGCGAGGTTATTAATGTTTTCCAAATAACCCTGTATATAATTAAGCCTATGTGCCGTTTTAGTACATTCTGAGATAAACGAATGAAACTGTTTTAAAAAATAATTGCACAGACTAGATTTATAAAAAATATTTTAAATAATTACTAGGCAAACTTGCCAGATGAACGGCAATGTTTTTTTTAGTATATCTCTATTATTTATATGAAAAATTGACAAATTGATTCATTCAACTGAGAATGTATTAAACGGCACATAGGCTTAATTATATATATATAGCGACGATGTACATTAAACAAATTACTGAGTAAATTGAGGAAAAGTGAAGGGAGTTATGTCTCTCTTTCAAATTAATATTAATTTATTTTTTCGCTCAGTCAACGGATATTGAATTAATTCAGATAAAAACGATTATTTTATCATTATTTGAGTTTTTTTTGTATAATTAGGGATAAATTATAGAAGTCTCACAGAGACGAAGCTAATTTAGACATATGCGAGAAAATAGGATGGAAGTCTCTTATACGATGGCTCAGAGCTTACAACCTGTGTGAGCTGGCTTAAGTGATCTCTTTACACAGTGCACCGTTCACCAATTCCATCGTAAGAACATGCACAAATTATCAAATTTTGAAAGTTCTGTGTATAGGTTCGAATGAAGAACCTTTCATATAATTACTATGGCCTGGTTGATTTTTTCTCATTAACAAGTTAATATACACAGCTTTCATAACTAGTAATGATACCTCTTATTTTTTTTAAGTGGAGTATTTTTAGCAATATTCCTTTTTAACGTATATATTATATTCTATTGAATTATTAAACATATCTATTAGAATACGCCTGAAAATCAATATTTTAAATCTTTAATTCCTATCATGTACCAGCATATATTTTTAAACAATATTTAAACGATACACACGGTACAGATTTGCATCTAAAATATGTCAGGGGGAGAGAAAGGGGTATGAGAATAGGGGGGAAATGTTGCCTATGTTACCCGCCGGGTCCCAAAGCATAAGTATGCAAAATTTGAATCGAATGGGACAAACGGTGTGGATTTGTATAGAGGTTTTGATTTGTATAGAACAGACAGACAGACATTGAGTTTTATAGGTATAGATTAAAAATAATTTTTATGATAAAGAAACTATTTGTTCAATCTGCTATAGGCTAGTCAGCATTACATTCAATTCAAATTTGTTGATTACCTAGTATATCGAACACAGATTTTCTACAAACCGCATTTCTATTGCATTTTGTCTACTTTCATTTTTTTTTAGCAATTCCAGGCTCCACTTTCTATATATAACTTTTTTTATGTCAGAGATTTTAGACATTATTCGCTTTTGTTAATTTTTTAAATATCTTATACTCGTTATATATTTTTTAATTGTATGTTCATTACAATAATTAACCTGCAAACAACTGCCTAATAAGACGCTTTGTCGGTCTACACTTTTTTTATTAGATCATGTTAAAAAGTGTAATAAATAAAAATTAAAAAACATTTCCGGACTTGTTACCTTGACCACTATGCGCCATTTCCGCCAGCTTATTCGCTTGCTTATAGACGTGCATTAAAGCACATTTATGCCATGTTGAATATTAGTGGCACTAGAGGATAGGAAAAATACAGGAATGATTCATCGCTGTGGATAAAGCGAACACGCATCCGTGTCTAGCTCCTATCAAAGAACTCGTAACTACTACTCAAGTAAACATGTGAACGCACTGATGAGGCAAAGGAAATTTAATCGTAAATATGTACCTACAGGGTCGAAATTCTATTCCCATCGGTTTGCTTTATATTATCATACATCATTTGATTAGCTTGTTGGTGTAATGGTCCTTTATTTATTATTTCGGAAATAAAATAGACAAAAGTTAATGATAAGTATGAATAAGATCATGAACATGAAAATACTGATTTTCAGACGTATTCTAGGGGAGGGGGGGGCATAGTGGGGTACTTAGGACTCAAACATACCTACAAGATAAAATATTGTGATTAAACAACAAGTTTTGACTCAATATCATGGTTTAATATAATATATAATGCATTGCGAACGACTATGGATATGTTTTTCACGATATGTGAATACATAAATGTATTGTTACTTCAACAGCAAAACATAAACTGACATAATCTTACTTTTTTCACAGACAATTATGTACTTTTAATTATGAAGTCCAGAAGATATTGCTTCAAAACGAAAAATTAACCACCACAATATATAATTGAGTTCGAGAAAGAATTTCTGTTTAATTTCACGTATTTTTTTTTAACGAAAACACTGTTTTTTAGTCTTTTTTTATATAGCATAAACGGCTGTTGAAATGGCATGGATCGCACGTGAAGGTCACGTGCCGACTGACGACCAATTAAAGCGAGCCCTTTGAAACATTGCATGGCGTTTCGTTCGAGCTGTCACAGGGATTCCCCGCTATGCCCCGCTACCCCACTATGCCCCCCCCTATATATTATATGTTTTATCTAGTATATACTAGATAACACTAATTCACGAGAGAATATCATATATGTATATATGCGTTAAAAGGAATATTGCTGAAAACTTCACTTTAAAAACATAAAATATAGAGGTATCATTACCAGTTGCGAAATCTATGTATACTAAGTAGTTAATGAGAAAAAAAACAGCAGATGTCTCTAGCATAGACCGTTGAAATATACGAAAGATTCCTTGTTTTCGAACATATACAGGGTGTCCCTATCTCGACGTCAAGTCGAAATCGGGAGATAAGCCAAGTCATAATAGTTATCAGAAAAATATTTAAAAAAAAATAAAAAACAGTTAAAACTGGGCAAAGTATTGATTTTGAATACTTACTTGGTTTGGTCAAAAAGTGACATTTTCTTCCGAGCTGTAGCAGTTGGTTTAGAATTTTGGACAAAAGTTTACAGAAGCATTAAACAGGTATCTCCGTGTTTGTATTCAACGTTTACGCCTTACGCTTATATAATTTTAAAAGCTGTAACCCTTCAAATATTGTGGAACATTGGTTCGCGTCTTTGTTAAGCCTTAATATATATTTATGATATATTTTTGGCGGTCCACGGAGAGGCGGCCGTAGCAACATGCGTAGAGCGGCCAGTTCGGGTTCAATCCGGACGTTACACGAAGTTACGCACGGACAGACAACGAAATTATTATGCTCGATCACGTTGACGAGTGCGCAGTATTAGAATATTAACTTTACCACATTTTCAGCAATACATTGAATAAATTTTTTGAGTACTCTTGAGCACACTTTTAATCAGCTTCCAAAATACACCAAGCCGGCCCTGACGACGTAAAATAAATAGTAAAAGTGACAATTTCAAAAACAAAAGACAAAGAGCTTTGCGAAGACCAAAGATGTTGACTTCGAGCATGTTTATATTACTCAAACATCGTTATCATCCACTCGTTCGCTTATGTAACGCTGTGTTATATTGCCCAAACATTTCATTCAGAATTTTATGCAGGGCGCAAAAGAGCTAGTCTACAATACTTCATAAGTAAATTTATTCCTAAATGATGAGTCGACAGTGTTTCATATCGACGGCTCCTACGTATAATATCGTAACCCACAAAATTCAATTTTACAGGAGAAGGATTTGAACATATTTTCGTCCGGTATAAATCTAAATATTGCCCAATTTTTTTGAAATTTCGTTTCAATATTTTACTTTATACTGTAGTTTCATAAATAATCATAAAAAAGTCGAAATTAATAAAGGTTTTTGTAGAAATGCACATACGATATTATACTTCGGGAAAGACGCGACGTAAAATATCGTATAAATGACTTACAACATTTAACTTCGGAAAAGACGCGACGTAAAATATCGTATAAATGACTTACAACATTTAACTTCGGAAAAGACGCGACGTAAAATAACGTATAAATGACTTACAACATTTTACTTCGGAAAAGACGCGACGTAAAATAACGTAAGTGCTACATACGATAATTTTCTTATGTTATTTTCTCACGCATATTATCGTAAGTGTTACATACGATAATTATCTTATGTTATTTTCCAATGTATGTTATCGTAAGTGTTACATACGATAAAATTATTTTATATTATTTTCCAACGAAAATTATCGTAAGTGTTATATACGATAGTATACTTCGTAAAAAATATGTGATTGTTTGAGATACGATAAAATACGTCCGAAAAAAACGTTATTTATTGCAAAATATTTTTTTTTCTTTCTTGGAAATAAAGATATAATTAAGTACATATGAAATACACAAAAAACTCAAAATCGTCGATTTGTGGGTTACGATATTATACGTAGGAGCCGTCGATATCTTTGTCCCAATATCAATAGATATGGAGGTACGCGCGATCTTTGTTCGCGACCGAAGTTTGCAATTTTAATTTCTACTATTTTAATGCAGTGGAGATGAGATCCCTCAGACGTATGTGCAAATGAATTTATGACAGAGTAAAGAATGCAGATATTACGAATGAATGTAAAGCTGATCTTAGCATAATTAATAGAATTAAAAAAGGGTCGCTCAGATAGTTTGGGCATGTCGAGCGAATGAATGAGGAAATAATGGTAAGAAAGATATATATATAATGCAAGTGTTGATGGCGCCAGAAAGAGAGGGCGACCGCGGAAGACGTGGCATGACCAGATCAACCAGATACTGGAAGATGGTCCCGTTAGAAGCCTCAACAACCGGCGAGCTTGCATGTGAAGATGTATGAGTGTGGATGAGGCGAGAGTTGTGTGTCAGGACAGAAGAGTGTGGCGCTCTATCCTCTCTGCTTACCCCCACGGGGAAACGGCGTGATGGTAAGTAAGTAAGTTCACATATCTTCTGAAAACATTGGACTATCTTTAAAGTATTGTATATTGAATATTACAAATTAATTCGCTTTATTACGAGTTATTAAATAAAAACGATTTAAACCTCGCAGAAGGTAGTTTCATTTGACTTGTAGAATTTTTGATATCCGGCATAAGTTACTTTAATGAGAACCCAAAGTTTTGTAGAAGACTAGCTGTGCCCGCGCGGCTTCGCACGCGTAGATTTTGTCACATTTTATCAATTTGTGTATTAATCTTTACATATAGATATGTCGTCGAAAAAATTCCAATTGGAATGTTATCCAACTGGGATTCAAAGGTTTATAATATAAACCTTCGAATATTTGACTTGTGTTAAAGAGAATGAATTTTTCATATTCGATATAAGTTACTGTAATGATAGTCCAATGTTTTACAAAAAATAAGTCAGAAATATTGAAAAAAAATGCAAACTTTGATGTCGCATATCTCCTAAACTATTGATATTAGGTCATAATAGCTTGAACATTTTCGACTCATAATCAAGACAGGAATTTAGTCCTGCGAGGTTATTAATGTTTTACAAATAACCCTGTATAGCCCATGTTCACTCTGAAAGTCCATTCTAAATATTGGTGAAAGAATTTTTGAAATCGGATGAGTAGTTTCGGAGATTACCGCCTACATCCAAACTTACAAACTTTACATTTTTATATATTAGTATAGATAAATCAAAAATATTGAATAAATGCAAACTTTGAAATCGGTTATCTCCATAAATGTAAATATTAAAACATTGTGGCTTGAACATTTTCGACCCATAATTTTGCAGGAATCTGGGGTTCAAGGTTTTAATCATTTTATTTGACTTTTATGGTAGTCCAACGTTTAAGAGTCGGTTGTATCAAGTTGGTTCGTAGTAAATTTTCATTTAAGCCATAGATTTTTGCATTTTCCACCAATCACGCCTTCTGAATAAATTAACGTTTGTTTACGTTTTAGAGCTTTCTTATAGATTGGATTCGTTCATTTCAAACATGTCAAACTTAAAATGTCAAAATTGACGGCATTACAATGTTATACAGTAACTGTAAAGATACTGAAATATCATTATTTTCAGAATGCGGCCGATATTTTAAAAGCTTTTAAAAATCAGTTTGTTTAACACACGTGCGCTAATTTCTTTATCCAAAGTATCCGTGCATATATTACATTTAAGAAATCCGCTAATGATAGAAATATTAACATTTTACAAATGTTTCAACATTTCTACAATAATTTCATAAATAAGTACATCCCGTCTATTTTGTCATAGGATATTATAACGATGTTTTTATCCTGAGAGTGGGGGCATGATTATTATTTAGAAAGATAACTTAGTGTCATTAATAGTGTCGTTAATTAATATATTTCCCATTTCAATGTCATTATCCACTACCACTACGATTGAGGACCCATCCCCGCCAGACAATTTGTCTGGATATTTTATCTTGTGGATCGGTTAGTGTGCGCCCGTCTCGGCGAAGGCTGTAGTATCTAAACTGGTCGACGATAGATTCTACGATGTGGTTTATACAAAGTCACGGCTAAAAAATAAATTAAACGGACGGAGATGGGGCTTGAGCCTCGGCCCAGCAAACCCGAATCGGCCGCTCAACGTATGTTGCTACCGCTGCCTGCCGCCTTTTCGTGGACCGCCAAAAAGATACTATAAATATATATACTAGGATTTAACAAAATCGCAAACCAATGTTCCGTCATTTTTGACGGGTTACAGCTAGTATTATGTTAAATAGGGTGGCCTACTTTAAATGTTATGTTTGTATTGGTTTTGTAATTTGTTCGAATTTAGTTTTTTCAAAAGTAAGACTAATTTGCCGCCTTCTCGGTACCAAATCTATTTCTTAATTCGCTGTGCACCAAATTGAATGCCGAAAATATTATTTCGACCCCAGCGGAAGAAGCAACTGTACTCAGCAGTTGCTTGATTATATCCAATTCTTCGGTTATACATTTTTTCATATTATGTATTGCTACCCACCAATCAGTAGGGGCGGTTTTCTATATGACTTGTTTATCGACTAGTACCTACCTACTCTAGTGAAAGGCTCAACTTTTGCCGGAGGAAGTCCCTTGACACTTTTTGGCTGATTTGTAGCAGTAAAAATGTATTTTAATCACTGATTTTAATAATCTCAACCCTAGAAATAGACTAGTTTGTTTGACGAATTCGAAAAATGAAATTCCATTCAGAACATATATATCCGCCTAATTCGCAATTTTGAAATAAAATAGCATGGTTTTTTACGGAAACGGATCGTTTGATTGGCGGAGAACGCAGAAATCTATGCTTTAAAAAAACATATATTTTAATCCAACTTGAAACAACCGGGCCTGTGTTTCAAGTTGGATTAAAATATAAGTATAAGTACAAAAATAAGATGGAATTAATGTATTCAAAGAAATATCGCAACCCGAGGCAAGACATTCATATATTTCCAAAATATTAATTTGTTAATAATGGGGTTTAAAGTTTTTTGTTCTTCTGATTCAAATAATACTGTTTTAAGGTGAGACGTTCGCATATCAGTATGAAAAAATATTTTTATTTTGATCTTATTTTTATAGCAAAACAATCGCATTTTAAATGGGAGATATTCTTGCACTCAATTTACATAAAAATGTATCAAAAGCAATGTATCACTTTTCATCGTAAAACGATAATGGAAAGTCACACAAAGGTGATCTTTTATGAATTAACGATGTACAAAAATATTACATTCTTAACTCAAAAACATTTTTTATAGGTGATAGATAGTCTTGCATTTGAGGTGTGGTATGTGCAGGAAACGAAAGGCCTATGTGAAGATATCCCTAATACGCCTTTTACTTCGCCCTTAGAATTGTTTTGAGGCGATGGAGAAGGTAGACGTTCCAAGAAAGCTTATTTTTCAGTACTAAAATAATCAACGCAGTATTATTAATAAGGCTAATAGAAAATTATTTTCACGGCAAAATCATAAAATAAGAGAGCCGATTATAATGTTGGCAGCAGTTGGACAATTCCATGCCGACCGACCATTTTGATAAACAGTATCGCCGGTGCCCTAAGGCTGACGAGCAAAAAAACATGAGTGCCAAAAATGAAACGTCAACTGCGTACCTACCTAGGTACCTACTACCTACTTCTGCACTTGTGAATTGATAGATTCAATTCTAATGAAATACACGAAACATTTTTTTATTTGAATAATTTTTCTATGGTCAGGTACCTAGGTACTTACCTAATAAATCACGACTTAATGGAAAATTGATAATCACATCACAAAATAAGTATATTTGAAGACTAAATAAAGCTTACAATCAGTAGATAGGTGTTCCCAGTACGTAACTACAGAGAAAAGACGCAGAACCTCAACGCAATCTCATACACAAATAATTAAAAGTTATTCGGAGAAAAATGGAAAGGGTTGTGATTGAAAAATCTCTTAGATCTAATAGGTAGGCACCTATTAGATTTAAGAGATTTTTCACACCACAGGAACAACGCAATAAACATACGAATTCATTGCAATAAAAACTTTTTTTACTGTGTGAAGTCGCAATTTTTAGAACGTAATTCTTTAGAATCTTTTCAAAGTGATTTGATCTTGTCCTAAACCGGTGTAGATTGAAAAATCTGCACGCTCAACTGAAAAATGACTGGCCTCACTATAGTAGAAGAAATGTTGGGCATCCTCAAACTCGATGGAACGACATCAGAGAAGAAAACATAAATTTGACGATCTTCGGTGAAAGATTATTTATATGAAGCAGTGGGGAGACAGTGTAGGCTAATGACGGTTTGGAAGTTGGCAGCAGGGGAACACCATCAGACATAACCGGTCTAAAGAAGCGCACGAATTGTTCTTATCAAATCGTAAAAGCTCTATGCACAATAGTTTCGAAACGTTGTTTACCACGCAGAATAATAGATTAGTGTGTAAATATTATTATCGCAATTGACAGAGAAAAAAACGTACCTTTACGCTTTCCAAACGGGCCCATAAAAGTGGAGTTCCTCCCGATGACATTGTCATTAATGTACTTCACAAGTTTGTCACTGTCGTCGTTTCTCTTGGCGCCCGCGAGGCCCCTGAGAGCTCCCTTGGCCGAGGACTCCTGCATGGAGGCAAACTTGGTCCTGGGAGCGAATGGCATCCTACCCGCACAGATTTAAATTATTATCACAATAACATCTGACAAAAACCACACGCGTACATGAGCGTCAGAAGTATATTTTCACAGCACTGAAACACTTTCAACGTTTTGCGCGGCCTATTTTCGTCAACTGAGATAATATGGAATACGAGTTAATTCGCGCAGAGCGTCCTCTGAGATCGAGCGGTCCTCTAAGCGCGACTGCTCGAAAGAGACTGAATTTTGGCGCCAGTGAACGCGGGAGCTCGCTGCGCGCGAGATGGCTTACACGGCGCTAGTTGATTAGGCAAGTCAGACAGTCAAGTTAGAATTTTGTTTTTAGAATTTGTATTTAGGTAGATTTACTTGTTCACCCTCGTACTAAGAGGCTTGGCAAATAATTAAATGCCACTCTGAGTCATTTTCGTACGTGATGACTTCAGTCTATTTCTGGAACGATCGATTATCATTTTATGTTCAGCTGGCGTGCGACATAGTTGTGGTACTGCAGTAGATTCAACTTAATCATAATTGTAAATTATCTTAAAATTCCTAGAATGCTAGACAAAGGACAACACATATAAAAGCAAAAAATACTTATATTGATTTGATTTAATTTATTTAATAATAGGTGTTAACAGATATAAGAATATTTTGCAGCCAAATTTATAATGTAGAACAGTGGATCTCGAAGAATATGTATATAATTATTATATAATTTACAAAGCCTACATGTTTACACATTACTTATTCAACTAAGTAACCAGATAGGCTCAATAAGAGCCCTAATACTTAAATACCTGTCTCAAAGCTTTGTGAACATTTATGCGTAAGAATAATAAACCAGACCATTACATAGTATGTATTGAGGCATATAATATAAAACTAAACTTTAGGTTTTATTTATTTTTATATACAAAATACTATAAATAATGTGGAATTGAAGTGACAATAAGTTTAAATAGAACTGCGTTAAAACTATTAAAATTTTATGTTAGGTTTCGTACTTACTACACTTGATAATATCTTATTTTTATCAAGAAAATCTGAAAACTTTTAATGTTATTTATTCACCTTACGCTTAGCAGCCACACGTCTGGATTTTGGATGTTATAAACAATTCTCTTTAAGTAGGTACATATTTACAAGAATGTAGCCACCATGCTTTACAAAATTTGGCGTAGGTATTGCAAATAAATATACAGATCCAACAAATATCTAATCAATCCATTCGAAAAGATATCTTTATTTTATGAATCATTGCAGCATGCAGTAGTTATTTTTATAAAATTTAAAATTCAAAATCAAATTTTTTAAAAAAATCATTAAATTGGGATACACAGAGTTGAATAAAATTATCGAGCAAAGAAAGAACAACGAAACTCTTCAAATACGTAAATAATTAGCATTCAAGTGAATATTGTATTTCAAGACACATCGCACTTGCTCAAGTTATTATTAAATGTGAACTATTTCACGTCCTTCAAATTTGACAGTTCTAACGACGCCAGCGCCGCGACGAATTTCTTATTTGAATTTCGGAAAGAAGCAAAGAATGAGTACATCCAATTGTAAATAATCCAATCGAAGTTTGAAATATCTGACTGTCAACCTAATAAATTACCCCAGCCTAAATCGATAATATAAATTGTAGTACCGACTAGACAGGTACCTACTTTCGCGGAACCATTCAAATTCAACTCGACTACATTCAAATTTTGGAACGGCGCGCGGCGATTTCAATTGTTTTGATTAATCCAAACAAACTTACGAAACGTAGACCGGCAACGCCACGCGATGCTTGATCAATTTCGTGCATCTTTATAGTTTCTGTTTAATTTATTTTATTTGGTTTTTATAAATTCAACTATGTTGGGTAAGCTTTATGTGGCTTCGGAAAAAGATAGGAGAGAAGCACAAACGAGAGAGAGGCGAAAACAAATCGAACAAGAAAGAAAAGATAGGATTTTCAATGTAAAATTCAGGAAAATTGGCGTGAGTATTTTCTGATTTCTTCCTTTATTCATTCATTATAATGGTTTTCAAACTCTTGCCAACCTTGTGTCAATGTATTTAATCATTTGAAGGTTGATATTTCAACATTAGAAAGACAAATTGAAGAGAACAAATTAAAAAGAGAAAATGAAAAACGAATTGAAAAAGCATTCACAATGCAATTTGACAGAGATTGTTATTTGGCTCATCAACTTGCCGAAAAGGAAAAGGAGGTAAGTGATATTAAATGTAATGGGAGTTCTTCAGTCACTTTGCATATAAAACTATACAAAAACAAATATATACAACTAATCAACAAAGAAAAGAGGTTCTTTCCAATGCAAGCAGATTCCTCAGCAAAAGTAATTATGTATAACCTTTATGGCTATATTGAATATAGGGTAACCATAACCGATCCTTGATTTAAGTAGGTATTTATATAGTATTTAAGTGTCCAAAGTATAGTTAAGTGTCCTGATTTCAAAATAAAACAAAATTGACCGCGCAACTGAGTACTAAAATTGTTATTACACTTTAAAATTCCGTAATTCATTATACATTTGAAAGGTTCTTTCTAGGGACATAATGTAAATCAAGGAACAACATTTAGTTGACGAGAATTTTATTTATATATAATACCAAATGTTTATTGACAACAGAAACATAATGAATACTGAATTTAGAAACTTTTTGTAATGTTGCTTAATATTTTTTACTTATTCGTGGTTTGCCCTTTGTTATTAGATATATGTCCTTTGATAATGTGTCTAAATGTATGGTGAAATTTTCGTAACTTTACCGCAACCCGTCGAAAATGACGGAACATTGGTTTTGCGTCTTTGCTAAGCCCTAGTATATATTTATAGCATCTTTTTGGGGCTCCACGGAGAGGCGGCCGTAGCAACATGCGTGAAACAGCCGTTTCGGGTTGGGTGGCCCGGGGTTCAAGCCACATCTCCGGCTGTTTAATTTGTTTTTTAGCCATGAACTCGAACGAAATTACGAACGTTACGCGAAGTTACGGGGACAGACAGACGGATGGACGGACAGACAACGAAATTATTACGTTTGATATCTTGTTTAATACTTACTTGCGCGGTCTTTTTTTATTATTTTTATTTTGAAATCTGAACATTCGACTATACCGTGGATACTTACTGTCAGAAGTATCGGTTATGGTTACCGTATTGTGCGATTATGTCTTTTTTATTTATTTTTTAAATATATTTTTTTATTTAAAATATAATAGAAACCTAAAAGGTTTATGGATAACATTTTTACATGATTTACATGAATATAATAATAATATAATTTAGATACAAAGTCATTTTTTTGTAGTTGGCCGAGTTTTAGCATTTTTGTCACATCTGTTTTGAATTTGTCAGTGGTCAGTTGTTTGGTCTGTTGTGGCAGGTCGTTGTATAGTTTTAATCCGTTGCAAATTAGTCGGGATTGTCCTGTTTTTGTTTTGGCGTGTGTTATGTGATAGTTTTGAGCCGTTCTAGTGTTGTGTTGGTGTTTTTCGTGTATTTTATGTAATTTTATGTCTTCGTCTTGTATTTCGCCAATTGCTAACATTTTTGTAGATAATGCTTTCGATGTTTAATTGTTGTATTGAGACAATGAACAATTTTTGGAGTTCTCTTCTTTTCTTGCATTAAGAGGGTAATTTTTTATTGTAACGGAAGTTGCGCACGCGCAGCGCTCTCATCGTAGCGGGAATGCGTGCAGCGGGAAGCAGCATGTAGCGGGAATGCGAGACCACGAAATGCGAGCGCATCCGTTAAACTGTCAAAAATGTATTCACTTGAAATTAAAGGCCAGTTATAATATGAATAATGTATTGTCGACCATCTTGAATCTAGTGCCAATCATAAAGATGCTCAATTTCAAAGCTGACGAATGACTGGTTATTGAACTGAAAATTGGAACTGTTTATTAAATTACGGTCTTAGGTGTGTACCTATTGGGATTTTATATTATTGTGGATGTTTTTGCAAAACCGACGTAATTGGCTGCCAGATATTCGTTTTCAAAACAAAAAACTCATTTATTCATTCGGTATTTAATGCGGCTGTTAAAGTTTAGTAGTTTCAAAAGTTTTCATAAAAAACGGTTTTGTTGTTCGGAAATATATTCAAAAATAGTTTTGAATATGGACCCGTTTTTGGCTGAAAATCGATAAAACGTGTGGGTACCTACCTAGGCACTTGGATTTATTTGAAAATTGACACGTTTTTTGATTCGACGCATCATATGTCTACGGCGATAAATGTCTTCGAATCGTCGTGAGACGTCGATTCGAAAACATTCATCGCTTATTTTAGCTATCACAAATAAATAATTTATCCACATTTAAGTGTAATCAATTATATTTATCGTCTCCCTAAACATTGTATTATTGTATTAATATACGTTTTTAACCAATATCTAATTATCATTTATCACAAAGAATGCAAATACCCCAATTAAAATAATTGCATTGTCTGTCCGTTCGCATAACTTCGTATTAAAATAAAACACAAATTACTTTGTTTTGTGTTTTATTTTAATACTTGTGTTTTATTTTAATAATAATGTCACCACAAAGTTCAAGCCTTCATACAGAAGAAGAAAAAATATTCTTCGAAGAGTTACTTCGTATTACGTCCGTAACTATAGCAATTTTTTTTTTCGAAAAAAAGATTTTCGGAAATTTTTTAGAACTTTTTTTCCCAAATTGTTTTTTAATAAAATAAATACACATAATTATTCCTTAGGAACCTCAATGTAAAAGTACCGTCATTTTTGACGGGGTTCAGCTAGTTTAACAATATTTTTACTATTTCCGAACTAAGTTAAGCACTTGTGCTATGAAAATAGGACTAACTTGGTGGCCTCTCTGCCGAGGCTCAAACTCTCAGCCACTTGATCATCAGATGAATATCTTGTCACTAGACCACAAAGTAAATCTTTAAATTCTCTCTTTATTATATGAAACTTCTTAAATATATGTGTCACAAGATTTTGTAACAAAATACGTTTTGTTTATGGAGCAACAGAGGTGATGTTGCTCTTCATGTGATCCCTTAACCTTGAAAGTGAAACTGAATCCAGAAAGTGCTGCTTGGTACGCGATGCTACTCCCGTTACACTGACGTTATCTAACCACCACACCGACTGGGTCCAGGTCTCGATTGCTGCGTGACCACAGTGTTGCGGGTAGTGAATGTGATGCTGGAAAAATAAAGTGATAATATTGTAATTGCTCGTCACAAAATTTAGAAACTTACACTGTGGATTCGACACTGATTACTCAACGTCAAATTGTCTCAACGATTTGGAGATCATTTTAAATTTATAAATAAAATTTATGGAGAGGAAGTCTTTGTTAAAATAAATTTACTCGAATGTTTCGCTGTATGTACTTTATTATATTGATCATTTACGTAGGTCAAAAATCACACATCTATTTCATTTATATTGTTAAAAAATATTTTTGTGTAAAGTAGCATTTTATAAAAATAAAATATATAAAACGAGGAAGGTAAAAATGTTACATTATACCGAGGAGAAAAGAAAAATGTAAGAAATAAGCCTGCAAATAAAGTTTAATTGTATAAATTAAATAATTTTATTTATTCATTTAATTAATTAAGGAATCTCAATAGTTTAAATCATTATAATGTAAGAACACAGTGTATATTGCATCAATCAATTACAAAGATTCACAGATGTTTAAGGCGTAGTAAATACTGAATTCTTCAGCTCCTCATTAGAACACAGTCGGAACACGACGTACAGTCGGCTAGGTTATGGAATCAACTATGCACAGATATAACGATTATATGTTATAGAGTTTTTCGTTATAGGGAATTTCATTACAGAGACTGATGATATGAGTGAGAGATTATAAATATGACACAGTCGCGATTGGCGATTGGCGTTGCTGTGTATACACAGTGGGATTAATGCACCCACAGCGAAAATAATTGAAGACCTTTGTGAAACGAAAAGAAAGCGTCTGTAAATACATATTTATAACCACATATTTCATTTTCGTCATTCATCATTGTTTAAGTGGTACACTGCACCACCGAGACAAAACATTATATAATAAAAAAAATTCTGGAACTTAAAAAATCTATCAAGTACATGTAAAAAAGTACAGCAACTAAAAATGACCTATTCGATGGTAACAATACTTTACACAAGACAGGTCAATCTTAATTATGTATCAATGAATGAACCAAAAATATATTTTTCTACTTGTGTATTGATGTGCTAGATGCTATTGGAGGCTGACCATGATTTGTCATTTTTTAGGAATAGATTGTTGTACTCTTACTTTATTTGACTACCGATTTCAACTATCATATCCTTCCGAGGTGAGCTCCCAATCTTCGTCTTAATGTTTCCAACAGTGTCCAATTTTCTAGACTGTAAAGCAAAACTGGAAACACACAATACCAAAGGATATGTAGACACACTTGTTGGTTTAGATTTCTATCACGCAGAAGTTCCTATATTTTCACAAATCTTCTTCTTATTATAATGTTATGTTAACTTATAATGTTTCTCTAGCTTCTCCAGATCAGCTAGTGCATTGTCATGAGGCGCTCCCTGGATCTGCCCAGTAGTCTATTTAATTAACAGAAATCAAATAACGACATTTCGCAAATATCATGATTTAATTTCTTGAGAGCAGTTCCAGTCATTATTGAGCAAATATCTGAGATTATAATTGTTTTTTAGACATTCAATAGATACACTATGAAATATTATTCTGAATTCACTCTCTTTAACATCCTCCCTCACCGATTCACCTTCCCATGACTACTTAATTCACACATGTCCTTAAATTTGATAGAACAAAACTGTTTCTCATTCGAAATGTTTTAACAGTAATTATTGTTAGTACACAACTATTAGTTTATAGCTTTATATCATCACTTAAGTTCTAACACCGCAGAAGTCAAAGAATGGTCGAAATTAGTTATGCATGTCATTGGATAGAGAATCAAAAGACGCGTCATTTGACCAATCAAAATCAAAGCGATTTAATCAATGGTGACGCATTATTCCAAAAACAAAAACAGATTGTGTATCAATGCAGACTGCATACCGCAATGTTACGTAGACAGTTTTTTGCTCCCCTGAAAAGTTCACGATTTTGAGTTATGCAGTGTTAGAACTTAAGCGACGATATGTAAAATCATTAGATAATATAATGATGCCACTTTTTAAAAAATGCACTTTTTATGGTGCCTTTTTATTTATTCATAATGTAATTTTACAAATGATCTGAAAGGTTACCAACTAGATGCAGACAAACTATGTACTTCTTGGATAACGCATCTCGTCAACGATTACAACTTTTCATTTTTATTGATTATTTTTTATCTGTAACTGTGGTACCTAATGATTTTTAGGAAAAACGAAGAATCAACGAAGAGATAAATGAGTATAGAAAAACATTCCAGAGGAAGGAAGACAGGAGAGAATACGACCTGAATGATCCACAAGGATTGAAGAAACAGTTGCCACCTAGATGTGCTGGCAATGCAGAAATCAGCTTGGCTTCCGCTCAGAAGTATTATAGCATATGTATTTTATCATTCTTTAGCTTATTCCGTCCACTGCTGAACATAGATCTCACTCATCACCGGGTATGGGTAGCCCCCTCCAGAACATCACACTTTTTAATACCATTAGTCAATTCCTCTTGTAATAAGCCATTTATTCTTTGGCCAAACTATGATTTGAATATTTTTTATTATATTATTTCTTTACTTTATGCATTTGTGGCGGTACCTGGCCGAACCTTGCCATATATCAGCTACCTGACAGCAACCAGCCTTTTTATTACTTTAAAGTAAAAAATGGGAACAAAGGGAAACTTATTAGATAGCTTTTTGACCGCATATGCGGGGCATTTATCTTTATTCAATCTTTTTATCATTTTTGTACTTGTTATTAATTTGTTTATTGCATTTGGTTTTTTTAAAATCTTCACTTGCTTTCAAGGCAAATCTCCGATTGATGAATTAACATCAACCAATCTCTCTTTCATTCCATGAACTCCGAACGTTTCCTAAACATTAAACAATATTATTTGACGAAAACAGGGAATTATTGTTCTCAGTGATGCTTTTCTCTAAAAATAGCATCACATTGTAAACTGAATCTGCACTTTTAAGAAGTATATTATAATATATATTTATATTCATCCTTGTAACCTATTGTTTTTTTCTAGATTTGAAGGTGAAGATATAGACGGTGTAGAAAGAGCAAAAGCTATGGCAGCACAGAGACTTGCGTGGCTACAACAACAGGTCAATTTATTAACTAATTAGATTTATAAAAAGGAAAATAATATTTTTCTGCCCTTTGCTGCTCGCAAGCGTTTTCTGATAACAATATAAAGCATATTATATCCGCCAATGAGAAACAGAGCACACTTTTTATTGCTAAATTTTTTAGATTAAGGAACGAAAGACTTGCGAGGAAGAACAGAAGGCTGCTGAGGAAGCGTACAGGAAAGCTACAACGGCCAGAGACCAGAGGGCCCTGCAGCTGGAGGCCATTGAGAGGGAGTGTCGCCAGAGGCTGGATGCAGCCACTGCTCGTTTCAATAAGGCATTGGTAAATTTGCATGCATTACTAGAACCAGTAATCTTGCACTGTCTTAATTTACAAACATTTGTTTATAACAATTATATTTCACTATTCTCTCAGGCGGACGAACGCAAACAGCGAGAGATGATTGACCATGAAAATGAGATGCAGGATAACAAGGCGGAAATATATAACAATCTGACCTCTGGGATGCTGGCTGAGACTCATGAAGCATCCATCAGCGCTTTGGGGCCTCAGAGGACCATTGGTTCCATGTATAAAGGGATGACGCAGGCGGACAAGGACCGGATCAGAAAAACGCAAATGGAGCAGATAATTCAGAACAAGGTATATATCGAGGGTAGAAAGCCAAAAGGGCGTTAGTGATTATTTCGAACTTCATAGGAGAGCAAAAAAAAGTTCTGTCAATATTTCTTTTATTATTAAATAATTTCCATGTTTGTTTATCCAAAACACATATGAAAATCGTTTAATAATAATAGAAGCATCGATAGAATCAGACAGAACTTTCTTTTGCCCTCCTATGAAGTTCGAGATAATCACTAACGGCCTTTTGGTTTTCTACTCTCGATATACATATTCCTTTTAATAAAACTTTTAATTTTTTAAACTTTAAACTTTTTAATTTTTTACTAGCCATACACAGAACATGAAATGGTTGGCGTCTTTACAAAGCCCTAGTATATTATACAGTATATTTTTGACAGTCCACGGAAAGGTGCCAGTAGCAACATGCGTCAAGTGGCCGGTACGGGTTTGCTATCTCATCTCCGGCTGTTTAATTATTTATTTTAGCCGTGAATTTGAATGAAATTACGGACATTACACGAAGTTACAAACAGACAGACAGGCGTTATTATGAAATTATTAAAACATACAGAAACTATTGTTTGATACATAATTTGTATATCAAGTGTAATATTTTACATTTTATTATATTTAGGTACCTACAACCTAAATTTATTAACCCATTCTATTGTCAATTATTAGTATTCACATTTATATTTGCATCCTATAATTTATAATAGTTTTACAATAATTTTAACATTTATTTTTAAAATCACTCAGCTTATTTTCATTATTCATATTTTTAATCCTTTGTATATTTTGGCAAATTATATGTTATAGTAAAATGTTACATGTAAGGCACTCATACATTATGAGTAGACAAATTACACTTGTTCAATAGCCTTCTTATTTGGTATAAATTAAAAGTCGATGACTTGTTTACCATTGGTGGAGGAAAGAATTTTGGAAAAATAGAGAAACACTTCATGATTTTTATTGTTTATTTATCACATTTCATTTCAATAAAGATAAATTATGTATGTTATCAGAATACCCTCTACATTCACAATGTAGACATGTATGCAATTATTTCAACAATCACTTAGCGAATTTGGATGTGCAATGATTCAACATAATCAATTTTATAAATTCTTGTTTTTAAAACAATTATATAAGTCATATTAGTATATTTGATTCTGTAGGCGAAGCGTGAAGCGGAACAGCAACTCCTCTCACACTGGGAGGACCTCTCCAGCAGTATCCTGAAAAATGTTTACCTAAAGGATTGCGAGGAGCGAAGACTTATGAAGTGAGAATTATTTCTTTTGTAATAGTGTAACTTGAAAATTAACAAGTTATTGAAAAAGAAACAAGTACATACATATTTTCTGTCATTATATATTTATAAGCAAAATTGAATTTAAAACTAATAATTTAATATCAAAAATTTACTCCTTATTTTAAATGCATCCCTGTAAACATAAATGTTTTGTGAAATAATTTTTTAACATTATATATTTTTCATAAAGTTCCAATCAACAAATTGCCTTAGAAAATAATTGATAAAATTACTTATTTGAAGAATTAGGTTAGAGATATTATTGTGATCTCTTTATAATATTGTCACTGTTACATCGCTGCGCCTATCTGTCCTCCATTGGCACTCTCCAGTTCAAGACTCTGGATTGGTGGGCATTTTACATAAAGTCTTCTTAGCACTTTCTTCACTGTCTGATCTAAATCTATCCATTAAACCCGTCCACCTCATTTCAGCCAATCTTGGACAACTTTTGGTTCAAATTCAGTATTCTTCATAATTTAATTTTGCTAACCTTTCATCTCGACAGGGAAAAAGCCCAGCAGATTGTTAAAGAAAACATGGAGATCTCGATTGAACAGAAGAAGAATAAAGAGCACTTTGATAAAGTGGTGAACACCAATCAACCTACTACTGACTTCTACAGGCAATTTAATGCTTCCACAAGATAAATTTTATCCTTCCTTCAACACTTATGCAAAGTATTAATACAATAATTTAGACCAATTTGGTAAGCTTTTTCAGTTGTGAAATTTTTGCCTAATTGTATATTATTTTTAATGAACGGCAGAGTTTCATATTGTCATGCAGTGTGTGTTTTAATGATCTTTTAGTATTTTTGATCTTCAAAGTGCACTACTCTAGTAAGATTATAATTGATGCTTCCAATTTCTCTTTTCAAAGTTTTGTATTTTGTCATATTACCTACTCAAAAATTGATCGAAGGTTAATAGATTAATATTATTCAATGCCTTGTATTCATTTCTGTATCAAAATAGTCATTCAACAGGCTATCCATTGACATACATTGACAAAAATATTAGGGACTTTTCCTTGAGGGAATGTGATTAATAAGAATTTTTTATTATGTCAATATTTATCCACTCTGTACGCACACTTTGCATTAAAATTTGTTATGTAAAATGTATTCTGTAAATTTCATTGTATCTGTGCTGAATGACATACACTTATTGTAAAACTATAACAAGAAGTTTTATTTGTATGAAGGCTCGCCGTGTACCGCAGGCTTGCCATGAATGTGTGGCTTTATTGGTTTTTTGTCAGAGATATTCAATAATAATTAACCCAGCTCTACAATAAAACAATCTTGCAGTTCCAGTTGACATTTTATCTCTGACCGATCATAACTTTTTAAGTGAGTATTTATTATATTTTTTATTCTTTTTAAGTTAGTATTTAAAAAACCAGTAATTCTATAGACTATTTACAGGGAAAATTGATATCCAAAAAAAATTATACTAATAAATCAGTAATAATAATAAAGTAATAAATCAGAAAACACTCGCTACATTGCTTTAAGGAAAATGCAGTAACTGAACAATAATCTAAGGTTTGAAGTTGGCAATAATAAGACTTTCGCTTTACACGAGTGTGAAGTTTGGCATTTCACTAGAAAAAAAAATAAGTGATAGGCCTACGGAAATAAGGTCTTGGAGGTAAAACGTCCTGAACTTTCGCATAAACCCTCGTCAATTTCCCGAAAAGTTTGAAAGTAAGGGGGCTGCAGAGGGCGGGAGATTTGGAGAGATTAGATGAGTCCCGTAACATGACCACACAAGCCATCGAATCATAAGAAATCAAACTTCTTGAGATAATCGAGACCAAAACTTAAGATAATCCCAGTGGCAGGACACACCTGCAAGAGGCAGAAGGGTGCCCGGCAGCCTGGACCACAAAGGGGATGGAGGGCGCCTTATCTTGACTGCAATCATGAACTTGAGTCCTATGAGCCATTAAAGAAAAAATAATTCTATTAACTCCTACGAAATCTGCCAGTTCAAGAACATTCGACTTAAATTCCAAAACTCTTTAAAATTTCGACAAATATTATTTGTAAATCTGGTTTGAAGCATACCAAATGCACAATAACATTGTCTAATTATCTATGCATCACAAGAACAATGTTGAGACTTTTTGTAGACAATGGAATATTTCATTACACATTTGTATCAAAATTTGAAAACAGCTGATTTCCTTCAAATAACATGGTGTCTGAAGTTGTCTTCAAAGTCAATAATACTCAGGCTATTAAACTTAATAATAAATAATAAAATGATATAATTGGGATATATTATGCAGACAAAGATCATCTGAAAAAGCTAAAATGACCCACAGACGGATTGCACATGTCAATACATCTCTCGTTCACTAAGGCCCGGTTGTTTCAAGTTGCATCGTCACGGTAGAGTTTAAGCTCAAGTTTTTAGTAACTTTTTCTAAAAACGGATTGTTTCAACTCGGAATAATCTTGAAGCGAAATCTGTCAGAAAATTCTGAGCGGAAATATGAGTTTATTAATTAACTAGGGCCAGAGATTTTCTGAATTCTTTGTGATTTTTCTTTTTACGAAAAAACCATGAAAACATGCGTTTATTAAAAAAACACATACATCCATATTATTTTATCGTAAGTGTCGAAATTCCATGATTTTTTGAGTAAAAAAAATCTTTATTTGAATTCCGGTAATGTTGCCAGTGCAACATTTTCCGAAAATTAATAATTAATTTTATTTGTTTATTAGAGACAACACTACTATTATTATTTGTTGCCTACCTAATAATCTTCTTCTGTGTGGTATATTTTGTTGTACGGCATGGACCAAACATCGCACTCTTAACACATAAATATGATACACTTTCACACACACACACATATTTCAAATAAATGCAACAAAATTGCGTGTATTTTTGTTAATAAATCTCTATTAGTATTTAATTGAATCATAAACCAACAAAAACTGAGAAATATCGCAAAACATATCGTATATATTTGTGTATACGTGTACAAATAAATCGAAAATCTAAAAAAATAAATCATATTTCCTGCGCACTTTTTGCGTGACCTTGAATATTGGAATATTTGAATTTCGATTGTGCAATACGCGTTTGAGGCGGCATCTACAACTTTCCTATACAATTTTGACGGCAGAAATCTTCTGTTTTGATTGTTGATTTAAAATATAATCGGTGATGTTTTTGAGCTGAAAATAGAACGACAGGTCACCACGGGATTTCTTTACTGGGAAAAAATTACGTTTTTCAAATTCGATACAAGGCCGTCGAGAAATAATTAATTACGTTCCGGACGCACGGGTGCATCCGTGGCCCCTGGGGACAGTCGCGCTTCGCCACGCGAGTGCGCCTTGGCCCAAGAGAGAGATTAAAACTGTCGGTCAAAATATCTTTTTTATTCATTTTTCGACATTTTACGTGTAAAGTGTCGAACTGTACAATATCATGTAGGGTGACATAGACTTTTCTGTCGATCAACTGATCCTACAGTATATTCTTAACAGGAGAAGTAATTTACTTAGACCTCGAACAATACTTTTTCGTCGGAATAAATTGATTTTTTTCGCAACTCTAGAGTTGCGCTAGATGAATTTTACCGCAGGGCATTGTCGACAATATTTTTTTTCAGGGTTTCTATTTCATTCGGGTTTTGATAATTTTACATTTATATCGATGAAAGGTGCGTATGTTATGTATCGGGAAAACTGTTTCTTGGACTGCTGATAGGGTCAGCCATTACCAGAGCAATGGCTCCTCAGACCACATTTTAATCAGTCGAAGAGCACTATAAAAATCAGAAATATATTTGTCATTATGTCCAAACAAAACATCAAGTTACGACAAACGGTAATAGATACCAGATTTGGTAATTGTTATATTGAAGGAGAGAGAGGGATTATGCCCTCAAACCATACAGAAATTTTTAATGCTACAACGGGCCTAAAGGCCCAATTAATTGCGGTCAAGAAAAAACACCTAGAAAGACCTAGACACCAGGAATCGAACCCGGAATCTTCAGTATGCAGAACCAGTGACGTGGCCACTGGACTACGTACTTCAATGTTATTTACCAATGTTAATGTTGTTGCTGTTGCTGTCGAACAGTACGCATTTAGGCGGGAACAAAGTCACAAAACATATTTGTTGCGTAATGCGGCCCAATAGTCTCCTTTCATCTTCATGTCGACATCTTAACTTCTTATTTAGTAAAACAGCATTATTGATGATATGAACGTCATGTGTCGAATAATTTGCATCTGTCAAATGAAATTTAAATGACGTGATGCCATGTGCAAAATTATTTTGGCGTGCATTTTTCTATGATTTTTAGTTTACACAATTGCAACATCCCTAATCCAATATTTGGCAGATATTTTAATGAAACGACTGTTTCTGGGTGATTTCGCGTAATCTTGAGGTTAAACTCGAGTTTAACGCAGGATTTACGCTTACTTTGATCCAACAAAAAGGGAGATAAATCAAATGTTTCTAATTACAGACCGATTTGTATATTGTCTGCAATTCCTGAGCTCTTTGAATCACTCGTCTTGGATGACCTTTCTCCTCACCTCGAGAGCCTCATCGAGCAAAGTCAACATGGCTTTGTTAGCGATAGATCGACTCTGACGAATTTAATTTTGTATGAAGATCAGATACTGAAAACCCTTGCTGAGAAATATCAGGTGGACTCCATCTACACTGATTTCAGCAAGGCCTTTGATAAAGTATCTCATGATTTACTACTTTATAAGCTGAAGGCTTTAGGCATTAAGGGAACTCAGCACTATTGTTTACTAGCTACTTGTACTCGCGAAGATTGATAGTACGAGTAGGTGATATTAAAATGGATGGATTTATTGCTACCAGTGGCGTACCACAAGGAAGCCACCTGGGACCTATTCTGTTTCTTCTCTTCATTAATGATATAGTAAATTCTTTTAATAGTATTCAATTCTTACTTTTTGCTGACGATTTAAAGCTGTTTAAAAGAATACAATGTGTAGAAGATTGTTTGGTATTGCAGAATAATTTAAATGCACTTATCAACTGGTGTAATGTTAACAAACTTTATTTGAATATTCAAAAATGCCAAGTAATCACCTTTTTTAAAATAAAAAATCCCCTCAATTTTACGTATACATTAAATGACATTCCTCTTGAACAAAATTGTAAGAGATCTAGGTGTGATATTTGATGAGAAACTAACATTTATTCCACATATTGACAATATCACTAATAATGCGTTGAAGATGCTAGGATTTATTTTGAGGCTTACAAAAGACTTTAACACTATAAATTCCATTAAATTATTATATACGTCTCTAGTACGAACTCAATTAGAATCTAATTCTCCTGTATGGTCTCCACATTATACTGTTCACTCCAATAATATTGAGCGAGTGCAGCACAAATTTTTGAGAGTTGTTAATTTTAAATTACACATACCAATAATGGACATAAATTATAATTTTCTATTGTCTCTAATTAAACTAAATAGGTTATCCGATAGAAGGAAAATTGCTGACCTCCTATTACTGTATAAAATCGTAAATAATTATTACAACAGTTCAGAACTAACGTAGCTAATTTTTTTATCACATCCCTTCCAGGAGCACTACACAAAATATATCGTTTCATTGTGACAATGTTAGTGTAAATTATCTCTATAGCTCACCTATTAGAAGGTTCCATAGGTTAGGAAACGAGTATGGCTACCTATCGGATGTTTTTTCGGAAACACTAGCCGCCTACAAGAAAGCTCTTCTGGACGAATTTGGTCGTTTATAATTAGTTATTGATGTCATGTCTATCTCTTGTTTTTAGATTTTTGAATTTTACATTTCATTTTATTTTACTGTCATTTTTATTGCTTCTTGAGTTTCAGATTTGATTTGTTTACAATTATTTCATTTTGTTGTAATTTTGTTGCTTCTTGAATTTCAGACATAATTATTTTAATTTGTTGTAGTTTTATTAATTGTTGACTTTCATATTTGATTTGATAACTATTATTTCATTTGATGCAAATTTCGTTATACTTTATTTTATTCACTTAATGTTTTATTTTTCTTTATATATCACTTTATTAATTGTTTTTGATAGAATCGTACCTTATCTCCTTTTTTTATTATTACCTATCAATGTATACATCTTTTTAGACATTGTTTTTTAATGGTACGTTGTACCGTGTATTATATAAATAAATAAACTTGAAACAACAGTATTTTTAAATTTTATTTTAAGTTTTTTTTAATTTAGAGAAGAACGTACAAAAACACATCACACCAATTTATTATTATATTGTTGCGTGTTGTGGCTCGGCCCAAATGAATGAAAACAAATTTCGTAATTAATCACTCGTAAATAAACCTTTACTATCGTATCAACATTTTATTTGAAATTTAACATTCACTGAAATGTTCCATACCTGAAGCCCTGATGTGGACTGAAAAATTGTGTTTTTACGTATATAAAATTGATATTATTGGTTCGAAATAGGATTATATGTAATTTTTTACTTGAGGAATTTTTAAAGAAAATTACGCCGTTAAATCCCAAAAAAATCATTAGATAATATAAAAAATATGTACTGAAATACTTGAAAGTTTACATTTTTATTGTATTTACATGATGATGATGGAGTAGCTTGTTGGTGTTGTGGCTAGGACACTCGCCTCGTGATCCAAAGGTCGCGGGTTCGAACCTCACTCCAGACTAGCAAGTTAGTCCTATTTTCATGGCACAAGCGTTTGGCTTAGTTTGAAAATAGTAAGAATATTGATGTGACACGTATTCCGTGTCACATCAATACTCTATTAAAAAAAAAACAACGACGTGTTTTATGTGTTAATCTTCTATGAAAATTTCATCACTTAAGCCAGCTCATACAGGTTGTAAACCTTGAGTCATCGTATAAGAGACTTCCATCCTGAGAAGAAAATAAATACTTAAACAAGAAGTTCCTATTTCATGTGATTTTAAGAGAATTCGTGTGATATTGTACGATTTAATGGATATATTATAAATGGAATTACATATGTAAATAAAATATTGTTTTGTAAATTATCCAATATAATTATTTTTGCCACCTTTATGTATGGGTGACTTTACTCAATATATTTTTAATTTGCAAAAAATGGGATACTTTTTCGGATAACATACTTTAGATATTAATTATTAAATTCAAATCTTTTTTGGTTTCCATATATAAATAAGATTTTTAAATTATTCCATTAATAAATATTTTCCCTTTTTAGTGGCAGTTATTTATACAAATTATCTTTTTAAAATTACTCCAACATATTTTATATTTATGTGCCGAAAAAATATTAAAAATATACGGCTACAACGCTTGCGCATTATGTTGTGACGCTTATTTTGTTTTATTGGGTTGGTATTCAACAAATTTTGATGCAAATTCAGTTGAGTTTGGAAATTCGCTTCGAAAGCACTTGTGATGTCTGTCGCTTATAAGTTAAACGATTTAGTTTGGTAGGTTTCCTTAAAAAGTTTTCGAGATGTTTTATTCTTTTCATAATAATAAATTACTGTTCGTTTGAACGTCCTTATTAACGCATTCAAACTTTTTTCAGGGCTAAAATGAAGGGATTCAGTCCGTGGCCAGGCCGGGTAAGTAATGAAACCGTTATGAATATTGTCAATTTGTCAGTTTCGGCGACTCAGATCACTTTCCTCACTACATTCCGCTACTGTGACACTATTTTGATACGTGTGTTCATATTTTATCATTTGTGCAACAATTTTAAAGTTCACTTTTTTTTTGCTTGTGTTTCATGAATACAGCGCGGGAAAGACATTTTTGTGTCTCAGAGGGCGTAGTCGGACGAGTATTATAAATCTTTACCTCTATGATTCGTTTACTTGACTTTATTTGACGTTTTCGGCGTTTGTTTTGTTTATCAACTCATAATAACCTATCCGTCAAAGTTTAACCTATCAAAACATAACCTTAAAATTTTAGGTATTTTTTTGGAGGGTTCAAATGTTTTTTTCGTCAATTAGGTCACCCAACCCACGATTGACATGAAGCAGCCTTCGAGAAAGAATGTTCCTGTACAGTGCATTTACTTTTTTGGATCCAATAACTAGTAAGTACTATATTTGTATGTTATTTTCAGTTATTAATTTTATATTTAAACACTGTCTTTTCAACTGATGTTTTCCAAAAGCTTTATAAATCTCAATTAATTTTTAAACACTAACTAAAGTTATGCAGCCAGTTTTTTAGATCCGTTTCTTCAGTTTCGATGAACTAAAGTTATTTAGAAGTTGTAACGCGAGGTGTGAATTTAAGATCCCATTAATCTTTCGAGTTTCATTGAATAATTTCTTAGATTCCTCTTTTGCTACGTTATGTTTTTTAGTGATACTTACACCTAATTGACTATCAAAATATATTTTCAAACTTAAAATACTGAGATTACACGCCTAACACAATCTTTCCCTTCCTAAAAATTATCGATAAAAATTGACAGGAACTATCGCACAGTGGTTCTGTGTTGCAAATATCTACATATATAATAATTGTTAATATTTGTTTTTTTAAATAATGTAAGCACACATATTGAATAAAATTATTATTGACTGGTTATCAAACAACTCATTCTCTCTCATAAAATTATTATTGACTGGTTATCAAACAACTCATTCTCCGGATGGTTGGCATCTTTATTATTTTTTTGATAAAAGAGGTCTCTTTACAACCACTACTACATTTAGACACAGGATAGAATGCCACTCGCCTGTCCAGACAAAACTTTTGTCTTTATTTATGCATGCATCAACTTTATCTGCATTTATATCTGGTTTACCTGGATATGCCAGCTCTTTCACAAATATCCTTAATTTCTGTGGTAATTTAGGTAGTTCTTCCCCTGGTCTGTTTATTAATGTATTTAAAAGTAGTATTCTTGTCGGTAAGCCCCCCATTTGTGACGGCTACTCCTTGAAACTAATAAAATTCTTGGCCAGCCATAACTTTATTTACAGTCGAACTCGGTTATAACGAAAGCGATGGGACCAACTAAATTTGCTCCTTATAGCCGGGACTCCTTATATCCGGGATTCACTTTTTTCACAATTTTTTTGATTGTGTGATGTTATTTTCAAGAGCAGCTAAATAAACATCCTTATCTTTCCAGAGTGATGAAACTGTAGAAGACGATTGTGAAAACTTTTTACAGATTTTTTGACGCCGATAATTTCGACTTTTTCGCGAATCTAGAGACACTTTCGTTTGTTAGTGAACATGTTTCCGATAGAACAATTCGCGTTTAACTGATTGGGCTTTTAAATGCTATAATAATAAACTGCATAAAATAAACTGCCACCATAAACATTTTGGAAACCCCCAATAATCGGAGTTATACGACCAGTATTCTCGACCTTCAGTAAACTATTGCTTGCCTGCGCACGTGGGATTTTCGGACACAAGTTTGTGTACGTCATAAAATGAACCCTAATTAAGTGCGAGCCGCTTTAAAAGGAAAGTGAAAAAGTTCATTGTTATGAGTACGTATTTGTCTTTTTTCTGTAACCCAAGCAAATATGTTTGCAGAGTTTCTAAAATTTGCTCCGTATATCCGGGAATCGCGCTCCTTATAGCCGAGACCGATTGTATGGGAATACGCGCAAATCAAAATGAATTCACAGTTTTTCTCATTATAGCCGGGATCTCCTTATATCCGAGCTCGTTACAACCGAGTTCGACTGTATTTTTATTTCTATTTCAGCCTTCCCCTTTCTAATTATTCCTTCTATTTAATTAACTCATACTCTACTAAGCAAATGAATAAATCATATGCTAATGTGCGTGTACAAACTGAAAGGATCGATTAAAATTATCATTGGATTAAAAGATGTTCAGGAATATAATTACTGAATTTTGTCTCCAGAGGGAACATCATTAATTAAGATAAATTATAGATGTCTAACTGAGATGAAGCTATTTATATACGAAAGTAGGATTACTAGTAGTGTATATTTTACTAATTCGGATGAATGTCATATATACATAAAAATAATAATATTGCTTCGTACTCTAATAAAAATATATATATGTCTCAGTTACCAGCGGTGACATCTATATTATACTGTTTCATGGAAATGAAAAATTTTCAAAAAAATCCATACATAGCATTGGCATGGTGGTAAAGATTAAGGTAAGTAGCAAAAACCATATATGGGCGTATAGATGGAAAAGTGCCACTATCCATTATGGAATGTGGTGCTTTTGATTTTTGGGCGATCTTGTGTGGAATGGGTGAACGTTACACTGTGTAAGGTGATCACTGGAGCCAGCCGTATGATAGGTCGTAAGCCCTATAAACACCCAAAAGACATCCGTATCTAATTTCCCATATAAATGGCTTCGTTTCTAGAATATATTTTGCCAGCAATAAAATAGTCTGTCCATTGAGAAAATAATTGCCGCTTGCTGTGGTTTTTGTTTATGAATTGTATCCTGACCCTATTTTTTTTTATAGTGGTTGGATCGAGGAGTCGAATCTGAAGCCGTTCCACGAATTCAAGGATCAGCTTATCAAGTCTTGCAAGACAGCCCCGTTCAAGGAAGCTATTGCCCAAATTGAAGCTTACATTGAGAATCCGGAGGTAACTATTTTTTTTTTTTTTAATATACATATTTATCGTCATGCCATTTTCCGCAGGTGTAGACACATAGAATAATAGAATGCCATACTTACATCTCGTTCACTTTCATATGAAAGTTATTTAAAATAAAAAATATCTCCCAAAGAATTTATTTAATTTAAATATATTAAAGGGGGACTATAAAAGCAATGGCAGCATTATTAATCGTTATCCAGAGTTGTTAAACAAAAAACCTATCAGATAGTCCAGGAAATTTTTCTGGAATCTTTGAAACCTAAACGTCATTGGTAATTGATTTTTAAAAACAATTGCCACCTCATTTTTGCTATGATTTTTCAGTCTAAAATTGACTCTTATTACAGTATGAAGTGGCCATTTTGGCATATGACACATTCTTGGGGGTTGATTGGCGAAGTGGGTATTACTGCCCTTGCTTTTAATAGTAAATTTGAAAAATGATTTTGGAAGGATTGAGTTATATTTAGTATAAAATGTTGAATTCAGTACTTTTTAAATTAGTAATCTTCGGTGTCTGCACTCAAAACATTTTTTCAATTTTTTTTTTATATTGCCTGCTGCCTTTGCTTTTATACCCCTCTAATATGAATTTCTTTAAAATTAATTGGTAGTGTGAATAGTTAATGTTTTGTACAGTGATTACAATATTGTTAATATAAAAAAATCAACCAACTAATCATCACGCTGTTTGTCTGCGGGGTAAGCGAGATTGGATCTAGTGCCATATTCTTCTGTCCTGACACTACACTCGCCTTGTCCACATTCATAGATTTTCTTGTGCAAGCTCGTCATTTGTTCAGACTCTTAACTAGACCATCTGATTTACCCTCTATTTCTGGTGCCTTCAACACTATTCATGTCATATATATATTTGTGTCATATATCTTTCTTACCATTCGTTCAACATGAGACAACCACCTAAGTGACACTTTTATTCCTAATCACTTTACTAAAATTAGTTTAACACTATTTCCTAATTCTTTTTATTTGGCGGTCATGTAAAAAATTTAAAACCAATTTTTTTGATTTTTAAAAACCACTGATTTTCACTCTGCTTACTTATTAGACAGCTTGCTCTGCCCGCAACTTGGTTGACTTTTATGCATCTTTTGAAAATAGTCCCATGCGTGTACCCACACCGTAATTAATAAAGTAACAATTAGGCTACTTATGTAGCAAAATAAAAATTGTTGTGAATAGTGTCACTATGTGGAATGGACACCCTTAACTTATGTTGATGTGTTCCAACTAACTAATTTACCATCAAGCTGTTTTTCCGCAGAGCAGAGAGAATAGAATGCCACTCTATCCTGGCACATCACTATATTAATACCATCACCTGCTTCTTCCTTGCACTGTCCCAACGTATTGCCTAGGTAGCGGGGGCGTGCACTGAGAATAAGAAGCATGACTTTTTCCTAAGTGTATATTTTGAAAAGAAACTTAAATAAGAGATGTATCTCATAATATTCCTATCATAGTAATAGACATATTATTCAGATATTAATATTTCATAATATTCTGCCAGATAAAAATTTAATTTCGATTTTTTCCCAAACATATGTTTAAATAAAAGTCATGCTTCAATGTCCTCACTCACTGCTAGGTAGGCTGTTGGGTCGGTTCTTGGCATCCTCAGGCTGTATCTTCTTCGGTTCAGGCCATTCCTCTTTGGAGCATTGAGTCATCCAGGAGTTCTTTGGTCTTCCTCTGGATGACTGTCGATGAAGCTCCATAGACATTGCCTGCTTCACTGTGTTGTCCGGTGGTCTCCATCCTATGTGCCCATACCATCTCAACTGTCGCTCCCCCAGCTTACTGTTTATGTCCGTGACACCCAATCATCCATGACATCCTATCTTTTATCTTTACTCCTGCCGACCATCTTAGCATTCTCATTTCTGGTGTTTCAAGTTGCCTAGAGTAGGAGTTGTACATAGTCCAGCAGGATCAATACAATCACCATGCAACTTAATTCATCTATTAAAATCCATTCAGGTTACAATACAAGTGCTAGAATTATTGTATGTATATGGCTCCTTATTAAAAGTGTGGAAGACATTCCAATGATGATGATTATTTTATCATTGATCAATACCCTATCACACTTTAAATTTCTCTTCTGAAACAATCACTCCATTAATAACCATTTTCTATAATTATATATATATTGCTTTCCTCCATTAAGTTTCATAATGTATTACAATTTGCAAACTAATTGTAATTACCGTAGAGTCTTCACTATGCGCAGTATATTTTTTTCAACTGCCTTAGTTGGAAAAAATATGATAAAGATAAAAAAGGGTCATCTCAGCCATAAAAAAATACAACTTGTTTTATATACTTGGATCCTTAAGACTAAATATGTAATTTTGAGTAAGACTGGTAGGAACTGTCTGATCTGTTTAACGCTTTGTTAAATGATTTAATATTCTTGGTTTAATGTTTACAGTTCATAGTTCTTTCAATATATCTTTTTTTAATGTTCTCATTGAAAGAATAGGCATCATGACAGTATTAAAGAATAAGTGATTTTAGAGAAAAAAATATTTTGAAAGGATTCTAAAAAGTGGTCCAGTTTTAATATAACCCATTGAGATTAATAAGATTTTCAATAAAATAAAAGTATGAAATTCTGCTATCGGCCATTTTAACTGAAACACCGATCAGAGCGAATGACGTCACGCCTAAGTTATCATCACCGTGCCTCTTGAACTGTTGTTATAGACGTATTGCAATGTTTACTTAGGCTTGACACCTGCGGGCTTTTTCGTACAAAATTAAAAATAGGTAGATGAAAAGCAATTATTTGAGTAAGAACTTATTTTATTATCGAAATAATGTTATTTTTGGTAATAGTAGACGTGCACCTATATTATTTATTTGACGTGACGTGGGGATACTTGTTTTAGATAGTATGGGAAATAATTTTTTATATTCGATATAACTAACTGTATAGGTTATTTCAAAATCTGTCATCATGCCTGTTGAGGTTCACCTTATATTATATGCTTTTAACAATTTGTTCCGATTGCATGGTCAACTTATATATTATTTCCACATTCTGAACGAGGCAGAAATGCAGGGGTATGCAACCTTTTCCAATGTAACCTAACATTTTTTTCTCTCTTTATCCAGAAATTTCTGAGTGAAGATGTGAAGGAAGACCCTGACGAAGAGTTCAACAAGCTCAAGGATGGAGTTCCCGAAGATGAAAAACCCAAGGCCACTCCTGCAAAGCCGAAAAAGGTATAGATAAAAACAAACAAAAATATTTTTATCCATTTCTTAGATTAGCCGTTTTCAGCGTATTTTAATTGTGGAACCCGTTTTAACCTCAAAAAGAATTGGAATCCTATTACAATATTTTTTACTATTTGTAGATAAAACAATAATTTTTTTTATATTTTCAAACTGATAATTAATGTGAAGCGTGAAACTCTTTTTGAATTTTAAAATAAATTTAATAAATCTTATAATACAAAACTCATTTTATTGTGGAATTCCAAATTTTAACGGCGGAACCCTGGGATTCCGTGGAATCAAGATTGGAAACTCCCGCCTTGGTTTATTCTTTGAAATGCTTACTTGTTTTCCAACATGAATATAACTAGTGATTGTCAAAACAGTTTTTTTTAACTGGTTACTCATTAACTGTTATTTGAGATTTGTGTAACCGGTTAAAATAAATTAGTATGCCACCCTCTTCTGTCCTCTTGTCTCATTTATATTCATTTCAAACAATTTTACTTTTGTTGGTATAATTTATATATTCTCAATATCGTCGCAGATTCCACAAAGATAGAGATCAGACAATATATGAAGCACACACATAACACAAGTCAACTCATGATGATGTATGTCTCTAACACGATTTTGCCATGTTACATGAAAACACAGAGACATCCTGCTTTCGACACAGTATTGCTAGCCAGGACTTAACGCAACACTGACAACTGTATTGCAAGCCAAAACTTAACCTCAACATCAACACCCTTAACAACACATCAGCCCTGATGATGGACCCTGCAATGGAACCCGAAACGACGGCCAGAAATGTCATAAAAACACGGCATATTACCCCAGAAGATTCCGATCGGCCGTGAAAACCTAAGAATTTTTTTAAAATTTATTATTTTTATTTATTTATTTATCTTGAACTTAATACATGTTGGTTAGTCAGTTTTAATTTGTTTGTAAAAATTACTCCCAATCTGCACTGATATTTTCATTTATTGATTGGCCAACTTTGTAGTAGGTATTCAATCATTGTCTCCCCCTCTCCCCAGCAAAGTGCTCATGTCCGTTTCATCATCTTTAATTTTGTTTCTATTGCACAAACTGTTGCAACCGTTATTTGCGATGCTAGGCCTTGTTTATACATACATATGCGAGCGGCTAACAGCGAGACTGGTCATTTCTTGGATTTTTGGATCAGTCTTCTTGAAGGTCGACTTTTTGCTCTTCATCGCCAATTTCTCCAAGCTGTCTCCATCTCTTCTATCAAAATGCCCAAAATACTCGAGAATTCTTTTCCTGCATGATCAGTATGCTCAGAGGGCTTTCAAGTAAAACTCTGGTTTGTATTACGTGTTGGTTTCTGAAATAGACACAACCCCTCTATATCTCGCCGGGCTCGCTGTGGTCCGCGCGCGGCTTCCATCGGAGTAAGTGAAGTGGGTACCTCCACTACACTTACCAATGAAGATGACAAAAGATTATGAATTGGTGATATAAAATTTTATGATTGTCTTGTCCTTATTGAGTAGTCTATATAATTCTCCCTTACGGCTATAACTATCGCAAACATTTTTGTATTTGTTGATTTTTTAATTTTTCTAATCACATTTTGCTGCCTTGAAAAATGTGGCAAATTTTCGAAAGCCTGTGGCAGATAAATGTCTTCTTATTAACGAGGTTTAAAATGTCCGATGCACCGGCAAATAAGTGTTCCTGAACCTCTTAATAGGAAAATTATCATTAGCAATGTGTGCAATGGTGGTGAAATCTTATGTGTTAAGCCGGCACCACACTGTGCGGTCTGCAACGTCTCTCCAGTCGGAATCTCTGCAATGTTGCAAAAAAATCCGGATGTGGATCATTAGAAGCACTTTAATAAATCAAATTAATTCATTTTTTAATTCTCTAGGAGATGCTTACTGAATCTTCTTGGTATTTAATGTGTGGGAGTTAAGAGATGTTTTATTAATTTTATAAAAAAAATTGTTTAGGAAAAAACTGTAAAGAGAACGTCCTCTGCTACGAAGCCGGCCATCATTCGCAAGAAGGCGAAGACTGATATATCAGCCGTGCTCGACTCTGACAAAGACAACCAGGGCGAGTCCATGCTGAACCACTCTTTTAAGAAGTCCTCCTCCTCGTTGCTGGACAGACCCAATATCAATAGACCGGTAAGTGGTGGATGTTACATTTGTTTTATTCTTCATTATAATTGATGTGTGTGTGAGATAATCGTAAGTTTAATCTCTTCAGATCCAAATTAATTAATCAATTAGGAAGACATACAGAAAAATCAAATCAACGAAAAAATATTTGGCCGCTACCGGAATTCGAACCACGTATCTCCTCCTATCCGGGACAGACGCGTTATCCAATTACGCTATAGCGGTCTCATACATATCCTTGAATATATTGACCTTATCTGTCTTATTTAGTAATTGATTAACATATATTATCCATTTTTAGAGCAATCCACTTTTCTAGTACGGTAGGCACAAATTACTTTGGATAACTGCTGCTAGGGGGCGCCAGAATTAACCGTTAATTAATTTTTTATTTTTTTGGACACATTTGATACATCACATATATTATATTCAAGAACCTTCAATGATGAAACAGGTGTCTGACCTAGCCCTCCTCAAATAACTTTCAACACTCCAATCTTCGCTGCTGATAATTAAGAAATACATTTGATAGGCGTGCACATTGTACATGTATGACTTAATTAATATATAATATAATATTGTATACAATAATATATAATATTGACTTAATAACTTACCATTACGCTATTTCTCCAGAGTCGCCTCTTCCATATTCATACATCTTCGCGTGCAGACCTGACAATTGTTGAGGCTCCTAGACAATCTTCCGGTATTTGGTTAATCTGGTCATGCTACGTCTTCTACGGCTGCCCTATCTTTCTGACGCCGTCAACACTTGTGTCATATATCTTTCTTACCATTCTTTCCTCATTGATTCACTCAACGTGCCCAAACCACCTGAGCGACCCTTTTTTATTTCTATTCACTATGCTAAGATCAGCTTTACATATTTTCCTAATTTCAATATTCATTTTTCACATCATAACTGTATTTGTCACACATACTTCTAAGTGATCTCATTCCACTGCTTTCAGTTTACTTTCGTTCCTCTTCTGCAAACTTCAGGCTTACTTCCATACATCGATGTTGATACCTAGAATTTCATTGTATACTGCTAGTGTTGCCTGGTTGATATGTTCCTATTAGAAATTATAGCATTCCCTCCTTTCGATTACTTTCTCAGCCTTCCCTCTTCTATCGAACAATCTTCCCAAATACACAAATTCATCATGGTTGGCTAAATTTTGTGTTTTCTCCTTAAAAATACCTTGATTTTATTGAGGCTCGTCTTCATCGACAGTAGTCTCCCGTCCGTTTCCCATACCAAACCAGTCCTTCAAATGACTTGGACCCCAGCCTCATGTAGGTTATCCTCAATATTAAAATAATAAAATTCCTATATTTCCTTATAAAATGGCATTATTTTTTTTTTTACCATGACTTCTTGCTGACTCGGCTAGACAGGTTTGTATTCTGGCAGTCTTCAAAATTATACATAGATTATTTACCCCATTACGGCAAGGCTGCCAGGCTCAGAAAATACATGCATTCTTATGCTATAAAACCCACTGCCGTGGCCAGTCCCTGGTATTTGGTTAATTTCGTCATGCCACGTCTTCCGCGGCCGCCCTCTATTTCTGACGCCGTCAATACTAGCTTCTTATTCATATCTATCTTACCACTCAATGCGCTCAGACATGCGGTCTCTGATCGGGTTAGTTATGTGTGAGACTATTTGCTCTCACTATGTCTTCGAACAAAGTATCCAGTCAATAGTATCATCTTGTTCTTTTATTTGCTCAGTAATAAGCTAAAGTAAGTCATCAAAAAAATTTAACGCAATAACTCTGCTACAATTCTGAAACTTTTCTTCATGTCTGTGAAAACCATTGTCATCACCGTTACTTGGCCTCGTAGTCGGGGATCCCCTAGCCTTCCATTTATATCTTAATCAGCGTGTGAGAACAGGTCAGTTCTAGAAGCACAGTTTTTTTCTTCTTCTTAAATTAATAGGTTCTCCCGCAAACATCGCAGGTTAAACTGTGTCTCTGTCGGTCCCTTTAACGAAGAGCGACAGCGTGCGTTCTGTTAGGGTTTTTGTTGCTGCCGCTGTACCATCAGCTCTATAACTCTATAAGCCAAGCGCCAGTTGTTCCTGATTACTGGGGATGTTGCATAGAGCCAGGGACTCCCGTAAGCAATCCTTGAAACGCTTCTTTTGTCCACCAACCCTATGTTTATTATTGTAATCGTAATGTAAGAACCTTTTGTATAACGTTTTAGAAATATGGCGTACATCCATTTAATTTGCATTTAACTTTTTTGCCACGGTGAACTTAAATAAAATAACAGCTGCTATCTCTTTATACAAATTATATTTCTCGTTGCGTGTTACCTGTCGCGCTTAATAAGTTAAGCATGGCATGTCACTCTAGGACCATCTATTAGGGTCGTTATTGACCTGTTGACAGTCTGTTTGTTATAAAATAAAATAAAATAAAATGGCATGCCACGCGCTACATGTGCAAGTGCACCACTGCGACCAGCTCTTAAATGCACTAATATTAAAATAAACTCATTATGACTTGGAGAGAATGATATTATTATTAAAAGTTTAATGGTCTGCGAGCTGTAGTTTAAGGGCCACTGATATGTGACTTTCAGCACGATTGGCTTAGAAAAATGATAATTTTTGATGAAAGTATCTAAGGAAAATTTTGATATTTATTTTATGGAATAACATTATATTTTTTGATACAAAAAATACTGATATAAAAAATTGTCTTGAAGCATTTGTAAGTTGGACCAATTGCATTTTGTCCACGAATTCAAATGTTATTAGGTTCCTTAAATGTTCAAATTAACTTAAAATACATTTGCATAATTTTGGTATCTCTCTCAATTATATCTTTGCAGAATCTGATATATTTTTTTTCATATCTATTTGATATTCAAGACTCATAAATAGGGCATTCCTAAAAATTCTTGGAATTCTCCCTGATAATGTGAGACATATTTATAATTAGAATTAAATTACTACTGAAATTAGACGAAGCCTAAACAATGACATGAGTAGCTTGTTGGTGTAGTGGACACGATGCTCGCATAGTTATCTGGTGGTTGATGGATTGATCCTTATTCCAGGACATCAGCAAGTTAGTCCTATTTTCATAGTAACAAGCGTTCAGCTCATTCTGGAAATAGTAAGAATATTAATTTGACACGCGTTCCATGTTCGTAGTTCTACATTTTTAAGAAGAAAAAACACATTCTTTTTTAAAGGCTTATTTTAATTCCTCTTCTAAGTAACTTGTGTACAATAATTAACTAATATAATATTTTCTTTTCATTAAAATGAATTTTTTTACTTGTATCTTACACCATAATAATCACCTTTCAATACCGCCATAATTACTAATGAATTTCCAATATCAACTTAATATTTTACTCAAGATACAAAAAAACAACATTACAACAATTAAAAGAGTTAAGGTTATTATTACGGTCGTTAGACATACTTAACTGTAAATGGTAACGGATATTTTATACGAACCATGTTTTTCCGAGAAATGATCCTCGACGTTTCGTTGAAGTCGTATTCAACGTCATCAGGAGAACGACCTGTACCTCTGCGGGTACAGGTCGTCCTCCTCAACTATTTTACATAAACCATATATTTTTCCGAAAAACGATCCTTAACGTTTCATTGAAGTCGTATTCAACGTTGAATGTATAAGATTTTTATTTTATTGTAATAGGTGTAAACCGTGGAAATAAAATAAATTAATAAAAAAGATATATATTTTAGATGTCTCATAGAGAAGTTTTTTTTTTTTATATAGTTTATAGGTATGGATGTCTTTTTCGGTGTTCATAGGGCTTACAGCTGGATTGAGTGATCACTTTACACAATTAACGTTTACAATTCCACCCATGATATCTACCACATCTGTCAAATTTTTAGAAGCTATATATATGTTTTACTTGCACACATTGTTTTGTATGCGAGTTGTATTTTTACTACCACCACCTGTGGTTGGAATTTGTCATTCCCATAAACCAGTACCGATGTCGCCGTTAATAATTGGTGAACGTTACATTGTGTCAAGTGATCACTTAAGCTAGCTGTATGATAGATCAACTCTATGAACACACAAAAAGACTTACTTACCTACTTTCCCATATAAAAATAGCTTTGTCTCTATGAGATACCTATAATATTATATACATCTTGATTAATGATGTCCCCCTGGGTTAAAATCCAGTAATGTGTCCTTGAAAATTTTGAACATACTCAAAATCAAACATCACAATCTCGTAGTCTGTCTGTCCGTAACTTCGTGTAACATCCGTAATTTCGTTGAAATTCTTGACTAAAAAACCAAATTAAACGGCCAGAGATGAGGCTTGAACCCCGGACCAGTAACCGGCCGCTTAAGACATGTTGCTACCGCTACCACTCCATGGTCTGTCAAAAATACACTATATAGTACACTAGGGCTAGAGCAAAGATGCAAACCATTTCTTGTTCTGTGATTTTTCAGAGGTGTACGGCTAGTTTTCTAATATTTTACCAATTTATTGGCAATGCCATTTCTTCATAATTAAACATGTTATCATGAATTAATTAAATAAATGTTTTATTCAATCAATTTCATCTCTGGGATGTAATTTCAAAGTATTTTTTCAGTTTTTACAAAAATAATTACATTAAATATTTCGCAAATTGTAGTCAGGACAAAAAAATACTTATATGTGAAGAGCATAAAAATAATATTTAAATATCATTCGTAAAAAACCTCATTATGGAATATTAAACTGTAGTTTAAAGAAGTTACAGAAAATATATTTTTGCACCAAGGGTTATTGAACTTGCATTCTTCGGAAATGTTGATTCAATACGCTGAAACATAGGCCACTATCATGATAGACAATTAGAACAACTGATACGTAGATTTAAATAAAAATAATATTATAAGCGCATATTTTAAATATTAATTAATTAAATAATTGCAATAAATATTCTTAGATAGTTGGTAGGTACCTTCTGATCTTAAATTTAATTATTAACATACCTATCAAAAAGTAATACATACCTAGGGTGGAAACTCAAAACTATGAAGATGATAAATTCAAAAAATGCAAAATGATTTTGTGATGACATAAGTATAATTTGTTTACACTACTAATTTGTTAAAAATTCCAATATGTTTCGGGGCCAATGGTCCCTTCATCAGGATACAATGTGCAATAAAAATGAAAACTTTAGACTTTAACAAAATTAGAAATTAATAAATAAATAATTATGTACTATTACGAAAAGATAACAATTTTTGCAAAAGGGGCTTATTTATTTATAATATTTAATTTATTATTTTCTTATTCCCAAAAATTTATAATTTATCCAACAGCAATCCTATGTAAAATTTGTAAAACCTTATTAATTAATATCAAAAAAATTATCAATTTCGAAAGATGATTAGAAAATTCAGAATTATTATTGGTACTTAAACACCTTAAGTATTCCTTAACTCTAACATTAAAATTTCTACATGTTTTTCCTGTATAAAAATAATTACAGTCATTACAAATAAATTTATAACCCCCCATTTTTTTAAATTATCATTGTTATCCAAATTTAACTATACTATAACATATATTTTATATAAGTATAAAAAGTTGGTGCAATAGAATTTGGGATTGCTTTAACTATTGAATTAGAAATTTGATTATTTAGAAGTACGATTTTTCCTCAATGCTTTTCAATAACAACTTTTGGTGGGTAAACAAAAGATTTTAAAAATCTTATTTTATTTAATATATTATGTGTTATTAAATAGGCATATATTATAGAAATATTATTAATCGCAATTCTTTTAATAATAATTCAATACAGTACTGAATGGAACACTTAAGATGTTTAAGTAGCAATAATTTTTCTGAGTTTTCTAATCAGCTTTTGGAAATGGATAATTCTTTTGATAAAATATTAATTTACAAATTATACAGTTGGATAAATTAAAACATTTGGGAATAAGAAAAAGTGTTAATAATAAATTAAATATTATGAATAACCAGGTTCTTTTTGCAAATAGTTATATATCGAATTAGTTTTCATATTTTTTAATGTATTTCGATGTCACCACTAGGGTTGCCAACTTTTATTAGAAGAAATAGAGTACATCTGATTTCAAAGCAGGTAAATAAAGAGTACGGACTTATAAAAAAGAGCATAATTTATTTTAAATTTTTGAAAAGGTATTTTTTGCTACTTTTTGCAGCACATAACAATTATTCATTGTTTTTAAAAGAATTGTATGACTCCAAACATTCTAACTCTAAGTTTACATAAATTGGGAGCTCATTTTTAATCAATTTCAATGAAGCCCTGTTCCTCTCTTCCTGCCACTTCACATTCATGACCGAAAAGACTCTCTCAGTAAATGCTGAATTGGCAGGAACAGAGAGTATATAGCTAATTTTTTTTAATTAAACAAATTCGTTAGGACATTTTTTAAATTTGAATTGCCATTTTTCTGCAGTGGATTTTTGCATAAAATCTGCGTTATTTAACATTTCGCCTTGGAGTTTTTTTTTAATTATAACTTCTATGCATCATATATGCGTGACTGGCACTAGTATAGTAAACGTTCTGTAAAAAAGAGTATTTTGGCATTTATAATAATAATAATAACTAATAATAATAAAAGCTGAGTAAATCACATAGATTAAAATTGTGTTATAGATTATAGAGTACGCCTACATGATATAGAGTACAATACTCTATTTTAGAGTACGATTGGCAACCCTAGTCACCACACTCCTTAACGTAATACGAAAAATCACTTGGGTGACGCAAATATTTCCTTCTGGTCCCCCATTCATTACTATTTTAATGAATTTTTTTATTATACCATATTTTCAATTTAGTAGTTGCAAAGGCCAACAAATATGCTAATAGATATTTAGAGGAATACAATATTACGGAACAAGGTCCTCAATATGCGTAATTTAATATACAGGGTGTCTCATAGCGAGTAGCAAAAACTTTAAAGGTGGATTCCTGCCTTGATAATGAGTCGAAAATGTTCAAGCAACCATGACCATCAATAGTTATGGAGGTATGCAATATCAAAGTTTTATTTAGTATTTTTTTGTAAAACATTGAACTATCATAACAGTAACTTAAATCGATCATGAAAAATTGATTTGATTTAATACATAATGATAAAAACCTTCCAAAAATTGAAAACATTTTATTTGATTAAAGTTTTTGCTACTAGCTATGAGACATCCTGTATAAGTCAATATGTGAGAGAAAAAAATTGCACCATTCATACCTAATTTTAATATTTCTCTAGAAATGCAATAAAAAAATTGACTATTTATAAAACAAATCAATGATAAAAAAACTTATATTGCCCAGAAAAATTGCAAGTACTTAATATGTAGTGTGATAAGTATAGGTCTTTTCATATAAGCTTGAAATTGAGTTATTGCTTAACACTAATTGCGTAACACGCGCATTGTTTCGTTGTGTTAAGTTTACGGATATGAGAGGGGTGTATCCGTAAACTTAACTCAACGAATCAATGTGCGTATTACATACTAACTCAATTGCAAGCTTATGTGAAAAGACCTATACCCACGTTAAGGATGGAAACGTATTTTAATTTATTTCTCAACGTAGTCTCTTTTCAGCTTGGTACACTCAGTCTAGTGATATTCCAACTTTTTTTAAGTCATTCAAAAAATGATTTGTCAAACTCAAAAGCAAAATATGCCTCTGTTTTGATGATGACTTCCTTGTTTGACGTGAACCGCTCTCCGCTGCGCAATTTTTTACATTTGGAAACCAAAAAAAATTATACATATTCAAATCTGGAGAATATGTTGGATGAGGCAGCAACTGTTTTTTTGTGATCGGTTTAGTCATATTGATATATATATATTAGGTCCTGACATACGAAATTGACTTTTAGTATGGGAGGAACATAAAGCCGATTTTTTTTATTATAATATATTTATTTAATCAAAGTATGTACCATTGCTATCTATGCACTTTTGCCATCTCATAGGTAGTTCATCGATCCCTTTACTAAAAAAACCACTCGGACGGGAATCAATAAAATCTTTGAAGGCGGTTTGGACTGCCCCATCGGAGTTGAATTTTTTCCTTTGCAAGAAGTTATCCAAATTTCGAAAAAAATGGTAATCTGTTGGGGCAAGGTCCGGAGAGTACGGTGGATGTCTTAGACATTCCAATTGAAGCTCCTCTAATTTGGTAGCCGTCTGTTGTGCAGTGTGTGGTCTAGCGTTATCATGAAGCAGCAGTGGCCTAGAGCGATTAACCAGCCTCGGTTGTTTAGCAGCTAGCTTTTCCATCATGGTTTGCAGTTGCTGACAATAGACATCTGCCGTAATCGTCTGGCCAGATTTAAGAAAGCTGTAGTGAACGACACCAGCACTAGTCCACCAAACGCTCACAAGTAACTTTTTTGGAGTCAATTTTCGCTTGGGGCATGGTTTGGCTGGTTCGGCAGGGTTCAGCCATTGCGATGAGCGCTTCCGATTATCGTACAGGATCCACTTTTCATCACAGGTAATGATTCGATTTAAAATCCCTTCATTATTGTGCCGGTTGAGTAATGCAACGCAGCAGTCAACGCGCGTTTGTTGATTTGCTTCACTCAATTCGTGAGGTACCCACCTTTCAAGCTTTTTCACCTTACCAATTTGCTTCAACTGGATTAAAGCAGTTTTATCACTAACACCGCAGCCTGCAGCTAACTCGGATGTGGTTTGCGATTGATCCGCTTCCACAATAGCCTTCAATTCTTCATTATCAACTTTGGTCTCCGGCCGTCCACGGGGCTTGTTCTGCAGGTCGAAATTTCCAGAACGAAAACGTTGGAACCAAAAACGCACTGTGTTTTCTTTTGCGGCACCGTCGCCATACACATCATTAATCCTTCGAGCCGTTTCTGCAGCACTGGTGCCACGGTGGAACTCGTACTCGTAAATAACGCGATATTTCAAGTTTTCCATTTTGTAAACTGAGTGACGCAAAGAAAAAAACAATCGAGGAAAAAACAAATGAATTATAATTTTCAAAACACAAATACATGAGTAAATAGCTGTATAAATTTGGATTTGGAATTCCTATAGATATTTGAGATCAAATTTGCCAGTACGGCAAAACGCCAATTTCATATGTAAGGACCTAATACATATATATATTTTTTTAATGCTTCAACAGGCCAGGAGGCCCAATTACAGAAGCGAAATACATCACAAAACACCCAGGCTGGAGTAAATCACATAGATTAAAATTGTGACCTCACCGGGAATCGAACCCGGAACCCTCGGTGTGGGAAGCCAGTGTCATACTCACTGCGCTACGAGGGCCGCCTTTATGACAATTGTTGATGAGTGAACTGGTGCGTTGTCATAGTGAAAGAACTCTTTTTTCTTTGCCAAATGGGGCCGTTTTTTCAATAAATCAGTATAGTGCTGCCTCGTGATTTTCCTTCCCTTGTCCAAATAGTCAGTGAAGATGACATCTTTCCGCACAATGGAATCGTTTTTTCTTTGAAGCAAGTCTGTCAGGTGAAGTCTACTGTTTTTACTGTTCTTTTGTTTCTGGCATGCAGTGATGGATTCATGTTTCGTGAACAGTCACGAAACATTGCAGAAACTCTTGGATTGCACTTAAACATATCCAAACAATGTTCTGAAGTTATCACGTCAATCGGTCGGCCTGGGTGTTTTTCATAAAAAATGTATAATTTCCACGCTTGAATTAAACCATTATTTGATGATAGTCATCGAAGATCATGGTCCTTGTAAACGGCGTATCACTTCACTTTTGTCTCATTTCTTCCTGTTAAGGGCTCAAATTGCTAACCGATTATTGTTTTTCTGTGATTGCAAACAAAGTCTTTGCCCATTTTCAACAGCTATCTAAACAACACTCTATAAATCTGTCTTAAATTCAGACAGGCATCAATGGAAAAAAAGCTTTGAGTGATGGTACAGAAACATCATACAGCTCTCATAGGTATATATTGTCACGTGTCGTGGCTACAGGAGGAATTTATAAAAACGCTGGAATTTATTAATTACTGATTAATTAACTAACCAAATGTACAAAGTCACTTAACACTATTTGACTTAACGCTTAAAAAAAATTAAACTATTTCGTAAATTTATCACTCATAAATAGACACTTTATAATCACTTTATTAACTAGAACATTCCATCCAATTTCCGCACGTATTGTTCGCTCCGGTTTATTTCGCTACGTAAGAACTTTCCAGATTATTCGCTGTCGAATTATCGCCTGCTTGGCCACCCTGGCCCGCAGCTCGCGGCTGCCTTCGCTTCTATTATTGCTGTCAAGCGTGCTAAAAACAACAATCCGTTGTAACAACAACAAGCTGTCGTTACTCCCGTGCGCGGTCCTATTTATATTGGCTATTGTTAATATCGACCTTCTAGGCGTTCTTAGTGTTTACGAGAACTTTCTCGTGGCTTCCAGGATTTTATAGATGTTGCTCGATGCTACCCGAAAGCCCTAGATTACGCCGGGCCATTCTGGAATCTTTGATAGTGTTGTGATTATTTCAAACAACTGTCACTTGACATGAGTGCTTGATTCTTTTTAGCCTCGTTACAATATATAGGGTGGCCTATCAGGTACACCGCATTTAAATATCCCTCAATTCTTTTATATTATATTTGATAACCTTAATGTGACATTTCTCATCTGCTACCATTGAAATGAGTAAACATGGATTGCTATAAAAATAACAATTTTTTTATTTTCAAACATTTTACAATATTTGGCAAAAATAGTACATTCGAAAAGTTCGTAGGATTGTTGGTATACATATTTCAATCAGTGAGTCCATTCGAAGAATAATTAAAAAAATCGAAAAAAAACAACTGGTTTGTTTATGAACAACCACGTTCTGTGCGGTCAGCCGAAAATATTGCAGCCATCAGTGAATATATCGGTCAGTATCCAGGAACATCATCAGTTTGTCGTCCTCGACAATTGAACATTAGCAGAACCATTTTGCAAGGAATTCTCACTTAAGACCTTCATCTCCACCCTTGTGACGTAACACAATGCGATTTTTTCCTTTGAGGTTTTGTAAACTCCACTGTCTATGCTAGCAAACCTCAAACAATTCCTAAACTGAAAACAGTTATCCAACACGTTATTGCTAAAATCGAGCGAACTGCCTAGCAAACAATCTTTAAAATTTTTTTCAAATGGGTCATGGTATTCCAACACAGCAGTGGCCATTGGTCACCACCATAATTAATCTCAACATGTTTACTTTATAAATCAATAAATTGCCCAATTAAATACATACTTATTTGGTGTATTTCATATTAAAATTAAATCTTGCGTAAAGGATGGATCACCCTATACATAAAATATATTCATGAACCAGGTCTGATTCCAGCCTGGATGTATCGGACCTGGTTAACGATTATATTTTAATGTGGATTCTACAATCAAAATTGTTCATGCTGGATGTTCCTGTATCAACCATTTCAGAGATGTTAACATTTTAAACACGGTCACTAGAGGGTTTTTATTAATTAAAATAGTTTATTGATTTCTAACACCTCATTCAGGTTATTGCCCTTTTTTTAAGAGATTCAGAATAACAATGAGTCAATTTCGCAAATATTGGTTTTAAACACCTACATTACTCTCGCAATGAACGCGCTTATCTATGCATTATATATCAACTTTAACACATGTTATAAATTCTATACTTATATACTTCATAAAATGTAACCTCATTTCTGAAATTTTGCTAACATTAAAAACTAAAATGCCAAAGTATTTAATAACTCTCTGTTTACAAAAAAAGTTTTTCGGTAAGTAATTGACCAAACTCATTTTTATAAAACTAATTTTTATAAAATTTTCACAAAAAATACATAATTATTGACTTGCCTTAATGTGTTAAAACAACTCTTTGAGTATTTTAAATTTTAAATTTGCCAGGATTTTTGCAGGTGTTACCAACAAGTTTTGTGAGTTATCGTTAGTGAGAATTTTTTTATTAATTTTAATTAATTAATCAACTTTGTATTAACCATTTCACTAGTAACTCTACGTCTACCGGTTTCGATACCTCTGTATCTTCATCAGAGTTTGCATCCGTCCCGAGTTACTACAAAGTAAAGTAAAGTGGTTAATACAAAGTTGTTTAATTAATTAAGATTGATAATTATGTCCGACCACAAAGTTAACATCAAAAAAAGTCAAAAATATAAAAAATTTAATTTGCCAGGATTTCTACGGATGTTACCAACTTTTGTGAGAGCCCGATTTAACTCTTTCTTCCCGATGTCTGTCTTTCTATACAATACCCGTTTTAAGAGTGACACAAATGTAATCTAGCTGAATGTATTACATATATAAAATAAAATATATAAATACGAGCGATATATAAAACTCTTTTATATATCGCTCATCTAATTTGTTCAACTCTATATTCAGCGACTTGGGTCTTTTCAATTCATCGATCTATGAATTTAAAACTCTTGGATATTCACCTCGGTCATAAACCTTCTTTTTTTTCCTCTTCTTAAATCCATCTTCTTTCTTTTGAACTGACTTCGTGTACGTAATTTTTTATCTTGTATCTTTCTTTAATTAACATTTTTTTTTTTACCCCGACCTCGTATATATATATATGCAGATGTATTGATCAGATATCTTTATGCTTTACATATATCTTTTGCACTTCTTTTTATTCTTATCTCTTGTCCTTTTTACTAAGTAGATTTGTCCTTTCCTATCCATTCCTTATTCTCCTTTTACCTCTAATTCTTTGACTCCCATAGTTTGTCCATAACTTAAAACTTTCACTTTTTTTGTTTTTTATTCTATAACTCAAGTTATTGTTGCTTTATGTTAAAACACAACAGGTTAATTCTGTGGAAACTTGTAAGATGGTCTCTTTACTGTTCAATAATCATGTATAATCTCTTTATATGTACTGTTAGTTTCCCATAAATAAATAAATAAATAAAATAAATAAATAAAATAAATAAATATTCATGATGAATAGAGATTTGTAAAGATTATATTATTGATAGATTTGACCTTCATTATTCATTACATTTTTTTAAGTTTGATACTTCACCTGTTGATGAGAGTTTCCGATTCTCTCGAAACTTAAGTTGTGAAAATGTAAAATTTATTTAACTCACTAATAACAAGGTTAATATCATTTATCATAATCTCTCATTTGTAAAGATGGTTGTCTTCAGAACACAAGGCTGACTTGTTAGACATGATGATTAATACATACTTTTTTTATGTAAAAAAATAAGTGGTACCTATGAGTACTCTCGTTTCACAATAACCTCAGGTGTACCCTAGGGATACTCTCAGGGTCTGCTATTACCTATCATATTCATAAACTATAAATAAAAATCAATTCTTTAAATTTCCCAAATAATCTTACAATTTTTGTTACTTGTGAATTACAAGCAGAGAATAAATGCAAAATCACTGATTTCATATAACAGAAGTGAACATCTACAAGGTGTGGATAAAAAGTGCAATGAGTCCACAAAAAATCAATTTTTTCAGTACGAGAACATGGTCACATCTTATTGTTTTATCTTTTCTTCATCCTCAAAATGTTCACCCTGTTTTATCTCTTGTAGACTGCAAAAATGTATAATGATTCTTATTTTCTCATTTTTGTAGATTTAAGATTCATCCCCAGTTATCAACTTTTGTACACAATTCAAACCTATTCATTCTCTATCCAGCCTTGGAAATACGTCATTTTTTCGCTCCTTCGTCAAAACTGTAACACTAATTCTTTGTACAGCCTTCGCATGTTTAAACCTTCTTTCAAAATTGTTTGAAAACACTGCCTTTACTTATGCCTAGTTCCAGGAGCAATCATTCTAGTGGTAACGCGATGATCCTACAGCACCATCGGCATATTGAAGGTTTTCATGAACACGTAATGCTTAAGAGGGTCCGTTTTAAACCCGTTTACCCATTTACATACAAGTCTGCGCTTCATACGTAGTTTATCACTTTTAAAGAATTTCTCGCCTGATTTTGCCAAATTACAATGTTCATTCTTTGCTTGGTTAAAAATTTTGCTCTATTTCAACAGCGCAAAAAAAATTGTTCACAATACCTTCATAGAAAAATTCATATGCGCTTAAATACTGCCAAATTTGGACTGACAACACCCAAGATGACAAACCACAGTAGAAGTGTTCTCAAAAAAATTCTGCACCCATTTTTGTCCGTACTTTGTATTATTCATTTTACACAAAACAAAATTAATGCAATGTGAATAATTATACCATAATTTTTGGTAAATTTATTATAAGACATTACATGTCACCTTAAATAAAGAATCAACCTGAACATCAGATACAATGAAACTTTGTTTAGAAGTGGTAATTAGGAATCCACTTTCTGGAGAGTTAAAATTTAGAAATTGGAAGAACACAAGTATAATGAGGGTTGGGTATCTAACTTACACTTTATTATTATGTGTATATGAATATAAAGTTGATGCAATACCATTATTATGTGCTGCTGGTGAACGTCAATTTTTTTTTATATAGAATGTGTTTTTGGTATTTTGTGGAACACCATGTTTTTAACCCCAGCACTTCAACTGTACTAGGTTAAATGCTGACCCAATTTTACTAGGCTTTGAGCTATATTGTACATCTCCTATTTAGATCAGATCACACATGGTTTAGGGAATCTGTAAAAAACTGATCAAAATTTTAAAGTAATTTAACACAATAGCATATTTAATATGAACTTTGACAAAAGCAATTTTTGAAACTTGTACAGACACTTGATATTTAATAAATAATATTGGCATGTTTTTGTCACACATAACTTTAAAAAAAAAACATTGTGACCCAATCCCCTTTGCCTAAAGAAGGAGTTTAGTTTGCCTCATTACAATTTTACACTCAGTGGTTTCATTCTATTTTACCGTATTTTATTTTCAATTTTTCTAGTTTATTTTAAAATTAATATTAGTAATTTAACCTTAAGCTTCCAGAAAATATTGAATTGAAAGAACGAGTCTTGCGTTTCCCTAATTTTATATGTAAATATTATCCTAACTTGTTATTCCCTCTTCCCATTCCAGGAGACTCCCCAACTGGACTTGGAGAACATAACCGACACCCTCAAGGGGAAGAACATCCTCCCGAGCCAGATGAAGTTTGGCTTCCTGGGGCTCGGCATCATGGGCAGCGGGATAGTCAAGAACCTGCTCAACTCCGGGCACAAGGTCATTGTGTGGAACCGCACCGCCAGCAAGGTAAGTGCTTCTGTTAATTTGTTGGTCTCTTTTTTTCTTTTTCTTCAGTTTTCTACAATTGTACATCGGAGGATGTCCTCACCAACTTCTGCTGGGTGGAGATTCCGTGCAACAAATGATGTCTGTATTTACTTGTTTTAATGCTGCATGTTTTATTTGTTTCTATCTGAATTGTTTATAGAATTTATAGTTTATAGAATTAGCCCGAGCTGTTAAGAAGTTCGGCGCAGTTCATCGATGATATTATTGATGGTTCAACAGTCTTCGTAATCTCACAAACTTACTCTAACTGACGAATAGGTTATTTTTAGTAAGTCCAGTATTTCACATATCTTCAACTTGTAGTATTTTTTTTGTGTTATATTGAAAATAATCTATACAAAGAATTTACCGCTACATAAAAATTAATCTAACGCGGGCAAAATATTGGAACAATTTCAAATCACTTGCTTTTTAATTAATATAAATTGTAGGAGTCTCACAGAGACAAAGCTATTTATACGTGTATAGAAGTCTTTTATACGATGGCCCAGGGCTTACGACCTGTATGAGATGGCTTTAGTGATCACTCTACGCAGTGCAACGATCACCAATTCCATCGTAAGAACATCCTCACATTATCAAATTTTTGAAAGTTGTGTAGTTCCAAATTTAAACCTTCCATATATTTGAAGAGACATCTGGAGTCCGTTTCGTGAATTAGTATTTTGCAGCTGATAATAATATCTCTTTATTTTTAATGTGAAGTATTGAGCAATATTATATTTAACGTACATATGATATTCTTCAAATAGTGGACAAATCTAGTAATTGTGTTCGCAGGACATATGTATGTATAAAAGTATTGTTTAAGCTACTTTTAAGTTATAATTACGTTTTGGCAGTCCAAACACTTCTCGATGTGCTACTTCAGAATATAATCAGTTTTATATCCAAAACAGATGTACAAAATTGGCTTTACTTACATATTTTTATCCCATTATATTTTATCACAGCTCGCATTTTACACGTCAAGCGCATTATACCTACGCCTAATACGTGCGCATAAGGAACAATTCCAGCACTGATTTCCCTCGTCATAGAGCATATTGAGGTACAAAAGTGGTAAAAAAGTGTCGGTTCCACAGGCATGCTCCGAATAACAACGACAAGCTGCGTATCTCCTTTACACTATCACTACGGTCTACCACCTCTTCACTCGCTAAAGCCGTTCCTTAGCGGTTGCTTCAAGCCGTTATTACGTTAAGGGAGCATTAAACTCTAACTCTTATATGTATTAATTTTTTGATACAAATTAAAATATTAATAATAATAATTTAGTAATTTTTAAATGATAAATATTTGTATGGTATCTTATTAATTAAATACCTTTTATTATATTTGGAATAGTGATGGTATTTTAACCGGTGACACACTAACCATTATTTGAGATTTGTATCTGGTTGTGTCAATGATTGGCAACTGATTTTTTGCAATTCGACTGGCTTACTTATCAATCATCGATACAAATCCCAAAAAAATATACTAATAATAACCGGTCAGTTTAACCATCACAAATTTGGAATGGTCCGGTGATTAATAAGACATGCTGATTTTTTTTTTATATACTTAAAACGAGGTCTACAGTTTAGTTCAGTCACAAGTGTGTTATTTTTGTGAGTTGAGGTTGATATATATTTATTGCAACGCAGTACCCATATCATTACGTGGAAAAAGTCTGCTTCAAATAATGAACTTTTCGGTTAACGATCTTCATCTAGAACACAAGAGTTGTTATTATGAATTTCTTTATAATACTTAAAAGATCTGATCCAAAATTGCTTATTAGCCTTAGAATCAATAGCATGTCGAGCGTAAGATCTTTTAAACATAAACTTTATTTTATTTTACAATTTTAATTCAAATGGCTAATTTGGAAAAAATTACATTTTTTTTAATCAAATGAAAAAATGTCTGAAGATGGCAAACATCTCTACCAATCTGGTGCTTTGAAAATGTGTTTCCCAACCTTTTCATTGTTTAGAATTTTAATTTTTTTCACCATAAAGAATAAATTTTGTAAGAATCACTAATTAGAAAGATGGATTGGTTAATGACTCTGTTCATATCATAAGTGTGCTATTCAGCTGACAAGTTGTATACACCGCTAGTAGTTTAAAAAAAATTGATAGTTCATCTAATTGACCAATAAACTATCTAGACTGCAAGTATGCGTGCCCACCATATTCAATATCTAATTGTTTTACTAATTCATTCCTATGTTTAAAGCCCTGTTTATTATACTGTTTTTTATTCCAAGTCTCTTCCCTTCCTTTTAGGTTTCAATGCCCTTTTTGCCTCATTTTGCATTGGGGCCAATTTTTTTTCGTTATGGCGTTCCCTGTGAAAATAGGAAGAAGCTTGGTGATCTCCCAAAATGAGAATCAAACCCCATATCTTTATTTTGCTAGGCATGTGTTGTATCACAAGAATATGTGTCCATTCAATTGTCTTGTCAGTTGTTAATCTTATAAAGGTAATTAATACCCATACTGTTTACTACTTAATATTTTATAGGATCATCTTTAAGTAGTTGAATAAAAAAGGCGATTATTAATTTGAACTCAACAATAATACATATGGTGGTGGTCGTGTGCTAGAACAATGACAGTGTAGACCATTTCCATTTAAGAAAGACAATTGTATTAGTATGTACGAGACACATAGTTGTGTTAGTGTTTATACCCGTAAACACCAACACAACGAAATAATGTGCGTCATATGCACGGCTTACGCATACTAATACAATTGTATTTCTAAAATGGAAAGATGTCTACATTACTCTGTTGCTGTGTTTGGTTTTCATGGATGATCGTGGCCCTATTGAACTGTCCAGTGAAAGACATCACTGTACTGAAAACGAGTTGAATTATGCAAATCTTATTTATTGACACTCAATTTTTGATGTGTAACAACTTTCCTCTCGCTTTCCTGCAATCTGTGGCAGTGATTTCGTAAAAATAGATGGAAATGCGTAACAGGAAATAGGACATGCGCAATTTCATTTAACCAATGAGCGCGCGCAATGGAAAAAACAAATCAACGTATAGCAAGTGCCATCACAGCGAAGACGCACACTCCAAAAGCCAATGCTTCTGATTTTGTATATATGCTTCGCGGCTGGTGTCAAGCGTGTGGATGTTGTAACTTTGATATATTTTTGGCTTATATCTTCGAAACTATCCAATAAATATTTTTTTTTACATTAATGTAAACAATAACTACCCTTAATGATTTACATTTTCAAATTTTATGTAATTTATGTGATTATTTTTAAATATCTGTTCAATGTTTTCATACAATATGTATGGTGGCACACTACCGCCATCTATGAAAATAAATAAAAACATATAATTGACCAAACACATTTCTAAATAAAAATGTGGATGTAGATGTATGGTACCTACCTAGTGTGGCAAAATTCAATAATAAATAAATAATTATTAGCTTTTTTAAATTTTAATTTTAATTTCTGTCACTGCTCAATTGATATTTTTAATTGTGAGATATCAAATGTTACACATCATGTGCGATACTGTAAGGCTAGCTCGTTTTTTTTATTTTATGACAAAAGCTTATATGTCAAAGTCTCCTATTTAATATAAACAACTGTCAACAATATCTAATAAATAAGTGCCTTCAGACACATAGCCATTACAATTTTAAATCATTCATTTATTATTCTGATGTACATGATTATACATTTTAATATTTCTATTTATGAACATCTCTCATGGTCATAAATTCTGGAATTCAATTCAATTTATACAAGCCTACTTTCAATGCCATTGTAATATTTTATTGGAGTAAAAAATTTTCATACAATCTATATTATATTCTATGTTATCTTTTGGGTTGTTCTTATTGCTTGACCACAATAACTTGGCGCGCGGCGACTTTGAAACTAAAACCCGCCCGCACCCGGCGGTAACCCCCTCGCCCTGTCATTCAGTACAATTTTGTATTTGCTCGGGAGCTGTGACATCTTGATTACCAATATACACTGAATTATTATGTCCAAACAATCCGGGATGGTGCTAGAACATTGCCAATGAAGTATTAAAGTTTTGCGAAGATAAAAAAGCAAATAATGGACCGATATTACAGTCTGACAGTTTGACAGATAGAACGGCCGCCATTACGGCTTGGTTTCTTTAGTGCTGCCCAACCAAGTTTCTGTTAAAGGCTACGACACCGGTCACCGGACATTCTGTACATTATGTATTGTGTAATAAATTTACACCCTGGCAACTTCTGTTACGCGACAGGGACACCCTCCCTCGTACGCCAATTTATAGTGGTCGCATTCTAGTACAGGTTGCAAGAGGTCTTGCTCACTTTAATATTAGTTGACAAAACTCTCGCTTGAGGTAACAATTTAAATCAGTATTTTTAATTTTGTTCATTTCATATTTTTAAATTAAAGTCAAAAACTTATTGTTCAAATTATTTGTTGCATAATGAATCGTTCTGGTGAAGGCTACATAAATATCCGTTGACTTTGAACATTGAATCTTTTTTTTATTATCTACTAATATTTGATAATTTATTTCTTGGAACATAGATACAATGACAATAGACAGGCAGATAATTTACTCATAAATATCCATAGTTTAGCATTTTTAAATACACTTTACATCTTGTCTGGTGTCACTCCGTATCTACATAAGAATCAATGGGTCATTCACATCATGATTCAATATTTTAAAAACTCTAATAGAACTGTGTAATGTGTAATTATAGCTACTTCACTTGTTTACGGACAATTGCATGTAAGAGCAAAAGGGTTGGAAATAGGAGTGAGAATGGGCATCTTTATACACTGCTTGCAAATGATACCGTGCCTGGTGATTAAATATTTAAATTCTATATTTTTATTAAATCTATATTATTATATTATGCTTTCCTTAAGCTTATGCTTTTGTTCTATACTTGTTGTTTTACTTTATATTATATTTATCTTTATATATTTGTATTTTAATTATTTGCTTTCTACTTTATGTTATTATTATTTTTTTCTTGATTGTATTTCTTAAGCAATCATTTAATCTTCATTTAAAGTATTCATTCTATAAACGGACACTTCACCTTGTTGTTTGTAAAAGCCCTGTAGGGCATTAATAAATAAATGAAATAAAAATAAAATGTTTTTTGGTGCATGGAGTGTGAACATTCCATTTATGTTACTGTAATGATACTCCAATGTTTTACAGAAATAAGTCAGAAGTATTGAAAAAAATGCAAATTTTGATGTTGATTACTCTATTCAAAACTGAATGTAGAAGACTCCCCCGAAGTTTTTACAACTAGACACAGGCAATTGCTTCCCTCTACGAGGGAAGTAGTGCATGTGTAAGAATCAATGGGTCATTCACATGGTTTGATATTTTAAACTTAAATTTATCTGTCTAACAGGACTGCGTAACCGTGGCTACTTCACTTGTTAATGGACAATTGTAGTATAATGGATTGGAATTGAGAGCGAAAATGTGTTTTATCTTGTGTTTATATATGACACAGTGCCATGATTTTTGACGTGTGCATGGAGTGTGAACTTCTGATGAATACATATTTGATATTGAAAATGTTTGCATTCTAGTGTAAATAGTAAATGAGTAAGTATGTATGACCAGATGGACAGAGAGTAACTAAGTATTGTTTTAGAATGATTACTGATTTCTATTGTGTGTTATATCATACATGTATTAAAAATACTTTTTTTTTAATCCACATAGGTATTTTTTATTGTGAAAAGTGAAATAGATTTTAGAAAACGGATGTTCGATTTATAGGCTTGAAGGCGATAGTGAAGCATCTGGTAGAAAGCTACTATTGTGTTCACACTTCATTATCAATGGAATAGATATCTGATGTTAGCCTAATTAGTGCTTTTTACAAGAAAGATTTGATGTGCCGACTGGCTGAAAAAAAAATGGTGAAGGTGTGAGTTTGAATCAGATATACAAATTAATATAGAAGAATTATAAAGTATATCATATCAATGATGTACGGCATTCTAGATTCTGTGTCTAACCCTACAGAAATGCAATATGGTGCTATTTGAGCAGATTCATTCATCATCAATATGTCAAGGGTCATCTAGGTCCAAGCCAATTGCAAAAATGTTCTCCTGTTTCGAGCCAAATATCTGTCTGCATCTACCTTCACTATATCATCTGCTAATGTATTTTTTAGTATTGTCGAATAAAGATCCACCTATTTAAATATTCCTCAGCAAACATGACTTTTTCGACACTTCATGTATGTACAGTAGAACCTCGTTAATTCAAAATTCAAGAGGCCCAATTTTTTTTCGAATTATGCGGAATCCGTTAATTCGAAATTTAAGGTACAAAAAAAAAATTCGGTGCGATTGCGAAATTCGTCAAAAATCGTGAAAAAAATAATTTTGCGAAAAACCATCTGCAATTTTTTTTTGCATATTTCAAGAAATTGTTACGAAAACGTAATTTATTATGCCAATACAAAGATCGCGACATTTCTATTACTATAGTACCTGATATTGACATATTATATTTGTTGTTCTCGCTTGCGAAAAAATCGAAATGTTTTTTTAAATTTTGTCAATTTTACAAAAAATTTCGAATTACATGAACGAAACTGTATAGATTTATGGCGCAAGGGGCTAAAAATTACGAACTACCGGGGTTTGAAATATTTCGAATTATCAATGTTCTATATTTGGTTTTCGAAACGCTCACACTCAAGTTTATTTTGATTATCAATTCTTCCATAGAGATGAAATTATTTGCACAAGTTGCTTTCTCCAAATATCACCAGGTCATCTGTATAGCGTACTATTTTGTTGGTCCCATTTAGGACACTAGGCATGATAACAGATTTTGAAATAACCTTCTATAATGTAGGTACGCCGAAAATAACATTATTTTAGTATTAAACTAAGTTTTTACGCAAATAATTGCATTTTAATCTATCTATTTTGAATTTCGCACGAAAACGCTCGCAGGTGTCATGGCGTCTTCGTGATGTCAGGTCTATGATAACAGTTCAAGAGACACGGTGACGGTTACTTAGGCGTGACGTCATTCGCTCTCACCGGTGTTTCAGTTAAAATGGCGGATTGCACAATTTATTAAAACTGGATCATTTTTTAGAATCCTTTCAAAATATTTTCTTCTCTAAAATCACTTATTCTTTAATACTGTCATCATGCCTATTCCCTGAGTAAGATTGAAATCTTTTATTATGCTTTCTCCAGAGGCAGAGTAGAAGCGGTAATGGTGGTGATTTTAAATATCGAAAAGATAAAGTCACATTTTTTGATTTGCGAATGATTTTAATTTATAAAGGGTGCTGTTTTTACACTCGCACACATAATTAAATAAAACAATTTTTTATTTTCTTATTTGGTCGTGAGATTTATTTTATAACATTATCATTTTTCTTTACAAAAATTTAATAACATCATTGTATAACACTTAGAACAAATCAGCGATGAAATTTACTCAAGAAGAGTGGAAATAAAGTATACCACAAAATACACCGTCGGTTCATTTTAATTAATATCTGATATCTTTTTTTTTTTAACCCTTACAGTCCAGTTTAAAGTCTAACCTCTAATTACTGATTTTGTATTTTTTTTATAACGATAGCTGAAAATTATCATTAACATTACTTGGAATTAATTATGATAGTAGTATATCTTTTCAACTCCACTAGTTTTCAGGACTAAAATTATCTTGATGCCAAAATATATGTATGTATTATATGATGCTATTTTATATTTCAATGTTTTTCCAAACTACTAAACATTTATTCCGCTAAAATAATTAATCAAAGAGAGGGTTAAAATACTAAAAACTAATACTTTAACCCTTCCAGCCCCCGCCGGCAATAATTAATAAACTAAATATTTAACAAAACTGTCATATTTAAAAAAAAAATTAAAATTATGAATTTGAACTCGGCGTTATTAATGGCGCCAACCACTTCCCAGGACTGAAAGGGTTAAATGGAAACATTTTCGCTGAAAATGGAAGAGATATATGTGTACTTATTCACCCTACGAAAGAACAAGTTAAATTATTGTTTTCTTTTTTTTTTTTTTACACACGATCCTATCACAGCTCAGAAAAATTGCAAAAAAGTTAAGTTTTTTTTTTTTCCTTTTATTATATATAATTTTTAATGATTTTACATTGAGAAACAGTAGTAGGCTTGGCGTTTACAGATACACATTAGGATGCATTCACACTTCGAGGCAGACTAAGTAGTGTAAACATTAAAAATTACCATTAGGAATAAAATTAAGACACCCGCACCTCCCTCGGCGCGTAAAAAGTTACACAACATTAATAATTAATAATAGTTTTCCCTGCCAAGAAAGTGCAAATGCACTTGCAACGAGGAAGAGACATTATCTTCAGATTCACCCGCGAAGCCCTTTCACGCCGCGGTTATAACAATACCGAACACCTATGTACGTAGAATGGTCAACGTCCAACGCTCCCATCTCGAGATGAGATGGAAGACGACCGCTGTCCAGGAACATGGCCCTTAGACAAAATCACAAAATGCGCTTTCGATACAATTAAAATTGTCCGGAAAAAGATTCACGAGCGTTCAGTCGCCGCCCTCCCCTAAATGATCGTCTCTCTTCGTTCTTCACTAAAGCACAAACAGTGTAGTCTTATTCACTTTACAGAAAAATATACTTCACCCTCACCGTGGTACAATCATTATATATTTTTGATAAAATTTCAAAGGCAAGACTAATTTAAAAAGAAGAATAATTTTCAAAAGATCCATCACATTCCGTACATTTTTTCACTTTGCACTTTTTTTTTTCTTTCTCTTCACTTTTCAATCAGTCCTAAAAATTTCACTAAAAAGTTTATAAAAATATATGCAAAATCATAATTGTATTATCACTTAAGTTTACAAAAAAAAATTGTAAATAGTAGAAATCTAAACTTAATAATTATTTTATTATATTTATTCAATGTTTTCTTTTAAAGCGAATTTAATGGGGTGACCCTCGGAAGATGAGATCCCTAGCGCCCGCGGAGTTGGCCTTATTAAATATCGCGTTACATGTATATCTTTCACCCTTAAAAATAAAGTCATCAAAATAATTGACAGTATGCAAAAGATTTCGCCTTAACACTGATAGTAGATGTATCTCAGTCGGAATTTATAGCTAATGTTCGAGAGCGACGCGCGAACTGGAGACAAATAAAATTCGAATGTACAGAGCGCGGTCACGACAAATTTGAATGTACAGAGCGCGGTCACGACAAATTTGAATGTACAGAGCGCGGTCACGACAAATATGAATGTACAGAGCGCGGTCACGACAAATATGAATGTACAGAGCGCGGTCACGACAAATATGAATGTACAGAGCGCGGTCACGACAAATTTGAATGTACAGAGCGCGGTCACGACAAATATGAATGTACAGAGCGCGGTCACGACAAATATGAATGTACAGAGCGCGGTCACGACAAATATGAATGTACAGAACGCGGTCACAACAATTTTCACAAGTTAAAACTCATAAAGGGCCACCCGGTGAAGATTCGCTGTTAAGTCTTAGGAATAAGTGTTTTAAGTTTGGTTGTTGCCGACTTCCTTCCTTATGAAGACCCTGTCGCTGGACAGGGCGTAGACCCGGAACAGTCTGGTGACCAGCCTATACTACAAGGGGGTCGTGGCGATGTTGCTGTCGTTGACAAACACCCCGGGGTGCTGCGCGGGGCCCGGGCGCGCGCCCTCGGGCACCTCCACGGCCAGCAGCACGCGCGCCGGCGCCTGGCGCGCCAGCGGCGGCACCTTGGGCCGCGGCCGCAGCTCCGGCAGGCTCGTGCTCTGCAGCAGGCGCGAGGACTGCTTCGAGCTGTCCCCCAGCAGCGGCTCCTCCGAGTGCGCCGCGTACTCCAGCTCCTCGTCCTCCAGCTTGGGGAACAGCCCCTCCAGCAGCTTCTTGGACTGGGAGTTGAGGGCGTTGTGCGGGGACGTGAGGACGTTCTCCAGGGCCGGCGGCAGGAAGTCGTGCGGCCCGAAGATGGGCGGCATGCGCGGCCTCCTCTCCTCCAGGTAGTTGATGTGGCTCCCGTCCGGCATGGTGGGCGGGGAGCCCCGCCGGGACTCCAGCGACCTCTCCGTGGGGGTGTAGTAGATGGATATCTTGCTCTGGGTCTCGTCCACGTCGTGCATGGAGGCCAGCCTCTCGATCTTGCTCTTGATGTAGGTGTCTATGCCCTCCAGGTCCTTGTTGTCGAAGACGATGGAGTCGCTCCGCCCGCAGGAGCCGCTCCTGCAGTTCTCGAAGTAGAAGCCGGGCAGGTTCTCCAGCACCTTGTTGAGCGTCTGCTGCTGGTACTTGCACGACTCGCGGATCCTCAGCACCTGGTGCGCGGAGAACTTCCTTATCTTGTTCCGCTGGAACACGTAGTTCTCGCGCACCCAGTTCAGCTGGCTGGTGGAGTAATCTCTCACCCGCTTGACCTGCGGACAGAGAACACATTATTAGCCTCGAAAACACTCTTATCGGACCACGCGCTGACATCGCCCCAATTGTCTCGCTCGGTGATCATTTAGTCATTTGTGTGTGGAGAGAATTAACAACGATTGATCGTCTGAAAGACGCGCTAAATTTGCTCCGCGAACAACAAACTGTAGATCTGACTCAATTGGTGATTCTGTCAAGGCGTTGCGTGCGTTTTAATCCCAACGGAACGTTTGTATACCCTTACTACTTTTCATTCAATTGCAGTTCTTTGTGCAGCGCAGCATTGCACACAGCATCCGCCTCGGGCAAACGACAACATCCGTATTTACAGAGAGCTCTCGACTCTGAATGCAGTTGACATACATTACATCCGAAACGATAAAACTTAGGATGAAAGAAATAATCTCCAGAATAGCTAAGACGTAACGTAAAATGAATCATTCCGAACGACCCAAATATTATATATTCTAAGGTGGCAGACTTCCCGGGTCAAAATACTGCGTGAATTGGCGAAGCTACCGACACAAAATGTTATTTGCTCGGAAATATAAATGTCGTGTACGCTGTCGTCACTAGATCTCGGTCCAGCTGTTCCGAGCAACGAGGCGGCACTTAATTAGGGCCAAGATCCATTCACTTCGTCAGGCGCACTTGAAAATTTTCTCGAGTACCTAGTGCCTACCTAGGGCGACGGGGAATTCAAGCTCACCAGTAAATGAAAAAAATGCGTATAAACAAGAAAAACAAAAAAAAAATGCGCATGAACAAGAAAAACAAAAAAAAAATTGAAGACATCGGAACATTTTTTTATACTAATATTGATTAATCTCGAAGCTAGGTAGGCATTTAATGATCAATAATAATGGAAATGATTTATTTTGATCGAAATAATGGCCAAATCATATCAAAAATGATTTGATATTGTAGTCATCCACTTTACGTAAATGTTGAAAGTTTCAAAGCTCTAGCAAGTCGGGAAGTTGCTGAAAAATCAATTACAGGATCCCACCACAACAAACAGACAAAGAGAGTTAAATAAAAGCGCGTAAAAGGGTCATCAATACGGTGCAACGTCGAAATCGAATCAACAAGTGCGCAATGATTTCACTGATGACTGTAATCTAATCTAACGCGCTATCTAAAAACGATCGTGATGATAGTGATAAAATGATAATATAAAAAAGGAATACGACAATAAATGCACACAGGGTCGAAATCTCAAGCGATGTCGAAAACTAGTACCAAATGACTTGTCAAATTTCAATCTATCTACATATGTTATTTTTATTGAGATATCTGTTTTTTTTTTCGATTGGAAGCGACCATCTCATCGTTGCAATTACAATGTGATATCATTTAAAAATTACCTAATTATATATCTATTAATATATTATAAGAAAAAGATAATTTTTAAATGAAATCACAATGTAATTATAACGATTAGATGGTCACTTCCATAAAAAAAACATATTTCACCAAAAAGTATCATAAATAGATCAAAATTTGGCGATAATTTATTTCACTGAATAATAAAGATGCTTGCAAAAATAAACTCGCCTTATTTTGACAGTTAATTAGATACTTTAAAGCATCATAGCAGATAACGGAAACGACGTTGCGAGCTGAAAGCACTCGCATTGACCTATAAATCACACGACGCTGAATCGACGCCTTATTTTTCAGTGGACAGTTTCTTGCCAGTTCAGTTGTGATTTATTTATTTAAATTGTGGTAATTATTTTAAACGGCGGCCCAAGCGCGCACGCACGCGTGTCGATTTGCACGCACCGCGCTGCGCAAAAAAAAATGTTGACCATTCAGAAAATTGTTCCGAAGTGCGATTCCGGCGTCGGTCATAATTCTCCCGCTTGCTTGTGCCGTAAATAAATATCTCACAGCTGCGGAGCGATTCCGCCGGCCGCGAAGCTTTTAGCCGCGCAAACAGAATTTTCAGTCGTCGGCGGGCAAACTGGTTTCGCAAACACGGAAATCCAAGCGGGGAACATTGCCATAAAACGCGCATCACCATTCTCCGCGATCGAGGGCCGAAAATATACCACTCGGAAGCGGTATCCGCTTTGGTTTGCGGAAAATGAAATTATTGCATTAGTTCAATTAGCCTTCTATTGGCTGATGAATATATACAAGTGTCCTTCACTTCCGAGGCTTCACTCAATTTTGAATAGAAAATATTCTTTACACTTTGGGTGAAATGTCAACAGTTGCGGAAATAAGCGACATCGAAGTTATATAAGATAAAGATAGATCGGATATTTTATACGAATCGTATATTTCACTGAGAAGCAAATCTCGAAGTTTCGCTAAAGTCTTATCCAGCGGCATCAGGTAAGCTTTCCTGATGATGCTGGATAAGACTAAAGCGAAAACTGTTGTCCTGACGAAGAGACGAGTCACGTCTCGAAACCGGTAGACAAAAAAGTAATTTTTAGTGGTTATATAGTAACATAAATAACATTTTGTAAATAAACCAGTTAAATATTGACTCTCTACGTCTACCGGTTTTCGATACCACCACATTTCCATCAGGACTGAGGTACAACTGACTATCCATTACCTATCCTAGTAAACAAACCAATTATGAATGGGGGCGTGGTTACAGCTATGGTGGGGGTAATTGAGGAGTGGACGCCGAAATGGGAAATATATCTAGTAGCAGGCTTATTCATGAAATTTATTTGATTATTATGTGACAAAGTTAATGCTTTAAATATTACTTATTAATATAGGTTAGATGATTTTTTTAAACTATTTTTAATGTTTATAGACTTAACGTTGCAGTATAAAAACTCTACATTTTAAAAACTAATAAACTTTACATAAATTAATTTTACTAATTGCATTTTTGTTGAGACGGATTCACGTCAATTGTTAGTTGTGGTTAGTCCTAACGAAGATGCAGCGGTGTCAAATCGGTCGACGATAAATTAATATAAATTGGTTTATACCAAGTTTTTTGTTTTTTTTTTAACTATTCCTTACGTGCGTCGTTCGCGCCCGTCCCAAGACGGGTTTCAAAATGCCACCGGCGGCAGTACTTGACAATCTCGCCAATTCCGCCGGCGCTCCAATTAATCTCGCAGTCTCCAATTCTACATCCGCCCGCCCCCCTCGCCGCGGCCGACTCCCACCCGGACGAGTTTCTCATGCGGTTGCCGGATAAACTCCCGCATCTGCAGCCGCGAGCGCGCGGATCAATCATCGTCCTCGCAAATAAATAAATGTATAAATCATCAAACTCTGATGTAACGATCCCCGCCCCCGGAGGAAAGGTCACGCAGAAACTCGGGCATTGTTTTAGCGAAGAGCTCGCCGCTGCGTGACTGTAATGCCGCAGTGCGATGGAGTCGTGCGCGACGATGACACGGACAGTGAGCGATCGCGAAGTCAATTTTGGGATTATTGATAAAATAACGCGGAGAAAATGAGAATGTTCCAGATCTGAAGAGACCACACCAGAAACATGTAATGGAGGAATTTAATATCGAGACGTGGCGACGAAAACATCACTCGCGTCGGTTTGCGCGCCGTCATAGTAATGTCTTTCCCGCTGTTGTATATAACATTGTACACTTCGTCAGTTATGACGTGATGAAGTATTGACATTTGACACGTCGCAAGTGCAAGACTATTTAAAAAAAAATGTTTTTGAGTTAAAAATGTCATACTTTTGTACATCGACAGTAATACTTCTACCAAAAGATCATCTTTGGGTGACTTTTCATTATTGTTTTGCAGCGAAAATTGATACAAAACAGATTTACAATTGGTTCATTTTTCTTTATATTAAATTGCAAAGAATATCCCTTTTAATATAAATCATTTTGTCACGTTGATGCGCAAAAGTATCACTTTTAGTTAACCCGTCAAAAATGATGGTACTTTTACATGTCGGTTCCTAAGGAATAAGTATTTATTCATTTTATAAAAAAAAATTGAAAAGTATAAATTTTTATTAAGAAGTTACGAACGTTACACGAAGTTACGGAGACAGTCAGACAGACGGACGGACAGGCAGGCAACGACATTATTATAATTGAGACATAGCCCCATTATCACAGAATACTTACTTTAGAAAGCATATGCGGGTCGCGACATGTCTCGCCATTTCTCATAGAAACTTTACACGTATAAATAAGTACATCCCGTCTGTTTTGCACTGGATAACACAATCATCGATTGCCACGGTTGGCAAAATAATTCGCCGTAATTTCTCTTCAAATCGCGCAGTACGGTAACATGCGAAAGTGTCCCGTAATTTCGATCGCATCAATCGCATTAAACGAGCCGCGTGCGCCGCACGAGGCGGCGGGTCGCGACAAGGTCAACACACCCGCCGATGGCTCCGTTCGCCCGTCATTAGTGCCGGGCAATAAATCCGCCAAAGCAAACGATCGCAAAATCAAATCAAAAATGCCATCGCACCAGAAAGAGAATGTCGGAGAAAACGATCGATCGTTACGGGAAATTGAGTGTTGCGGAAAGGCTGTAGGGAAATTTCACGGCACACTTTGGAGTTTATTGAAAAGACGCCGCCGAATCGTAACAGAAAAATGGCAAATTTTACTCGACATTTTCTACTTTCATTAAATGTCGTATTATTTCCTTTTCGTATTGACTAATTTATCGTAACTGATAATAATATAAGCTACAAAACGCGACAGATTGTTGAGAATATAGACACATCCGTAGCAAGGTATTGTAAGTTTAAAGAAAGGAAAACAAAATTGAATCATTTTTTAAGATTAATAACGAGACTGATGTATGACGTAGAACCTCGATTTAATTTTATTGATATATCGACAGGTCAGAATGACTCTAATGAATAATCATTTAGGACAAGGTGATTAGTACAGTTACATTTTACATTAATACATTATACAATATAAGTATAGTACAATATGCGACTACAAGATGAATGAAGTTCACAATCTCCGCACGACATAATAGGCACGTAGGCTCCCAGGTCGACCAAGTTAAATTAGTACGTATTACTTTACCTACATAGGAATCACAATTTTTACTGTTTACTAGGGGAATGATGAACTAGCGATGATCCCATTGAAAAGAGAAACTATCTGTCAACACGGTTTTCATGGTGCATACACTATCACTATTTAAAATTGTTAAAATTGAAAATTTGTCATATATCTGAAGAAGAAACCCGCCTAATTTGCCACATGTGATATGAAAAATTATTTAAAATTTTACAAAAAACCGAATGAAAAATTTCTTTAATAAATAGCATTGAATTCCCAATATTAAAAACATAGATGAGATATTTGATTGAAGAGATTCTCTCACCTGATCGTAGTACTGATCCCTCAGCTGAGTCAGATGGTTGGTGCCGATGTCTCTGATCTCCCTCAAGTGCTTGGCCTGCGTGGAGTAACTCGTCTGGATCCATTCCACCTGCTGTGTGCAGTTGTCTCTGATGCGATGCACCTGATTGGGAAAGGAAATGCAAATTAGTGACAAGAAAAACGGCTATGTACATTCAGGTCGCAATAAATAATCGTTTAAATTCACTACTCTAAAAATCTAATATTGAACGTTCTTTTTAACTGGGTGCGGATATTTTATACGAACCGTATGTTTTTCCGAGAAACGATTCTCGACGTTTCGTTGAAGTCTTATTCAACGTCGTCAGGAGGACGACCTTTACCCGCGGAGGTAGAGGGCGTAAAAGGTCGTCCTCCTGATGACGTCGAATAAGAATTCAACGAAACGTCGAGAATCGTTTCTCGGAAACGCATACGGTTCGTATAAAATATCCGCACCCAGTTACAGTTAAATATGTCTAACGACCGTAATAACAACCTTAACTCTTTAATTGAACGTTCTGTTGGTATAAATGACTACGGTTAATAATTTGCATAATGCGATACAAAACTTGAAAACGGTAGGTGATAACGCAAAAGACAAACACTAATCGCTAACGACGAAAATGTTTCTATGATAACACACGTCGAATATGGCATATTTAATAATTGAATAAATAATGTTTCCGTTTTAAATCATTAACTTCACAAAATATTCATGTGAGCCGACAACCATACGAGGTGAATATTGATTCGATGTACAATTGAAATGTTTTAACGAAACAAATTCGATAATTCCTTGACGCGATCTTCCACTGTATGTACTTCGAGTGCTAAATATAGACTCCTAATTACATAGAAAGTAACGCAAATGGGTATGGAAAGGTTTATGTTGGGCGCCGCACGAAGAGACGCGAGTAAGTAGAGAAACTTGCGTGGATAAGAAAAGAAAACACGAGTTAAATAGGTAGAAGAATGGACTATCATTGGACAAACGTAGCCAACCAGCGGTACATGAAGGGGATGAAGAAGCTAGCACTAAAGCCTCTGCAGAAATAAGTGGCAATGAATATCAAAGAATAGAAGAAAATATTTTTAAAAAAGCATGCTTATATTTAAATGTACTAAAAAGTAAAAAAAAAAATTCCGACAAATATTTTTGCTTCATTCGCCGAATAAAAGGTGGGCTCTTACAACATTGATATAGATATCCCAAACTAATTCGTACATTATATCTTCCCTTCTACTCCCGTCCCACATTCCCCTCCACCCTCTCCACTCGCTGTTAAAGTAAATTACTATATTCAGTGGAAAATTTGTAATTGGCATAATTTTAAAAACCATTATTTCATATTTGTTAAGATTGTTGTTTTGCTGTTACTTTTCCCCAAAATAAAATAAATAAATAGATTACAGAATTGTGTCGTTGATGGAGGGAAAGCGCTCACGCTTTTATTTGGAGTGAAGCAAAAAAATTTGACCGAAAATTTATTTTTTGCGTTTTTAGTACCTACATTTGAATTCAAGTAATATAATTTTATTCTCTGTAGTCTTAATATTACCCGGCGTACAAAATTACTTGGGTAAGAAACTAGCACCATCTTTTGGTGAGCTCATTGACCACCTAATTTGGCATATAAAAATTTGATGAATTAATTATGATGGATTGATTAATATATTTTCAGTCTGTATGCAAAATTTCAGCTGGATTTGTTACTGAGAAATATCGAATGTGAAATTCCGCCCAGACAAACGGGTCAAGCTGATATAAACGTGTCAATAAATAATGGGAGTCATTTGGAGAGATGTCTATCCGGCTATGTAATAGTCAAATAATGGAGTGGCATGTTAGATATCTATTCGATATGGTGTAATATTGTTGCGGGAATCGATTAGTTCTTTGATGTCGCGAAACGTGATATATCCACGATACGTCAAACGCCGGCCGGCGGCCAAAATGTCTCGGCTCGATTGCGCAACTCTTCGGGCGCAGTAAAACATTCGCAGCGCATAAGTCGCCGAGGTCCCGCGGGAACGACCAAGCGATAACGGAAAATAACACCGTTGCCGTACAGAACGAGCGCCCCGGAGCCGTACAGTATAATTTTATCGCGACACCGGAAAATTTCACCTCTCAATGTATTTTGTATAAATTAAGGGTTTAAGCCTTTGGTCAAAACGGCAGAACATTAATTATCTTTTTTTTTTTCAAAAGGTTCAGCAACATTGTAGATTGACATTTTTTTTAAATATTGATTGTATTATTTGTATAAATCTACTTATATTGTTTGATTAATTACACCTACATGTTTCAGAAATACCTTTAGATCATCAGGATCACAGTATAAGTAGATTTATACAATCAATATTTTTATTCATTATTTTATTTATTATTACGTATTTTTCTTTATCGGATGGATTCCATTTTCGTACGAATGCATCAAGCACAAACAACTCTGTTTACATATAGATAAGAAATATTGCAATATTTAAATGTTTCTTATCTGAGGATGAACTCGTTATTTTGGTGCGGACTAACACACCAATCAACGTTTTTTTTTTACTCCGCAAGTAATATTCATTTTGATAAGTAATAATTTGTTTTTGTATTTAATAAGATAATATAAGCACAGAGTGCATATTAAATTGTGAACCTTGAAAACAGGCCCAAGTATTCAAATATTAGCTGGGGTCCATTCTGTAAAATTTCAATAATCAACAATACCGAATTGTAAATTAAAATATATTTCTTCCTCCTAAGTGTCTACAAGATACTAAATATCCCTGACAGCATTTATTTTTAAAGTCCTAGAAGATTACCCGATAAAAAAATATTCGTTGTTAAAATTAAATCTACAGTCCAATCACAAAATGTACCACTTTGCACTCTTTTGATTCGAGCGTTCTCGATTTGTTGCTCGATTTCTCACTCGGTTGGTAATTAATATCTTTGCATGACGGCGTCTGATTATATTATACTACGGCTCTATTACGACCGCTAAAGTCTCGCGAGGTGTCGTTTTTTTGTTTTCGCAGCCAGGACACGCGCGACTTGCAACACAGCGACAATGCAAACCGCTCGCCGTCCATCTTTATTCGTGTTATTCTCGTACAGAGTTATATAAATTAATGTCGGAAAATCCGCCAGAGCAGAGAGTATCGATCCGTCGTAACCGTACGCAGTTTTCCAAGAGTTTCTCTCTCTCGAGATATATTTTTTAGTCGAAAATTACCGAGTTACAGCCGTGTTTTCGCTAGACAAACGCGGTCCGTTTCGAGCACACAAATCTTTAATGGTTTTTAATTTAAAAATGTAAGAAACGAATATTTATATTAAGAATACTCATTTTTTTATACGTGGTGTATGAGGCCGTTAATCAAATAAATTAAACGAATATAATCACGTGATTAGGTTTTACAATCTTGGATCGAAAAAGATACATAGGAATATCTAAGTTTTGACAGCAAATCGTTTATCTGTACACACATCTAATCACAATTATTATATACTCTTTTTATCACTAACATCACCTTGTTCGATTTATTTCGCTCTGGAGTTAGGTATTCACAAAACTCACACATCATTTGAAAAAATGAATATTCTTTCGAATTATGTGTGAACTTTGCGTGTAGGCGCAAATTGTTACACTTACTTTAGATTATTATAACGCCACTTAGCTGACCAGCGAGCACGGCGCATTTCAAAATTTTCCCAATTTTATTTTGCGGACACGTTCAACGACTTTCTTATCTCGCGCCTGATTATAATTAACGAGAAAAATTACATTTCTCTTATTTAAACACAAAACGAGCGTACGTAATTTGTGTTCTTGTTTTTGAAAACACGAGGTGATGTCATCGGTCCTAAGATTGTGCCACGGGAATAACAACATGAAAAAATCTTATCATTTTGAAAATGCGGTTGATGATAATGAACGACAAAAATGTCTTCAAAGTAATTTTATTTTAGAAAGTCCGCCGAAGTTTTCACGTTATTAAAATTAGTTTTCCGGGCGTCACGCGACCGCCGGCCTCGAGTGCTCCCGGTACTGTTTATTTTCCACCCATAAAATTTTCTCTCCAACGCGATAAAAAATAATCGTTTTCCGAGTACTAATTAGACTTGTTTTGTGCCCGAATACTTTTAAACTACGTTTTGTTTCAATAATTCACAAGACATCTGGAAAAATATGTTTGGTTAATTATTAAATCGATAACATTATTATTCTACCACCTACAAATAATATCATCCATTGTGGGTGTGTAAGATTAACGTGAATTTGAGTGCGATTAAAAATGACGATAGTGCCGATACCCAAACCGCTTTGTAATGGACTTTTTGTGTCGCTCGGCTCTTGGCATTTGGCTCTGAGGGGCATTGCATGTGCGTCATTTAATATTACATATAAAGTTAAAGTTAGGCTGTGCACGGTGGTAGACTACTTTCATTTTCGACAGGTTTTACGAAATCAATAGCCGTGGCCGCAAAGCGTCATGGCCTAGTGACAATCACTCGGCGATAGCCAACTGTTTTCTACTAGTTGTAACTAATTCTTCTTCTTTCGTATGGTCGAAGATCAGAGGGGGACAATGGCTAATTCATGTATTTGAAGAAGAAACATGCATAATTTATTATCTTCTTTCTTCCTCAGCCTTCTTCCCTCCACTGCTGGATGTAGGCCTCTTCCATTTTCCTCCACTCATCTCTGTTTCTCCCCCTTCGCATCCAGGTTCTTCCTGCTTGCTGGACTATGTCATCAGACCACCTTTTGAGAGGTCTTCCGACGCTTCTACTTTTCGTCCAGGGCCTCCACTGTAGGATTCTGGGTGCCCATCTAGTATCCTCCTGTCGAGCCATATGTCCAGCCCGCTGCCTTTTTAATTTCGCAATACGGTCCATAATATCGGTAACTTTTATTCGGCGTCTTATTTCTGATTTTATCTGAAGATTCACGTCGAGCATCTGCCTTTCCATGGCCCGCCGTGTACACTTTAATAATTTATTATGATACGCATTAATGTTCTCCCAACAAATTGTGTAATCTTTCATTATTGTCCGATTCTACAATATTCTTGTTGTATAATAATAAATGTTATTATTATTCGTTTGGCGACGTGAAAGTGTTTTGCCGTTCGCATTATTGCCGCTGTAACGGGGTGGGTTGCACTTACACGGGCGGCATGTTCCGCGAAATTGACACGAGCAGCCGGCGGCTATCGACCGATACTGCGACAGAGTCACACAGCCGTGAATTAACGACCGTGAAAATTCTCATTTTTCAGCGCTGTATTGTTTCGCGTCTGACAAGTTTTCCGATACGTGTGTATATTGAAAAACGGCATTCCTCGCCTCGAGGCCTCGCGGTTTATTTATTTTCAACAATTCACTTCGCAAATTAGCAAAATACGTTTCTCTCGCTGCCCATCGGTTTCAATTTAATTACGTTTTTTTTCGATATTGAAGTCGTTTTAATGTTATTAATTATTTAGCTAATCAACAAGCGTAACGTTATCGCGTTATAAACTCTACAGAACGAGATCGTTTTAATTCAATGTTTCTTTTTATTGTTTCGATTTATAGCGAAAGCTAGGTAGCGCATTTTGAAATACTGAAGTAATTTAGCAGCGCTCGTTTAGTTTCTTTTAGATGGCACTTAACACCACACTGTATTTCAAATAGGTCTTGTAAACACTGCAATCTATCTATTTATTGGACGTTGATTCGTTTGCACAGAACGTAACAAACATTTCTAACACACAGTGTAAACATTATACACAATGGTCATAAATTGAGTGAATAACGTAAAATATATTACCTCTACGTTTAATTATAATTTCATATGTTTCGAGGGCAATTCTCGAAACTTGAGTAGAAAAATATAATTTCATATGTTTCGAGGGCAACTCTCGAAACTTGAGTAGAAAAATATAAAGTTATAATTAAGCTCGTGTAGAGTTAACATAGTTTATCACACAATTTAATGATTATCATGAATAATCTCTACAATGAATACTTTCCAAAGCCATCAATATCCATTGTACATATGTATTTTATGTTTAATTGTTTTCATTTGTTTTGTTTCTTATTTTATTGTTGTTTTGTTTAATATTCGATATATTCACGTTCACCTTTTTTTTATTAATTCCTAACATCTTTGTATTCCAATAAAAATATTTGGATATAGTCGCTTTTTTAGCAAAATAATCTAATTTGGTATATTTTATATTCACTCGTACAGGTATTAATAAATATCGTTTGATCCAAAAATAAAACATTTCTAAAATTACATAGCAACCAGGAAAAGGAGCATTTTCACTTGACGTCAGAGCAATCGAGCGGATCTCGAAACATTTTAAACTAGACTTAAAAATATCAATTTTCACACTAAACTCGTGTGCCAATCGACAAATAAAGCAGACTCCCAATTATCCGGGACGGATTTGAAAGTCGTTGAATAATATTTCTTAAAATGAAAATGTCTCGCATTATCCGTAATTGTTTGGATTCGAAATTATCAGCTGGTCCGTCTTGTCTTAAAGGTGATCTCGTTCCATTAATTAGTTTGTTTTATTGTCTTGTGAGGGTTAATTGCGTCCAGTTGTCATTGTCACTTATTTATAAAATAGCGCGTAATTAAGGTTTACATCACCTTGACGAATCAAAAAATATATTCAAATTAAAATTAGTTAAAAAATATTGATTTTATTATTTGTATATATCTTTTTATTTTATTTGATTGATTACACCAACATGTTTCAGAAAAACCTTTCCATCGTCAGGGTGTTATAACTTATCTTATATATTATAATTAGTTATACAACACCCTGACGTTGGAAAGGTTTTCTGAAACATGTTGGTGTAATTAATCAAATAAAAAAAAGTAGATATATACAAATAATATAATCAATAATTTGTAAGAATGTCAATCTGCAATGTTGTTGAATCATTTGAAAAAATAAAATTAGTTAGTTAAAAAATCATAATAAACAAACTTTTTAAGATATTGTGTGCAAAATTTGAAAAAAATCGGCCTGTTTAAAAAAGGAAACGTCGAGAAAAACGAAAAAGAATAATTTAATTCGCTTTAAATTGCTATAAACAATAATTTTGGGAAGTTTCGAACGAGCGATGACTGAAATTGTACGATAAAGCAGAAAAAAGGATTTTTCGAAAATTCTAGGCGGCGTGACCCCCTGAAAAGGCCAACTCGCGCGCCAGGTGAAACAGTCTCTCACCTGCATGGCGTAGTTCTCCCTCAGCTTCTCCAGCTGCTGGCTCTTGTACTGCTCGATGTTGTCCAGCATGGCGTAGATCTGCTTGGCCCGCGGCGCCTCCCTGTCCCGCGGCCGGCAGCACATGCAGCAGCTGCAGCACTTCTCGATGATGCCCAGCCTGCAACAGAGGGGGCGTTTCAGTAAACCGTCACTTCGCCCGCAAAAGTCTCTCGGACGATGCGGAGGTCGCGTATTTATGGAAGCTCGCCGGATCGCAAAAAAAAAATTCGGGCACTTTTCCCGCGAGTATATCGGGATTCAAAGAGCGTCTGTTGACGATTAGAATGGCCGAGAATGCTATAGATTAAAATGCAAAAACAAGTTCTTGGCGGTGGGGACAATTTTAAAACAGTGGAAATCGTTTGTCAAGAAGTTCACGGGGAACGAAATTAAGCAGTAAGTAATTCGGCCAATATGTGGCGATGTTTTGAGGTGGTGGGGTGGTGTGCGGCAAGCGGCATCCATGTTTATTATCATAAGGAATAAACAGTGTGTCAGCCGGTGTATTATTGTGTTCTTCTATGGTGCGATTTTTTTTTCATGTTGAAAGAAAAATGTAAGAAATCATGAAATGATAAACTTTTTCCACTGTAATCATAAATATTAAGAATGTTCTTAGTTTTTCACGGCTACTCAAATCTTCTGGTCTGTGTCTTCTGGGGTATTATGCCGTGTTATTACGACTTTTCTGGCCGACGTTCGGATCTTATTGCAGGGTGCATATCAGCTCTGATGATGGACCCTGCAATGGGATATGAAAGCAATGGAATATCGGCCCTGAAAGGTCATAATAACACGGCACAGTACCCCAGAAGACACAAACCAGAAGATCATAAATATTGTCTATTGCACAAAGATTTGAAATTTAGCTCTAAATTATAGGAATGGTATTTGATATGAACTCACTTGTCGATGACGTACAGCAGGAACTGTACCAGAAGCGTGATCGCCAGGAAGACCGCCGCGCAAACCATCCCGAATAAGGTACTGTTGATCTTGATCTCGTACATAGTGATGGGGTCTATCATCAGGACCACTTCGGTGCTCACGTTGGCGGTCGGGTTGGTAGCGAAACACATGTATCTCCCGCAATCTTCGCGCGTCACATTCTGGATGAGCAGGGATCCGTTTCGCAACACGCGTATCCTGTAGGCGGAGCCTATCGGGTTCATGAACTCGTCGTGGGCCGGGGGATGCTTGTAGAACACGTCCGGTATGGAGGGCTCGGGATTCCAGTGGAAGATCTCGTGGATGGGCGTCACCCAGGTGATGGACGGCGCGGGCTTGCCGGCGTACTTGCACTCCAGCAGGGCGTGCGACTTGAGCACGTAGTAGGACGGCGGGGTGTAGGTCGCGATCAGAGGAGCGGTGCAGTTGAGGTGCTGCAGCGTCGGGATCATCTCGTTCGGATACGCGTGGGGGCCGCAGCTCAGGTCCGACATCATGATGCGCTGCCTCTTCTCCGCCCAGCCGGCGAACCACGCCATCCTGCAGTCGCACGCCCAGGGGTTCGTCCCTATGTTCAGCTCCTGCAGGCTCTCCAGTTTCTCGAGAGTCTTGGGCAAATAAGTCAGTGCATTTTTACTTAAATCTAATTTTTCTAACTTCGTTATATCTAGGAACACAATCGGCTCGATTTCTCTAAGCAGGTCGTTGTTGCGCAATACCAAACTCTTCAAATTTCTTAATCCTTTCAATTGGTCGTCGGAAATGATTTGTATTCTCGTATTCTCCAAGTGCAGCGCCTCCACGAGAGCGTTCCGCTTGAAGGTGCCGGGAGATATCTCCCGGACCTGGTTGAATCCTACGTGGAGGGTGTTCAGGGCGGTCAGCCCGTGGAACGTCCAGTCCGAGAAACTCTCTATGGGGTTTTTGTTTAGGTTTAAGTACCTAAGGTGAACTAACGAATCGAACAAGCCCCTCGGTATGAACGTCAATCGGTTGTTGGACAAATCTAAATGTCGGAGATCCTTGAGATCCTCCAGCGCGTTCGGGGTCAGCCTGTCTAGTAGATTGTCGTTGAGGAAGAGAGTTTCCAGCGCCTTGTTCGTTCTGAAGTGGTGCACTAAGGAGACTACGGAGTTGTGCGAGAGGTCCAGCACCCGCAAGCTGCGCAGCGGCGCGAACATTTGGAACGGAATGGCGTGCAGCAGGTTGCGGGACACGTTCAGCTCCCGCAGCCGGTCGAGCCCCTTGAAGCGCGGGAGGTCGGTCAGCTTGTTGACGCTAATGTTCAAAACCTGGAGATTGCTCAGCGATCCGAAGATGTCGGAGCCGAGGCTCGAAATATTGTTCCTACTTAAGTCTAGCTCCTCCAGGCCGACGAGCGCGCGCAGCACGTCGGGGTCCACGGTCTCCATGGCGGCGTCCGACCAGGAGAGCGCGAGCAGCGGGTCCGGTGCGCCGGCCAGCGCGGCGGCCGCGAGCGCGCGCGCCGGCCCGCGACACGTCAGGCGGCCGGGCTCGGCGCACGAGCAGCGCTCTGGGCAGAGCGCCCCGCCGCCGCATGCCACCAGCGCCAGCAGCACCACCGCGAGGCCCGCGAGGTGGAGGTTCATTTTGTCGGCTCACCGAGCATGGCTTGCTGACCGCCAGCCAGCTACCTGCGAACAGACAACAAACACCCTTTGTTATTCTTCTTGTTGCGAAAGGAGAAAACGAAACAGCCAATGGGGAAGCGGCACAACCACAACACGCACCGTCACAACTCCAAATGGCACGTTCTGAGCAAATCGCTTTTTTTTAAGTTTTCTACTTTTTTTATTTCTTTGTCTCAACACTAATTAAAACTTAACTGAACCAAACCACCCGGATGGTGTATACATACAATTTATAGCCATATTTAAATTGTGGCACCGTTCCAGATAGTTAGAAAACATTAGATATTGAAATACAACAATCATTTGTATAACTTACAAATAGTATTAGCTAGAGATATGTCAGTCTTACATTATCATACATACTGACCAGGCAGTTAATTTGACATTCGCACGTATTACAATAACCGGCATTTTTCGGTTTGTGGCGGCATTGTCTTGGAGGATATTTAAATCCGCGAGCGGGACTAGATGTTTTAGTAACAAGAACAATAATAGTTCTCGAAAGGGGATTGTTCGACCTCCAATATAAAACTCGGTGGTACAAAGCGTCGATTTAAAAAAGTACTCCGCGAAGTCTGGACTCGCCGCGCTCAATGGGAACAGTACTAAAAATACATTCAGGTACGCAAATCCCCTCCTGTCTATTTCGGATCACGCTATCCTTTAACCACTGTCACAGCACAAAACGCAGCGTAGGCACTTTGACAGAATGCGTAATGTTCCCCGTGACGCCAGCGAGACCGGGCTTTACACAACACACTATTTCCGTCTCTTTTGTAGGCTGTCTGTTATGTACATATTTAGCACTGTTGACTCCATTAGAATACGTTTCTTATTCCTCTGTTTGACGTTATTAAATGTTGTCACTCGTAAGACAAAGCTTGTCGGGCGATAAGCGAAGACGTTGAAGATCTATTGTTATTATGATGACGTGGAGTACTAAATTGCGCGGTAATAGGGTGGTTTGGTGCCGGATACTAATGAAAGGGTGGCTCTAAAGAGAAAGCGGTTTAACACTGAGAGCCCATTATAATTGTGCAATACAATATTTTTGAGTGGGTATGTTAAAAATTTTCGAGAACACAATTACTGGATCTTTGTCCCCAGAGTGACTATAGACGTCTAACAGGGAGAACACACATGTTTTTATATCGGAAAGATCTACGGAAGTCTTTAAGGAGTTTATTAGCTGTAACCCATCAAGAATGACGGAACATTGCTTTGTTAAGCCCTATATGTATTTATGACTTTCTTTTCCACGGAGAGGCGGCAGTAGGAAAATGCGCTTAGCGACCGTTTAATTTGTTTTAGCCGTGAATTTAAAAGAAATTACGAACGTTATACGAAATTGCAGACAGACAACGAAATTATTATGTTTGATAGGCGCTACGACCTATCATATGTCTAGTTTAAGTGATTTGGAGTTTACTGGCTGTATGTAACCCGTCAAAAATGACGGAACATTGCTTCGCGTCTTTACCGAGTCCCAGTATACATTTATAAGTTTTTTTTACGGTCCACGGAAAGGCGGCGGTAGGAACATGCGTTAAGCGACCGTTTATAATTTGTTTTAGCCGAAATTTGAACGAATTTACAGACAGATGGCTGGCTCAAGTGATCACTTTATACAATGTAACTAACGTCCATGATTGGCCATCACGTTTTACTTTGACTAACGCTAATGCTGTCTAATCTACGGTTGAAATTCGCCATCCCCATGAATAAGAACCGGATCTAGATGCCTCCGCTGGTAATGAGATATCGATTTTTGACCAGTAAACTCAGTTTCCTTCCCACGTTCCATTACGAACCTCGAGATCAACAATGCGAAATAATCCATCTGTTCTCGTTTCGATCGCCCTGGTGAAGAAACTCGTTCTCTCCTCGCCCCGCGCCTGGACATACCGTCTTCCGAGGAAGTGGAGGTTACTAACCCTGTCTGCCGGGTGACGAGGCGGCCGCGGTGATGGTCGCTTCCGACGTCTCGCTCGCTCTGAACGTCGGTCGCGTCCACCCATTTTTTCCCCGCTCTTTGGTCTCGAAAGGATTCCGACCGATAAAGGCCCGACTGGCCGGCGTTTCAAATTCAATTGTGAGAACGGTAGAGGCCGGCGCCCCGTGTGGGACAACGTCATTTGTATACGGCTTTGCGCGTCTTTCAAATGTATTTAATCTTTACCGGTTATGACGAACACATTTAGATGGAACTGTTACTTTTATTCAATTTTTCTTCGTTAATTTTCAATTTTGAAAATTCGTCATAATTCGCGTTAGAAATGAAATTAGGTAGGTACTTTAGATTAGTCTAGTATTTTATTACAAAATATGTATACACAGTGTAACAGAGCTTGTCCACAATACTTTACGGGTGGATTCCTGTCTTGATTATGAGTCGAAAAATGTATTGAAGCAACCATGACATAATATCAATGGTTATGGAGTTTTGCAATATCAAAGTTTGCATTTTTTTTCAATATTTTTGACTTTTTTTTACAAAACGTTGAAGTATCATTACAGTAACTTATATCGATTACGAAAAATTCATTACTTTCAATATAATATATAATTTCATTGAAATATATAAAATAATAAAAACCCTGAAAATTGTAATTGTGTTTTCCAGTTGTAATTGGAAGGTTTTTATCGTTTTATTTGACTTGTATCAAAGAGAATGGATTTTTCATATTAGATATAAGTTACTGTAATGATTGTCCAACGTTTTTCAAAAAAAAAGTCAGAAATATTGAGAGAAAAATGCAAATTTGTCGTCGCATATCTCCTTAACTATTTGATATTAAGTCATGGTTCCTTGAACATTTTCGACTCATACATAATCAAGGCAGGAATCCACCGACTAGCTCTGTTATCTGTATATATACATTTATATAACATATATAACTAATAAACCCGTTTAGAAAAGAGTTGAAAACAATAGTGCAAAATGATAATTTGTCTCATGATCCCCCTGGGTAGAATTTTCTGATCTATTCCTGTCTGACCTGCGTCTGGCCTCTGTGACCCGCGTTTGGGAATCAATTGTGGCTCCACCAGGACCAACATCACCGAGGTCAAACTCAATTCCAAGGTTCTGAAAACCCGTGAACTCATTGAACCGTGATTATTCTGCGCAACTTGTACTTTAGTTTATTGAATGTTATTGTTGTATTAGAACCATTGCGCTATGTTTGAATACTTCTGACGTATATTTGTGATTTGGATCGGCCATTATCAGCAAGGACACGTTGGTTCAAACCTGGCAACTTGCGCGGCCGCTGCTATCTCGAAAACGCACTCGTATTTGCGTTTCGCCGTTTTCTTGACAAGTTGATACCTAAACTGAAAATATACGCGAAATACGTGGGCAGCGTGATACCAAGATTTAATTAAATAATTTTGCAAAACCCATAGCTGAACAGTTTATTACGATTTTTACAATTTTATTACGATAGATCCATTTACTCCTGAAGCATTTCCTTAAAAAAATATGAACAAATATATGGTTATAACACCAAAAAAATTATAACCCCGAAACACTATTTTAGTTTCCATGCAATAGAGTTATCTTTGATACACTTAATCTCGTATATTTTCAAATAAAGCTCAAATATTTTATTTACAAATTGATTTATACAGTTTGAAGAAGAAGTGGTGCTATTCAGACATTAATATTTTTCGACAAGTTGTTAAATATATCGTTTTAAAAAAGACAAAAATTATACGTTCTGTTTCCTATATTACAGTATCCATAAAACCATCAAAACATTGATTATTTTAATAAAATTTTACATGCGTCTAAGAAAACTTCACTGTCATTAATATAAAAATATTCAAAAAATTATACCTCATACTCAAGAATTCGAATTAATTAAATTGTATAGTCTGTTAAACGGCGTTTGCGCTTCTCTGTATGTGGCACCATATGGACCGCACGTGCGACGGCATTTGTGAAAAAGTCGTATCGCTTTGAACTTTGACGACCGTTAATATTATTTGAAGGTTAATAGAAAAGTGTATAATTTGTATACAATGCGCTTCAACCGCCATTATGCAGTGCAAAGAAAACGGATCTTTATGCAACGAAATTGTCGCCATGTTGCTTTTCTATTATTCATCGAGCCGCTAGATTCAGCAAAACTCGACAGCCTTGATCCGGTTGTTTTATGCTAAACACGATTCCTTGCGCGCTTTCTGTTCAAATTAAAAAATTATACTATTGGTAAATGTATTGTATCATTTAGATATCTCAGAAACAGCATGTTTTCTGAATTTTACACGTCAAAGTAACCTTATCGGAATACACCATTCAGAAATTTAAAAAAACTAACTAATCTATTTTTTTTTAATATATTCCGCATTTCATTTTTTTTGTATCTTTTCCCGCTACGACTGCGGTCGCGCATCCGTTTTATTTTAAGTTTCAGTTTGTGTACGTGCAACATGTTTGTCCTGACGAAGATATGGCGGTATCGAAACCGGACCGCTATATGTTAAGTTTGTTATTTTTTAATTATTAATGTATTTCGGTTTATTTACAGAGCACCCCCAGATGAAAAATTAATGCTTGCGTCCAAACTATACAAAGCAAAGCGTAATAGAAATCATTCATTGGTGATATATCTTACGAAGCGTTAGAGATTGCAGAATGTGAAAAATGAAAATCTAAAACAAGATAACGATAATAAACAAAAGCGAACTTCTCACACGTAAACACACAGGCGATGAGACTACTCTCTCGGCTAATTTTGATTCACCGCAGGATAAACTATAAACACACAAAGCTTATTCTTTAAACACACAATATATTGTGTATGTAACAAAAAGTATGTTACAAGTGCAAAAAAAATGAGCGCATTCATTGTCTACCTAGATTGGATTTCTTTCTCTTGAAATATCGTCTGACTGCATCTATTTTATTTTGCTCGGTAGTTTACAGACTTTTTCGTGGGTAGAAAATTTGAATTTCGTAAAACCTTTTGAGTATTATCTTTAAACTTCTAGAAACATGATTAACACAGGTGAGAATTTACCAAGTTGTGGCTGGACAACTCAAGAAAAATGCATTCCGCATCCCGTACAAAAAATAATGTGGTATCTAAAATGAGTATTAATTACTATATTAATCCCTTTTCCCTTGTAGGCCAGGCCATGTTATGAAAAATTTGACCGTAGTAGGCCCTCCATTTTGATAAATAAATGATAATAAAAATTAATAATTTCTACAGCGCCATTTTCGTAAAAATTTCACCAAGGGCGCTTTACACAAACATTGTTTAGTCCTGCACTAGTATTTAATTTAATGCCCTTTGAACGTTTCACCTCACCAAGCCCTAACTTTAATTTATTTATTTTTATTTATACAGCAGATACATTGAAATGATTTTTATGATAAATCAAATCTATCTCGGGCTTATGGGAGGAATATTTACAAGCCAAATCAAAGTACAAGTTTTTATTAACAAGATACCATTTAGAAGTAGTAGTTTTTATTATACCGAGATTAGTGTATTTCTAACCGATTTGTAACCGAGAGCAATTAATTGTATAACTGCCACTATTGCCGAATAATCACCCTCTACTTAAAAAAAATAAAATAATAATAAATAGGCGGTTTTGTTTCTGAACATTTAGACAAATACATGCACATTCTAAAAATACGTATTTTGTAACGAGATCCTTCACGGTCATTTAATTCCTTTTATTGATTAACAAGTACTCATACTGAATATGTACACATTTACACAAGTATTTATTATGATCTTGTAAATTAATGTTTTTCTTCGAAGCGTCGTCCTCGTCACGGCTCTTAGAATAGATGGGTTTTTTCCCACCTTCACCTGTGAGTGCAAAGAATAATAATCATCCTAGCGATTTTTTTATAAATGTACCAATTAAATCATTTTCTATGGTTATATTCCGCTCGTTACAATATAAATGTATTTAAATACGTGCGAAATTGTACCAAAATTTCAATTTCCGTGGACAGCACATAAATTTTAAAATGCTATGCTACTACCCAGAATTTCTTACACTAGTTGCTGCACAAGGTGCCCGGGTATTACTACCTGGATGGCCGGTCCCACATACATTATTTTTAAATAAAATAAATATTTGTATAACACCACTTTATTGAGTATACACCAACTAGTTTCAACTCACAGCTGAGTCTTCATCAGGGTTGAGTATTAACTGTAGTTAATACTCAACAACTTTATTGAGTATACACCAAACTAGTTGGTGTATACTCAATAAAATGGTGTTACACAAATAGTTATTTTATTTAAAGATATTATGTCTCACCACAATGTGTTTGCTTCGTGTGAAAATTTACATTATTTTTTTTGTATCTCACATATTGATATTTATATAGTGATCAAATAGCTTCTTAGAAGGTCACTACTTCTCATGGCAATGTCCGTCTTCCCTTTATTTCTCCCCCTTTCAAATAATTTAAATAATGGAGATCCAAACTGATGATAGCGTTTATGAATAAAATTATCAAACTGGAAAATGGTTACCCAGGTATCCGGGTAGTAACATAAGGGTTAAGTAATTTTCTTCAAATAACGATAAGTACAAGAGCGGTGGTGATTATCGCAGTTAATGACGGATACCTATGACTTCAAACTTAGTACAAAGTGTCTCTCACTTTCCGAGGGTTTTTTGGTCTCTTATCCGTGCTATTTTAACTACTATTTATTTAATTTATATAAATATAAATTAATTAACGATATTGAGATCTTTTCGCAGTCAAGACAGTACAGAAAATATGATAAATGTTGCATAATACAACCGTGTATAATTTACAATTCGTTGTCGCGGAATTATTCTGTCTCGTCGCAATATTTGCGTCATGCGGCGGCGCGCCTATACGCATATTGAGTGTACGAAAAAATCTAAATCCAGCGAAAATGTTGTGACCTTAATGTAAGAATGATATTTTTTTATATGAACGCGTCATGTCTTATGACGTAAGACTTCCACCAATTGCGTTAATGTCTAAGTATTCTCAGTAAATCTTGAATATGGTATTTTGTTTATCGTGTTTTTCGTTAAATATCTATTTATAAATATGTATTTTTTTAGATTTATTACACATCCTATCGGAGAAAAATGAAAATTAAAAGAGATATAATAAAGCCAAATTACGTAAAATACCTGATATTTTTGAGACAATTGAATGGCGATGTATAACTTTATTATCTGTCCATAAAAAAAACAATAAAATAAATGATAAGATGGCAAACTTCACCTCTTAAAATTATTGATACGGTACGTTTAATTACAATACATTGTATTATCAATATGATAATGTTACAAGCGGTCCATACTCGATGTTGTAAAATCTACTGCCAGGGGACTTTACACAGACAGCCGCGAACGAGCGTCACCGCCGGCATGGTACATTACGGAATTTGTTGTAATGTGATGAACTATAAACTAGCTATAACCCGTCAAAATGACGGCACTTTTACACGTCGGTTCCTAAATAATAAGTATTCATTTATTTATAAAAGAAGTTACGGGGACAGACAGATGGACAAACAACGAAATTATTATAATTCTCGACACCAAATTAACGGAGTATGATGTTTTCAATTTGTTTAATGGCGTCTGGTCACACAAGGGGCCAGCACAGTTGTGTCAAGAACTTAGCATTTCGATGTTTGCACGCCGAGTCGATAATAATGCTAAAACATGAACACGGCCGGTCTGACGGCTCGAATGATTGGCGAGAATTTTTGAAACGACTGAAATGACCTGACGCCAGAAGATTGTCGTGACGAGGAGCGTCCTACCTGAATGCGGAGGCTCGGAAGAATCGAAAGTCGCAAAGGACAGTGCAGAGTTGAGTCATGACTCAATCCCTGTTGTACGCATACAGAATAGAATGACTCAACTGATGAATACCGACCTTTGCCGGCAAATTTAACACACATCATAACAGTACCTCAAATGCAGCGTCTAAGTACGATAGAAACATTAAACATGCCTAATTTTTTGTGGTTTTTTCCACACCACTGTATTTTTTTTTGGTGTTTTAAAAATAAAATACTATAAAACCACTATTTATTGAATTGTCAACGTGTTTTGGAGTGTAGACTCCTGACACTATATCTATACACTATATCTAGACACTATATCCTGATTGAAGTAGTTCAATCAGGATATAGTGTTTACTAAAAATTAAAATTGGAAGCATATATGTATATTTACAAAGGTAAAAATTAAATATATTGGGATTAAATTATTAATTCAGAACTAATGTGAAAACAAATTTAAAATGAAACTGTTTGCAAAAAGGATTTGTTTATTTATAATATTTATTTTTCTATTGACATTTCTAATTTCTAAAATTTTATTTAAATAATTTATAATTAAAAAATATTTAAATTATTTAAATAAATAATTAAATAAAAAAAAAAAAATCTAAAATAGCCTTATTTATCTCAAAACAGTGGTTCGTTTCCAAAGCATGATTAGAGAATTCAAATTCAATTCAGTTATTGCTATTCAATTTAAACATCTTAAGTTTTTATTCATATAAATAATGTTACCACAATCTCATTTTGCAGCTATTGAAGAAAATAAATTTACGTTTCTCGTTTGATATCCTAGTCTTCAGTCGTAATTATTGATGAATTTATTCGCCACGAGGAAGAGGATTCGCGTGCGGTTCGCGCTCCAGTTGGCCCGCGTCCACCGCGCCGCTGTCGGCCAATCAGATCTCTCGCTGCGCACGTACACTTTCCCTTTCGCGCGGCTGTGTCTAGAATTCCTCGCGAAGAGCCAGCCCTTGACACCGATCACGCCGTGTTGGGTAACGACGAAGACCTAACGGCCGTTGCGTAAGGCTCGATCAAAACGCCATTGACAAAACGCAACGCGTTACTTCTTGCCGGAAATGACTCTGACTGCCTGCAGGTTTGGCAACGCGGCGCTTTCTGATGACGACATCTATCTTCGGAAGTATGTATTTTTATGAATGAAATTCGCTAGATGGCAGCAGGATGCAAGGGCCTACTTGTCGGATTTTTGCATTTATTTTCGTTAATTGAAAAAGGTCTAAATCCAAGATAATGGTCCCATTGTATAAACAACGAAAATGATTATTTCACTATATTATTGAATGTGCTAATAACAAAAGGAAAGATAATTTACGTTTAAAAAGTAAGTATTAAATAAGATATTCCACTTAAAAGTTTCGAAAAATGCACTGCATATTTTGACATTTCATAGGCAATATATGAGGTTAGGTTAGGTTTTTAGGTTTGGTTTGGTTAGGTTATTAGGTTTGGTTTGTTTAATTTAGATTACGATTATTTAAGTTAGATTAAATTAACAGGACATTAAATACATAATGAAATACTTATTATCATTGTATGAACAACGGGACCATAGTCTTGGATTATTCCTACCTAGGTACCTGCCAACTTTCTTTGTACATTTGAAAAATATGATTTTTTCCAAAATTATGTCACATATTATGTTCTTCAATTACATCAATTAATATTTTTAATTATTATTTTTTTTGTTAGACACACACAGGATAATAGGTACATGATACTCTGATAATAAACATTATAGTGAAGACTGCCCATTATCCCAATTACAAGTGTCTTCGGCACGCTCTAGTAACAAGTATTTTTGCAATTAATTATATTATTATTTATTTTTATTATTACCAATTACAAAACCGAGCAGACATTTTATAATCACCCATTAAAGCACACTTTGATAACGAGATGGTCTTGAAACCGATGATATCTTCGCGATAACTGAAACAAAATGTAAATTTCCCGCATTTCAGCAAAGGGGTTCGCGAATTGTAGCAATACATTATTTAAATTGTTTTCTTTTCATCCAACTCTTTATATTTTATTTGCTTAAATTAGAAGCAAGACTTTCTAGAATTGTATTCCGTACGTCATTTTGAGCAATTGGATTTAGATTGTCGAAATAACTCTTTCATTATTTTCGTTACCTTTTTTAAATTCAAGTTGGAATCTATAGAACTAAGTAAACTTATATTATTTAAATATCTATTTCCAAGTTGTTTATCGGGGCATTTTTTGCAGACGAACATCACTTACACAAGCCAGTTATTGTGCAAAGTGCATTTCCATAAGATTACACGAAACTACAGTGCAAAGATCATCTACAATTATGGAAAATTTACGAAGCTACGCAAACTATTTCACGAGTTAATAACTGCTATACCAATCTACATACCTACCTATTTGAATAAAATTAGAAATGTTATTGCGAAAGAAATGTAACAGCAAAAATGTATTCTAAATAACTGTTCAACCTTGTACATAAAAAAACATTTCGGATACACAAGACATAGCTCATTGTGCAAGCAATTCTAGCCTACAAAAATCACTTTCAGAAAACTGGTTTGGATTTGTCATATTTTTTGTTCACACGCTTTATGTTGTTCATTTGCAATTCCCAACTTACAAAATACATTTTAATTCGATCGTTTTATATGTGTATTCTAATACATATTTGTTATAAATGTGATAATTTTAAATAATAAACATATAGTTTTATCCTTTTAACGATTTTTTACATTCACTCATTTATTTCCTCTGTTGCATATTTTTTCCTTCTACCGTTCGTGGCGTACGAACAGACATTTACCGTTCACAATTAAACTGTATTTTAAAATTCAATCAGCCAGCCTCCCATTGGATGGAATACTGATTGCATCGCCTTGACAGCTATCAATCAACATTTGCAAATAACAGAAAGCGCGCAGAAAGACGCTACTTTCCATTCCCGCTCATCTCGGCCAATTACCGCATTTTGCCGCCACAAACGGTTTACTGGTCGTGCCAAAACTTGCAGAAATGTTCCCTCTCCCGAGCGACCTTTTTGCACGTTGGCCGGCGATCGAGCACGAAACGAAATACACAGAAAAACTAGACACACAAATTAAATGTTTTGGCGGATTTCAACTTATAATTAAATTTGCGATATACGGGCATACGCCACGTTTTACACGTTTACGACAGCTGACTACCAAACAAACGCAAAATGTCGTCACTTTGACATTGGTCGGTTACCGCTAGCGCCGCGGTCATCTCGCAGAAAAGCGCGTAGCAACCGTACGAACCAACAGCCTGTTGAGAAAATTGCTCCGCGCCTTTCTGCACGGTAGCGACGGAAAATATAAACGCGACCGTTGACATTTGCCGTTCAAGCAAACTTGGCCCAAAATAATGATACTCTACCGCATGTACCACCAGCAACACCTACCTAATGAGTTCGCGGAGCATCTTCCCGTATAATGTGTTATTACTTGAGGTATCCATTTTATATGTGTATGTATATTCCGAAATCCGTCACAGAATCATCACTCATCAACCAAATATGCACTATTCACTCGCACACCTCCGCGTGGCACAGGCCAAGATGGCGTCACTGATAAATAATATTGAACCTGTGGGATATTGCAAATTTTTACACAATCCACCGCCGTAACACCTTCGTTTGTCGCGGTTCCGCCGTGAGACGCGCGATTCGACCAGACCGCCTAACTGTTTCCAGCAAATTGTCGGCCTTTTCGACTGTCAGCTGTGGAGTGGTGGAGCGGTGATGCCAGACCTAACAAAAATCCATTATTAATAATAAATTGAGTTCTGAGCTGAATGAATTTGAGATTGCTCAAACGTTTTTTTTTTCATTGCGTGTTTAACGCTTTTGTTTGGAATTTTATTTTAAAAAATTATTTAATTTATTACGCTATTTTTCGTTTTAAATTTATTTCATAGCGTTACGAATTTACTATTTATCAGGTATTTTTTTATTTTTATTTTTTTATTTCAGTATATATACGCCCATCAGAGCATTTACATAAACATTGGGTAATACATGTCGGTAATGAGAAATATAAAAAGAAAATAAAAAAAGTCATATAAAGAAATATAAAATGACATAATAACAGAAATATAAAAAGAGCTCTACAACTAAACTTAAACACAGAATCCATAATTTCGTAAATCTATAAATACATCATATTTTTTATAGGATTAGCGATAATTACAGAAATATAAATTAAGAATTTTTTTTTTTATAGGATAAGAATACAAGAAAAGAGTGATAATTACATATATTTGAGGATTATTTTTAGACATAGAGGAAAGTTCATTGTTGATTAAGAATATTGCGAATTGTATGTTTGAATTTATTTAAATTTGTGGAAAAAACGTCTAACTGTTCAAATCTGTTAACAAGTCTGGGAAGCCTTTGAAGTGGTGAATTAAAAAAGTAATTAGTTGTCGCAGCTTCCAAGGCAAACCCTGCGTAATTTCTGGTTACTCGGGATGGAACTCGCAAACAGATTCGTTCCAACAGTTGTGGACAGTCGATGTTCCCGTTAATTATTTTGTGAAAAAAGACGAGATCAGCTACAATTCTTCTTATTTCCAATTTATCAAGAGAGCAAAATGATCTTAAAAAGTTATAATCAATATGTGTTGATGGTAAATTAAGTTTATAATTGATAAAACGGAGAAATTTATTTTGTGTTCTCTCTAAATGTGACACATGAACAGCATATTGAGGGCTCCATACAACTGAATTTGTTTCTAATACTGGTCTAACCAGACTCTTAAATAATAGTTTAAAAGTTCCAATATTTTTGAAATCTTTACTTAATCTGAGTACGAAACCTAGGGTTCTTAAGCCTCTATCAACTGTGCAATTGATATGTGACACAAAAGAAAACTTATTGTCTACAATTACGCCCAGATCTCTAATTTCATCAACGATACTCAAAGTTATACCATTAATTTTGTAGTCATAGTTTACTATTGTCCGGGTACGGCAGAATCTCAGCATTTGACATTTGGAGATGTTTAAAGAAAGTTTATTTTCTTCACACCATTTCTGTAAAATATCCAGTGCATTCTGCAGAAGTTTGCAGTCGTGTTCCGTATTTATTACTCTATAGAGTTTCATATCATCTGCAAATAGCAAACACCTCACACCGGATAACAAAAGCATGGGGATTACATCATTAATGAATATAATGAACAAAATAGGACCCAGGTGGGAGCCTTGTGGTACCCCGCTTACTGCACAAAAGTAGTCAGACTCTAACTCAGCTATTCTAACAATCATTTGTCTGTTATGTAAATAACTCTCGAGCCAAGCTTTAATGTTACCCGAAACTCCCAAGGCATTTAATTTATCAAGTAGAACTCTATGAGAGACTCGATCGAACGCCTTGGAGAAATCTGTATAACACATGGTGAGAATCTTTGAAGGCATCAAAGACATCGGCTTGTAAAGCAAGAAGGTTTGTTAGAGTAGATCTGTTTGGCATAAATCCATGCTGTAGAGGGGATATAATGCTGAATAAGTATTCTTTTATTTTATTTAGCAATAAAAGTTCAAATAGTTTTGGTATTGCAGATTGGATACAAATAGGTCGATAATTCTTAATATCCGAGTGGTTGCCCTTTTTAAAGACTGGAATAATATAACTCGTTTTCTAAATCTCTGGAAAAGTTCCATTTTGTAAAGACAAGTTAAAGATTTTACACAAAATAAATGATAATTCTTTATAACAATTTTTTAAGAAGATGGTTGGTATCAATTATAAATAAAATAATTTCATCTTTACTTGTAGAAATGCAACCAAAAATGTTTACAAAAGGTAAAAAGTATATAATGCATTAAAAATATATTCAAAATATAATATTTTAAATTGATTTTATAAAGAATTACTGCCATATATATACAATGTCATGGACTTAAAAATAGTTTATTGTTAACTTTTGAGTAATTACAAAATTACAACGACGAAGAAAGGAATATACCTAATTGTACCGCAGAATAATGGAATATTATGTATATATTATTGAAACATTACTGGCACACGATACCACTTGCGATGCACTCGAAATTCGCGTGTGATGGTTGTCAAATTATGAAACATCCAAGAACTAGGGTATGCCCCATTTGAGAATAATATTTTAGCAAAAACAAATTCAATATAATACAGATACAAATTTATTAATTAAACTAGATAGGCAACAACAAATATTCATTACACATTGAGCAGGGCCGTACGGTGAGTACATTTAAGCAAGACTTTTACGTAAATATACATTTTGGAAAAAAATTACGTGTGCGGTCGTAATTTTCCTATCCGGAACGAAGAGTTCCTTACGCCTTTTCTTCAATTTAGAATATAATTGGATATGTAGATCTAGATTGTTTATATTTGTATATTTTCGTTACGTAAGGAAACGTTCCGTTAAAGTTGTTTTTCGATTTTTTTTTTCTCTTTCGGTACTCTTTGACGCTGAGCATATGATTTCAGTATTGTCTCTCTGTAATGTATGTAAATAGTAAGCATTCGAATCACATTAAACGTAGGTATATAAACAGTAAGAAATACTTGTATCAAAATATACAATTTTATTAACTTAATTTTCTAAGTTTGTACTACACATATTTATTGCAGTTTCCATTTCTCGAATGTAAATCATGTATGATTTAAAACAAATAAAAAATTCATTTTAACAAAATTCCACGTATATTCATACACAAATACATTCAGTATTCTCGTATTGTGTACTCGAATCTCGATACTCGCACGCATACCATGCACACACTTATATATAATTGAGAGAGAATATGAGAGAGAGAGAGTCGCATGGAGGGGGCATAACGCTTTTTCCTTACGTAAAGACTTCTACTAATCAACTCTTACCGCAAGCCGCGTTAAGACTACACAACAATATTTTAACAACAATTTTTAATAAACAAGACTAAGCGTTAAGATTAAATAAAAAAAATTAAACAACAGATGTATCTCGTAATATTTTCTGTCAATATTATTATTATACGTTTTAAATTTTAATACTTCACAATATTCTGTCAGGTGAAAATTGTATTTAATTTTTTTTTCCATAATATATATTTAAGTTATGCTTCAATGTAATGTGTACGCCTGACATTTAGTTTGGTGTAGAATTATTATGGCTTCATTCGAATATTTTTTTTATGATGGTAGGTACTATGAAATTTCACACAATTATTTAACATTTAATAAATAATCTCGTACCGAAATATTATGTTTTTAATTTATTTTATCTACTAAATTTCATTTCACATTAATTTCGATTTCCTGTACCAGATCTGGCATCACTGGCGAGAACGAACGGGCGCACCCGACCGCTCGGACTATTCCATTATATTCGATACGGGGGGGTATACGGCATCGTTCCCGGTGGCCTGAAAACGCCGTGGAGTCGAGTAGCGCGGAAGTTTATAAAAAGGTATCAACTTGTAGCTCTACGATTCGACCATCCTAATATATCGAATGCAATAATTCTTGCCGGTTTTACTCGACCCGTTTGTTTTATGTGACGCGGAATTCGTTCTTGTTTACGGACAGGTCTATTTGGCAGTCAGCTGTATAGCGGCGGAAATGCACGAAGTTTACCGAACAGTCGGACCGTTCCATTGTGAGCTTGCGAGGGGGATTTGATAATAATTTTTACGCTTAAATTTTTCTTCGTTTCACTTTCGCGTATTATTTAAATACGTGTGCAATTTGTGTATTCTTTTTGACCTTGGTTGGTACGACTGAACATTATCAGGTTTCGGAAGTATTGTCACATTACCGCACGACGAGTTTTATATTTCTTTGGATCCACTTGCAATATTTTGTGGATACGTTCCCATTTTTGCTGTCTATATTTCGTGAGCTTCACGAGTTTGATTTATTACATTTGCATACATATGCACTGCGGTACATAGAAAAATTATGTAAGTTCACAAGGCCGCGATGAGTGTGGATAGTTATGTAATAAATTATGAAGAAACCATCAACACTGATATAATACAAACATGGTGTAACAAAGCTAGTCCGCAATACTCCACGGGTCAATTCCTGCCTTGATTGTGAGTCTAAAATGTTCAAGCAACCATTACTTAATATCAATAGTTAAGGAGATATGCGACATCAAAGTTTTTTTTTCCCAATATTTCTGACTTATTTTTTGCAAAACGTTGGACTATTATTACAGTAACTTATATCTTATAATATTATAATATTAAAAATTCATTCCCTTTAATACAAGTCAAATAAAATGATAAAAACCTTCCAATTTGAATTTTTTCAAGGTTTTTATTATTTTATTCAACTTTTATTGAAACGAATGAATTTTTCGTGATCGATTTGAGTTACTGTAATGATACTTCAATGTTTTGTAAAAAATAAGTCAGAAATATTGAAATAATGCAAAATGTTGACATTGCATAACTCCATAACTATTGATATTAGGTCATGGTTGCTTGAACATTTTCGACTCATAATCAAGACAGAAATCCACCTGTAAAGTATTGTGGACTAGCTCTGTTACACCCTGTATTTATTTACCTATTGAAGCACAAATAATTATACTGTGGAGTTCTCCAATTATCCATGCTAATTGAGGGTCGCTTGAGCCAGGATAGCAGAAAAATGCGTTTCATTCACAGGTAGGGTTGCCAACTATACTGTTTAAAACAGTATTATACTGTTTTTCAGTACTTTTTACTATTGAACAAAAATAAAGTATACAAAATACTGTTTTCACTAACACTAACACTATAAGTTTCAGACTTAGACGCTCACAATTTAAAAAAAAATTAGTTAGAGGGCGTTCAGTGCAGCACGCCACAAACAAATCACAATAATGGAGTTTCAGCAGAAATTATTATTAGATAATCTAAATTTGTATAGACTTAATATTGGTATGGATGATTTATATTCAGAATTAACAAATTTCAAAGTAATTTATGAAAAAGTATCAGAAGACAAAGATTTTCTTGAAATGAGAACTGGCCAAAAGTGGAGCTATTTATTAGTAAACATCTCAGAAGAATTTAAAAATATTACTAAAATTGTCTCATGTCTACTTTCTGTTCCCGCCACCTCATCATTTACTGAAAGAATTTTTTCAGTAATGTATGCAAAGTGGCGGGAGGATAGAAATAGAGCGATTATTAATTTAATAAAAAATGAGCTCCTCATTTATTTTAATTTTAGTTATAATTGTGGTGAGGCGTATGAAGTTTTTTAAAAAGAGTGTAAATTAATAAGTTGTGCGAGAAATTCTAAAAAAAATGAATTTAAAACATTAAATAAATAAAATATTGTTCATTTTTCTAAAATACTGTTTAATATTCTTCTCAGACCTAAATATACTTTACTTCTTGTAAAAAAAGTTGGCAATCCTATTCACAGGCCACCAAAATATATAGACATGAATCAACGGATATTTCCTTGTTCGCGTCTTGGTTCCGTTTGACTTGTTTAAAAAAGTTCCTGTGAGCGCATAAATTTTGAAATCATTATGCAAAGGTCAAACTAAATACTCTTAAAAATTATAATGTCTTAACAAATAAGTCGCGCGTATTTTGAGAGTGAGGCAAAAACATTCTGGCCCTAAATTTATTTTTAATCATGTACCTAATATAATTTTCTTTAATATTTCACTTTTAGTCTCAATAATACCCAGCTTACAAAATCACTTCGGTGGAAAACTAGCGTCATCTTTTGTTGAGCTCATTAACTAATATCCCATATAAAACTTTGATTAATTAATTATGATGGATTAATTAGTGAATCTGATTCGTGTAATCTCATCGAGAGTACGTATGTTTGAAAAATTTCAGCTTGATTGGACAATGGGAAGCGGGTGAAATATCGAATATAAGATTCCGTCTAGTCAAACACGTGAAGCTAATAAAACATGGTACATAATAATAAAATAAAAATTAAAGAAAATTTTCCAACACACGGATAATTGAACTGTTTATAGATAGGTAATTGGAATATGTTGAAAACTGCACAATGATAATTGTGGTTGGATAGGATTTCATTGGTAGCAGAGATGTGACTTATCTAAGATACAAGTATTTGAAATACAGATACAAGATGCAAAATATGTATTTTCATCTTGTATCTTGTATTTAGGTATCTTAATATTTTGTAAATACTAAGAATGCTAAGATGATTTTTTCCAATGATGTACCTATAATGAGACCTCATCGAAGAAAAATGAGTGATAAAATGTTTGAAGAACTGGTTTTTCTTAAGGCGATCGTCTAGCAGAATGAGCAAATTTCACCATTTTTTCTCATATCTTCTCTTGCGTTTTTTATTACTTTTTTGTATGGAAATATCTCATTTTAAAATTTATTCATCAGGTTACATATATTTTAAATACGAATATCTTATTAAAATGTCACAAACTAAATTATATAATTTATTAATAAATTACCAAACCTTCGATGTTTTAAAAATGAAGAAAATTGCTCGACTTTATGGGCCTTTTATGACTGAACGGCGTGTGGAGATGTCTTTTTTATTCAATAATATTATAAAGTAAACGTTTATCTTAAATTTGTTATAATTATTGCAAAATCTGTTAATACGTTTACATGCAATTTAAGTTTTAAAAAATACTAATTAGTTAGTATTTAAAATATATGGAACCTGATGAATAAATTTTTTAAATTAAATATGTTCCTACAAAAATGTGATAAAAAACGAAAGAGAAGATATGAGAAAAAATGGTGAAATTTGCTCATTCTGCTAGACGATCGCCTTAAGCCAAAATTAAAACCTTGAAAATATAATATTTTATCTCGTCACATTTGCGCGATCAACGCGATTTATTCGTAAATAATTCACGTAAAAAAATAAACTTAAATTCAATAAAATGTGTTTTCTTACAAAAGGATTTTATCTTTAAAAAGTATTTGGAAGATACGTATTTTATATCTAGTATTTCAGATACCATTCCAGAAAGTCATTTGTATCTGGTATATGAAATACTTGATTTTAAAGTATCTTGTATTTTCTTGTATTCCAGATACTTCGTATAGGGTATCTTGGCAGAGGAAAAACTGTGTGGCCAAATTGGCCTTTCTGCCCACAATTGGGTTAAGATCCTCTCGCGCTGCATCTGGCTGCACCAGTATTGATTCGTGAACCTTGACCCCTTCACCTCCAGCAGGAAACCGGGACGACCATCTGAACAGTGTCACGTGACACCGCCTGAATGTTGCTATTATAGTGTAAGCATAATGGTCTGGGGTTTACATAAAAATGGAGCGTTGAGCCAAGATCTGAAGTAAGGGATGCATCCAAAACCGATATATCGGAATCGGCGTTATTAATTTGCCGATACACGAATACATTTTGAATTCGCACTATAGATAATCCACGTGTAAACGCATCTTCATGCATATTTCGACTTTTTTTTTTTTACGAAATTGTGGGTTTTTATTATTCATTTATGTCAGAATATATATTCTAGACTGCAATTTTTTAAGTGCAGAACTTAGATAGAACCTTTTTTCTTATATAAAAGTAATAAACTGAACGTTATTTACAATAATTAAAAAAATATAAGCATTAATCGACAGGCCGCGGCCAAAAAAATCGTTTTAGTGTCCTAGGCGGCGCTAATTTTTAATGAATATTTGTATGTACGCATAATATGTTTTTTTATATGTGTAAAGCATACTTCATTACCTAGATTCCGTACTAAGGAAATTAAGTAATATTTAATATTAATAATGTTATAATGTTTTAATTTGCAAAAATATTTTACGTTTTTTGTTGATTTTAAAACGCTTTTTTTATTTATATAAAGAGATGATTTTAAACAGTATAATCTATTTATTCCCGTATTTTGAGGCTTTACTCACTAAATAAAAGTTAGTTTTTTTTTTAATAAAAACACCTTAATTATTCTTTAAAAATAAAAATTCCGAAGTACGAAATGTGCCAATAAATGCTACAATGCGCTACCTACGGCGTAGACATCTATGTCGGATATAGGCCGGTTGTTTGATCACTGGTTATGGTAATAGTTAAGCAAAAAGTTTAGATTTTTGCGTTTTCCATCAATCAAACAACCTGTTTTCGTAAAAAATCTCTTTTTTGCCCATTACCATTGCAAATGATCAAATAACCGGCCCTTACTTTTCGTAGGGATCGTCTAAAATACTAACGCAATTAATGTTTAATTTAATTAAATAAAATCAAAATTATTTCGTCTTAATAGATCTTTAATAGATCTCATCTTCAGGATAACTAGTGTACTAGTAATCCTGAAAAGATTGGCGTTTGATTATTCAAAAATGGTTCATTAGAAAGCGAGATACAGCGCCGGCTCCAGTTGATTCCACCCGTGACAATTTGATACAAGATACAAGTAGAAGTCGTAACGTTCTAGACATCTCAAAAATATTCTTTGTCCGCTTTTCATATCGATCCACGGCAATACGGTAAAAGTAAAAACATGTAGCATGTAAAAACTCTTTCTTTCTCTATCTCTCTCTCCCACTCAACAGTGATTGGAGAGGTATTGGTATGAGCTTTTCAGACATAAATATAGGTTTGCCCTTTAACTCATTCTCACCCCAGAATAGATCGTCGATTCCGAGTATTTGGTGTACAAAGAACATACCTGTCACGGTCTATCTAGCCCAGACGCAAACTATGGAACCCCTCGAGTTAAGAGGGTGCGTTGCCCTCGATTATTTGAGATTTGACGCTAAATTTGGGGATGCATCTGCCGCTCGTCTCAGAAAATACAATAGACAAAGAATAGTACACCTTATAATAACGGAGACTTGTATTCGACACTTAACCGTCGTGGCCACTTATTTTTTTATGACGCTTTTTATAAGTCACTAACTTAATATCACTGCGTTTCCCCGTGGAGATAGGTAGCACGCATTCACTTGGAAAGAGTACCACACACTTACATCTTCGCATGCAGGTTCGTCAATTGACGAGGCTCCTAAAAGGACCATCTTCGAGTATCTGGTTTATCTGGTCATCTTCGAAGTCTTCCACAGCCGCCCTCTGTCTCTGGCATCGTCAACAACACTTGCGTCATAAATCTTACTATTCTCATTCGTGCGTTTAACATGATCGGACCATCTAAGGACCTTTTTTAAAATTGTATTTACCGTGATAATATTAGATTTGTTACATTATTTTCTAATTTTTTCATTGTTTATTCTATTATTTTGTAAAGGTAATTATAAATTATTCTTATTTTACATTACTATCTTGGCAATACATTACTCCCCAAATATATTATCACTACTTTTTTATGATATGAAATATGTAAGCCTATCTATCAAGTTGTGCGTAATGACAACATCCATAACTATAATATTAATCTCTATTTTCTCTGGCATTGCAAGCCAGTATGAATTGCAACTTAGTTTGTTTCACAATGAAATAAATATCACATGATAATTACTTTAATTTTTTTAAATGAATTTTAAGTTTCTAGCTTGATTTGAGCTAGATCTAGAGCTAAACCTAGCATTATAAAGGTTTTGCCACACAGGCGCTTTAGTGATCTTTTTGCACTGCATTCAGTCTATTTTCTTTCCTCTTCTGCTCTTCAAGCTCCAAGCTCCACAAACGTTAGTGTTGGTATCTTAGAGTATATACAATCCATATGGATTGTATATACTCTAAGGTTGGTATCATAACTGCATCGTGTACTGCTAAAAATAGTCTTGAGCGGTTGACAAGTTTCTGTTAGAAATTATTTTATAATGCACCGTTCACTTTTTTGCTGTTGTTGTATACAAAAACCAAACATTTTTACTCCTTTTGTGCCTATTTAACAATAACCCTCGAAAACAAACAAACAATATTTTGTATTATTACTGGCGTTCGAGAGTTTACTACTTACAAATGTACGCTATCAATTACAATTGTTTAAAAATCTGGAATTTCATTGTCAGAACCCTACAATGGGCCAATTAAATATTTACCGTTTCATTTCTCGTTAGTGATTTGTTTGTTAAATCAGATAAAAATGAATTGTGAAAATATTCGTTTTCCGATTGAAATTAAACCGGTTGTATCGGAAACGTGAGCCGGAAACGATTACCATACGCCCAACAACCTTGACCCGACTTATCTGCTACCGCTTGAATGTTATCAATAGATATTTTTAAATTTTCAACAGTGTAATAATGCCACGAGACTCAATTACCGTACCAATTACTCCATAAAAACATCCGGGTTTGAGAAAATTCCGTATATGTATTTGTGACCTAAACCGGGAATCGAACCAGAGACGCCCAGTAAGTGAAGTCGGTATACCATTAAATTTATTTTTAAGTATTGAAAAAAATATTTTGTATTGAAAATTGAAGAACAGAAATTTTTGCTACTAGCTACGGGACACATGTATGCATCATGTTGTGATAAAATCATCCACCCCGAACTTTCGGATTTCAGACAGTCGATACGAACTTTTTTGTTGTGTACACACGGCAGAATATCCCCGAAAATTCAAATCGCTATTACGAACGGCAATAAAAAATCTCACTATTTTTAAATAAAATTACAATTTCGTTTCTCAGTGAAGGTTTCCCATTTTGTCATTTTTAACTGCCAGGAGTTAAGAATTACAAGGAGTGGCGCGCTAAAATGCTGCTAGAACTTTTGCGGTATTACACCGCGGAATGTTTGAGAGTTTCTGAAATGAGAAGTATCAGGCGGTCAGAATAAGAAAGAGATTCCATTTTACTGCGATGCACACGCCAGTGCTCTTCTCCTTTTCTCATTTTATGCGGAAATCTCATTTGTAAAAATACCAGGAGAACATGAGAGACCGGAGTAGGCGCGATTAAAGCGGAATGTTTTTCATATTTCTGCGGGAAAGATACGCATTCCTGCCGCGAGACCTTCGTAGCAACACCCCTTTCAACAAAGTTCAGCTACCAGGGGATCATACACCGTGAAAGGTTAAAAGTTCTATTTTAGCTTATGTTATTTTTATAATAGGCATTTAACGGTATCGGTGAATACAATATACAAAAATATATCGTCGCTCTATATATTAGGTCCTTACATATGAAATTGGCGTTTTTCCGTACTGGCAAATTTGATCTCAAATATCTTCTCTTTGGTTAGGAATTCCAAATCCAAATTTATACAGCTATTTACTCATGTATTTGTATTTTGAAAATTATAATTCATTTGTTTTTTCCTCAATTGTTTTTTTCTTTGCGTCACTCAGTTTACAAAATGAAAAACTTGAAATATCGCGTTATTTACGAGTACGAGTTCCACCGTGGCACCAGTGCTGCAGAAACGGCTCGAAGGATTAATGATGTGTATGGCGACGGTGCCGCAAAAGAAAACACAGTGCGTTTTTGGTTCCAAAGTTTTCGTTCTGGAAATTTCGACCTGCAGAACAAGCCCCGTGGACGGCCGGAGACCAAAGTTGATAATGAAGAATTGAAGGCTATTGTGGAAGCGGATCCATCGCAAACCACATCCGAGTTAGCTGCAGCTGCGGTGTTAGTGATAAAACTGTTTTAATCCACTTGAAGCAAATTGGTAAGGTGAAAAAGCTTGAAAGGTGGGTACCTCACGAATTGAGTGAAGCAAATCAACAAACGCGCGTTGACTGCTGCGTTGCATTACTCAACCGGCACAATAATGAAGGGATTTTAAATCGAATCATTACCTGTGATGAAAAATGGATCCGGTACGATAATCGGAAGCGCTCATCGCAATGGCTGAACCCTGCCGAACCAGCCAAACCATGCCCCAAGCGAAAATTGACTCCAAAAAAGTTACTTGTGAGCGTTTGGTGGACTAGTGCTGGTGTCGTTCACTACAGCTTTCTTAAATCTGGCCAGACGATTACGGCAGATGTATATTGTCAGCAACTGCAAAACATGATGGAAAAGCTAGCTGCTAAACAACCGAGGCTGGTTAATCGCTCTAGGCCACTGCTGCTTCATGATAACGCTAGACCACACACTGCACAACAGACGGCTACCAAATTAGAGGAGCTTCAATTGGAATGTCTAAGACATCCACCGTACTCTCCGGACCTTGCCCCAACAGATTACCATTTTTTTCGAAATTTGATAACTTCTTGCAAAGGAAAAAATTCAACTCCGATGGGGCAGTCCAAACCGCCTTCAAAGATTTTATTGATTCCCGTCCGAATGGTTTTTTTAGTAAAGGGATCGATGAACTACCTATGAGATGGCAAAAGTGCATAGATAGCAATGGTACATACTTTGGTTAAATAAATATATTATAATAAAAAAAATCGGCTTTATGTTCCTCCCATACTAAACGCCAATTTCATATGTAAGGACCTAATATTATAATAAATTCCATGTGCCGTTTAGTACATTCTGAGATGAACGAATCTGTTTGTAAATTTTTCATATACATAATGGAGATATAGGTACTAAAAAAAACTTTGCCGTTCATCTGGAAAGTCTGCCTAGTAATTATTTAAAATATTTTTTATAAATCTACCTAGTCAGTGCAATTATTTTTTAAAACAGTTTTATTCGTTTATCTCAGAATGTACTAAAACGTCACATAGGATTAATTAAACGTACAGCGACGATATATTATACAACGTGAAAAAAATTAAAACAATTTTTTACATTTTAAAGTTAAAAGAATTCGGTGTGATATTCAATTATTTTTCATACTTTTATTTAAATTAGTGGTATATTATGCAATGCACTTTTTGTTAGGACGGGAAAATATAAAACCACATGAATGTTGAAGGCAACAGAAATAGAGGGCGTCCGCGAAAGACCTGGCACGATTAGATACTACACGTATTGGAAGATGGCCCTGTTAAAAGTGGAACATGCATGAGAAAATGTATGAATTTAGCCGAAGCAAAAGTGGTATGCCAAGATAGAAGAATATGGCGTTCGATCCTCTCTGCCTACCCCTGCAGGGGAACGGCGTGATGTTTGGTTAGTTAGTTATTTTGTTGTTATTTAATACACAGGGTGTCTCAGCTGGCAGAGTCTTCTTTATTCAATTTTGAATAGAAAATATTCCTAACATTTTGGATGAAATGTCGGCAGTGGCGGTGATAAGCGACATTAAATTTTGCATTATATGTTTAAAAATCTCATTTATATTGTATTTATAATGTATTTATATTTAAAACCATAATATGGAAATGAACAAAATGTATGTAACATGTTTGAGGCGTGACAATTTAATTCTCGGAATGCATATTTAAACAGTGTACTGTTGACTACTCCAGTGGCTACTGTTGCCATCAAAGAACAGAGTTAAACGAAATATATACGGCGTTTCCGTTTCTCGAAACAGACTTGTAACTCAATTTTCGGAACACCCGTTTCGCAATCTGTAGGATACCAGTTGTGTTAAAAAAAATCGTCTCTATCAGCACAGAATTTAATTTTGAAAATAGCCGGAAATTGAAAAGCTAGGTCAGGGGAATATCTAATTGGTTAATCGATTTTTTTCCTTGCCTTCCCTTTCCCATTTTCGCAATAACATCCCAATATCAGAAATTTATATTTAGAAACTCACATGATTACAATATAATTATGCCAGTTGCGACTACTCGGCCAGTTAATTAAATGGTGTCGTATTCGGATGCCATTGAAAAGTATTGAGCGAGCCACCAAATAAATATACATTTTTGAATTCTTCTTCTTCATGTGCCCTGTTGGGTCCCCCCGACGTCGGCGAACATCTGTGAGAAAGTTTCCCTGTCCAGGGCAGTGCGGAACAGCTCTTCCACGCTTCTTATCCCGGTCCACTCTCGGATGTTTCGAAGCCAGGAATGCCGCCTCCTTCCGGCCCCTCTGAGACCCTTTTTTGAATTAATAGAACGCAAATTGTTAACAATTGTTTAAAAATTGATCCAGATAATTTTATGTTAATGCTTAAAGAAAAGTCTTCTTAAAATCCACAGCAGTACATAATATAATGCCCTAACCTTTTCATGTCACTCTATATCAGTGGTATTTAACATTTAAAGTCAGAGAGCTCTTTTGATCGTGGGAGAAATTTGCGGAGCACCAAAATCAGAAGAGACGGAAATCACTAACGCTTCCCTGTATTCTTTGCAAACGCAAGTGATGCCATCTAGCCATCATTCGTGCAACTCAATCACATACATGTACACTGTGAAGTTTGAATAATCCAGCATAAATGGATGAACCAGCGTTAAATTTCGGCTTTCGTCATACGCGGAGCACCGGTTAAGAACCTCTGCTCTATATTAAAGGCAGTAGCAGTAGACCTGTAGTAACCTTCTTCATAGCAGATCCTTAATCTTTCTGGATTTCCATCTAGTATCCTTTGAGGTTTGTGAACGGTGCATGCGTTGGTACGGTCCCGCCCGTGTCACATATTTACTGGTTAAAGTTCATCACTGTGCAAGATACGTCTCCAGATTTTATTTTGAAAGTTATCTAACCGCTCTGGATTCTTCCGCGCACTCCAGTTTTGTAAAAAATATATCCATAGGTCTGCAAATTTTTTTAATTTGTTTTTTTTTTAATAAAACCCTTCACCCCCTTGATTATGAACACCTGCAGATTGCATGCGATACATTCCTGAAGGGTGGAAAGCAAGAAAGGGGATGAAAACGAAGCTCCTGCATAGATATCGTGGTTGGTGTCTATGCAGGATGATAAACAAACCAAATCCTTCTTTTAAATAATGTGCTACTAATACAGAAACAAAGAAATTCATTTGACTATGCTGTCAAAGAAAAAATTTGGTAGGAACCTAGGTGGGGCGCTCATTAAATGATTTATTTTTATCGAACAGAAAAATATTTAAACAATACCTAGGTACGTTTTTATTTAAAAACATGGTTATCGTTATAGCTCGAAAAGCAAAGATGGATTATCTTGGACGGATGTATCGTATGATGGCTCCAAGTTCCAAGAGCTCGAAGAAGTGATGAAGTAAAAGTTAAAAGTGACCTTGGACTGGATCAGGGAATATCATGGAAGAACCAGATTTAATTTATTTTACCAAAAACTGTTGCAAATACGCAAAGAGATAATATTCTGCATTTAAGTATTCCAGATTGTTCAGTACTTAACAATGCAAAATACATACTCGTATAAACAAAAACATATTTAGTATTAGATTTAAAATATTAACCAGTTGTGCACGAGATAAAATTTTGACATGTCGAAAAATCTATCCGATAATAATAATAATAATTGGATAACTTATATAGCGCCGTTTTCGTGAATACTCACCTCAAGGGCGCTTTACACAGAAAAATTATTATCTCACAAAACAACTTACTGCTAAAAAAGAAAAAACTTATTTACTACTTATTCACTAGGTGGCATACAAGAAATGGTATTAAAATTGAGTACTATTATAGTTGGGAGTGCCTGAAAGAATTAGGTTTTTGTGGTCAGATTCTATAGGTTTTTATAGGATTGTCTAAATAAATGCGTCTTAAGTTGTTTTTTGAACTGTGGCAAGCTGTGGTAAGGTTCAAAGATTACATCAAAAGTGCCCTAAATAACTGTAAAAGTGATAAGATTAAAAAACAATTAGGTAGTACTGTTTTTTTTTATTAATGATTATTTCCGACCACTTGACGCTAAAATTAGTTGCTATTAATTTTAACCTTTCTAAAACATGAACTCCCTTAAAATATGTACATTATACAAAACAGCCCTTAATGTACAATTGGAAGGTGCATTTGATGAGTAGTTTTTCTTTATTTTCCCCGTCCGCTCCGGGCACGACTGATGGCTAAAAATAAATGCAGACGAGTCGTTCCAATTTTCCGCTGCCCGAGGACATGAATAATAGACGGGTAATTGGATTATATTGCAAGTGCATCATAGGGTTGTATCGATCCACCACATCCGATGCTTCCTGTTCATATATTGTGTTACATCCCTGACACCGATAATTTGATTTTAATATGTTAACCTAACCCTATTCAATTGTGTGTTTTCTTCAATGTGATGGAGAATATTTATAATTTTCGAAATCGAAACTTAAAAAAAAAAACTTACCGATACATATATGTACATCTATACTCGGACCATAACGTGAAAATACTTTTTGCTCAGAAATTTTATGGACCCGTACACAATCCTTGTCGATATGCGTCCTTCATTTCCTTGTCGATATGCGACCACCAGTTGCTTCAAATCTTCTTTGATGTCTTCTGTCAGTTGGACGATGCGGTCGTTTGGCCTCCTCTTTACGAGACCATGCCATTTCAGCCTGGCTTCTCCCATCTTCTCTATTACCAGTGCAATCTTTAAACTTATATATTAGGTCCTTACATATGAAATTGACGTTTAGTATGGGAGGAACATAAAGCCGATTTTTTTTTATTATAATATATTTATTTAATCAAAGTATGTACCATTGCTATCTATGCACTTTTGCCATCTCATAGGTAGTTCATCGATCCCTTTACTAAAAAAACCATTCGGATGGGAATCAATAAAATCTTTGAAGGCGGTTTGGACTGCCCCATCGGAGTTGAATTTTTTCCTTTGCAAGAAGTTATCCAAATTTCGAAAAAAATGGTAATCTGTTGGGGCAAGGTCCGGAGAGTACGGTGGATGTCTTAGACATTCCAATTGAAGCTCCTCTAATTTGGTAGCCGTCTGTGTGCAGTGTGTGGTCTAGCGTTATCATGAAGCAGCAGTGGCCTAGAGCGATTAACCAGCCTCGGTTGTTTAGCAGCTAGCTTTTCCATCATGGTTTGCAGTTGCTGACAATAGACATCTGCCGTAATCGTCTGGCCAGATTTTAAGATTTAAAATCCCTTCATTATTGTGCCGGTTGAGTAATGCAACGCAGCAGTCAACGCGCGTTTGTTGATTTGCTTCACTCAATTCGTGAGGTACCCACGTTTCAAGCTTTTTCACCTTACCAATTTGCTTCAAGTGGATTAAAACAGTTTTATCACTAACACCGCAGCCTGCAGCTAACTCGGATGTGGTTTGCGATTGATCCGCTTCCACAATAGCCTTCAATTCTTCATTATCAACTTTGGTCTCCGGCCGTCCACGGGGCTTGTTCTGCAGGTCGAAATTTTCAGAACGAAAACGTTGGAACCAAAAACGCACTGTGTTTTCTTTTGCGGCACCGTCACCATACACATCATTAATCCTTCGAGCCGTTTCTGCAGCACTGGTGCCACGGTGGAACTCGTACTCGTAAATAACGCGATATTTCAAGTTTTTCATTTTGTAAACTGAGTGACGCAAAGAAAAAAACAATTGAGGAAAAAACAAATGAATTATAATTTTCAAAACACAAATACATGAGTAAATAGCTGTATAAATTTGGATTTGGAATTCCTAACCAAAGAGAAGATATTTGAGATCAAATTTGTCAGTACGGCAAAACGTCAATTTCATATGTAAGGACCTAATATATAGATATATTCATTCCGAACTCTGTTTAATCTAGTTTTAAACATCTTTCCTATATATTTAAGAACACATTCATCTTTCCTATATATTTAAGAACACATTCATATCTGTGAGAGTTGTAATTTTTCAGAACAAAGTTCTGTGAAATTTTTAAAATTAAAATAATTAATCAATTAGAAAGACATACAGAAAAATCTAATTCACGAAAAAATATTAGGTTACTACTGGGATTCGAACCCAGGTCACCTTTCCGGTTCCGGTGCTCTGACCACTAAGCTATAGCAACCTATAAGGTCGATATATTCACGGAAACATAGAGGGCTACTATAACTTAGTGGTCAGAGCACCGGCCCCGGAAAGAAGGTGACCTGGGTTCGAATCCCAGTAGTAACCTTATATTTTTTCGTGAATTAGATTTTTCTGTATGTCTTTCTAATTGATTAATTAATTTGATTTTAAACATCTTTCCATTTAAGAAAGACAATCGAATTAGTAGCCATGCATACGTCGCACATCGTTTTGTTGTGTTGGTGTTTACCAACACAACGAAATAATGTGCCTCGTACGCACGGCTTACACATACTATTTCGATTGTCTTTCTTAAATGGAAAGATATTTATTCCTCCAGCCCTTTTAAAGATTAACTAGTGCATATATTTAGTCGTGAGACATCTTTATTCTCCAGCACTCGGTACCCCACAGTATCGCGAGTAGATTAAAAAAAAAGTTTTCTTTGTTTTACTTTCTTTACCTTCAAATGAGGCGTATAAAAGCAAAGGCGGCAATATCCAAAACATATTTTTAATGCAGTCACCGAGGATTGCTAATTTAGAATGTACTGAATTCGAGAAGTTATATAAAATATAGTTCTATCCCTTTCAAAATCATGTCTCCAAATCAACCCCCAAGGATGTGTCACGTGACAAAATGGTCGCTTTATACCGAAGTGAGAGTTGATGTCGATTTTAGACTGAAGCATAATAGCAAAGCTAGCAATGTCCACCATTTGGTAGCAAACACAGCAATATCCATACTTGTAAGTTAAATACTTATTTATATGCAGAAGGAAAACTGAGGTGTCAATTGTCCTTTCCTTTTATACGCATACTGGCTTACCTCCGCGGCATCGCAGGCGTAGATTTTTTAGTAACTTATAGTCATATTTTATCAATATGTGCATTAACTTTAACATATAGATAGATATATATCGTCATAGAACTTTTTGAGTTCTACAACTTCTCTATAAGAGGTATTTAAATATCTCTTACCGTAAAGGCAGCGTTCGTAAAAAACGGATAGCTCGATTATTATTTCGTCGACTTTAGTTGTAAAATAGGTCACCACGAAATGCCCTTTTATTTTAACGGGATAATAAATATGTGGGGTATAAAAGCAAAGGCAGCGATATCCAAAAAAATTATAATTTATAATGTACTGAATTCGAGATTTTATAGGAAATATAGCCTATAAATTTATAGGAAACATGATTTTGTAAGAGATAGTTACATTATACAATCTTGAATTCAGTACATTTGAAATGAGTAATCCTCGATGACAACATTAAAAATATTTTTTTATTTTATTTTGGATATTATGTTTATGTTAATTTATATAGTGCCATTTTTGCGTAAGAGACGCTTCAAGGGCGCTTTACAAGTGCGACATCCCGAAAAAATGAGTTTTTAGGCTCTTCTTGAAGAGTTCCCGGTTCTCCATAGATAGCAACACTGGAGGCAGCTGATTCCACATAGCTGGACTAAAAAAAATATAAATTATAAATTAGTAATCCTCGATGACTGCATTAAATTATTTTTTGGATATTTCTGCCTTTGCTTTTATACCCCACATATATAGCCTATGTCGAGAGAGTACGGGCATTATCCATGGCTTTACTCAACCGAGTTTCTCCAGGGTATGCTCGGCTACAATCGTCTAGAGACTAGAAGGAATGTGTATTTGATTACACATTTTTATCGATTGTTGCGCGGTATGATCGATAATACTGAAATTATGCAGAGCATTGGTTTGCATGTTCCTGATAATTACATTAGACATCGTCAGCATAGATTGTTTCACATTCCAATATACAGGACCAACCTGCCAATGGTTACGCCTGTTGGAAGAGCCACAGCTATGCTGAACAAAATCGCTTTGGGTATTGATATATTCCATGTGTCTGAGGGGGTTTTCCGAAGCGGGATTCTCCTACACCTTTGACCAGATTTTATGTTATTTTTGATTTATTAAATATTTTTATTTTGATATATACTTCCTAATATGTACGCCTTAAACATTTTGTTTGTAATGTACATATTATCAAATAAATTGAATTGAATTGAATGTCCACCCTGAAAGTTTATTATAAAATATCGGTGAAAGAATTTTTGAAATCGGATGAGTGGTTTCAGAGATTACCTTCTACATCCAAACCTACAAACTTTACCTCTTTATATATTAGTGTAGATAATTGATCTATAAAGTCTTTCTATTTATTTAGAAGTCAGACTAAATAAAACGTTTCACCAATCCAAGATATTTTAAATCAACATCCGTCCTCTTGTTGGACGTCCTCTTGGACGTCCTCACAGCCGTCGGCGCCCTTGAACGACCAATAATTCGTCGAACGCCCTCTGTTCTGCTGGGATGGGCGATATTGATTTCCTCCGCGTCACACTCTGCCAGGGAGGGATGTTTCTAAGGGTGTAAGGTTCCGCCCGACGCCGCGGCCCACGGGAGGATTCTGGCGGATCGCGTGGGAACGTATAATATTTCAATTGGATAATTCAGCCCACCGCTAGAGCTTTATATAGACTGGGACATTAGGTACATTTCGGTAGAAATGATAACCCATGCCGAGGGTTTCTCGAAGTAACTCCTGGAATATTTTAAGGCACTTTCCTAGAACATAACCGGGATACTTTGTGTTTTTCGGAGTCGGAAATGTATTTATAAAAAGGCAAACTTCGATGTCGCGTAACTGTCGACATTTCATCCAAAGTATAAAGAATATTTTCCATTCAAAATTGTTGAAGAAGGCTCTTCCTAAGTTTTTGCTTCTAGCTACGAGATACGCTGTATATGAACGTGTGTATACATACGTCGTAGCCTGTATATTATAACTCTCGTAGTTCTCAAGAGATGTCCATCAAACTTTTTGGAAAATTGACCCGTAAATATCTCTACTAGGTTCGTTAACCATTATACATTTTTCTTCTTTTTAGTAATTATGGTTAGATAAAATAAATATTTTTTAGATTAATTTTTACTCCCTTTCTTTTAATTCGTAGCGTCTGCTACGAGTGCTTGCTTGCTTGTCTGTCGAAAAAATTTTAGATCGATTTTTTAAACCTTTTCCCGTGATCCAATCGAGCTGAAACTTTTCAGACAAAAATGATCTAACAAATTTTCGTTTAAAAAAATTAATAATTATAGTATAATTTTGGATTTTTCGAAATTTTTATTACTCGATTTCGTAGTTCACCTGACTCGAGCCCAACGCGTAGGTTAAGCGCCAAACCTGTTTCCACTAGTAAATGAGAAAGGGAGTATAATAAAGACTTGGTTTTTTAATTAATTAAGATCTCCACCACCTGAATTTTGAACAGATCTCACAGAGTAACCATCTCTTATTTTTTTTTTAGTCTCTCTTAAAGCTCTTCATTTACGAAAATTCCAGGTTTCGATGTAGTGGGTGTCCTTCATTTTCTTCTCGATGTTTGCTCACCAACTCTGGTTATGTAAAAACTAGTAAAGTGTTGCCGTTTCGATTCTACTAACTACCTTGTATACAGGTGTCTCAAAGCTAGTAGCAAAAACTTTACAGGTGATTCCTGCCTTCATAGTGAGTCGAAAATTTTCCAGCAACCACGACCTACAAATATGGTTATGGAGTTATGCAGTATCAAAGTTTGCATTTTTTTTCCCAATATTTCTGACTTATTTTTTGTAAAACGCATGACTTTCACTACAGTATCGTATGTCGAATATGAAAAATTCATTCCCTTTAATACGAGTCAAATAAAATAATCAAAATCTTCCAATTCCAATTGGGAAAAAATTCAATTGGAATTTCTGCAGGGTTTTTTATCATTTTATTTAACTTGTATTGAAACGAATGAATTTTTCATAATCGATCTGAGTTTCTGTAATGATAGTTCAGTGTTTTGTAAAAAATAAATTGGAAATACTGAAAAAAAATCAAATTTTTATATTGCATAACTTCATAACTATTGATATTAGGTCATGGTTGTTTGAACATTTTCAACTTATATTCAAGGCAGGAATCCACCTGTAAGAGAAGTCAGTGTCATGCCCACTGGACTACTGTGACCGCCTTACATATACATATAATACTTTAAAATTAATCTGTTTCGCTTAATACCTAAATCGAATAAATTTTTTTCCCATTCCGAATTGACTGAAAATGCAATTATTGATGTTAAAAATCTTCCAAATTTATCCTTTCGAATTCTTTCAAATAAAGGTTTTTTTTATCATTAAGTCAGTGTGTATGTTTTAACCTCTGAGATGTTTTGCATGACTAATGCAAAAAAAATTTTTCTCTCACTTGCCCTGCCATTGACTCCATATAAAAGAAAAAGACAAATGTTAGAGATTATCATACCAAAGCTCTCGGCATCTGACCTATAAAATAATTAATTATCTATTAATTCTATCGAAATTTCCGCTTAGAGTGAAGTGCGGTGACTTTATTATTAAACATAATAATTTCATTGTCTGTCTGTGTAACGTCCGTAATTTCTTTAGAATTCACAGCTAAAATGACCAAATTTAACGGCCGGAGATGGGCTTTGAACCCCGGACCAGCAAACCCGAACCGGCCGCTTAACGCATACTACCACCGCCTCTCCGTGGACCTTCACAAATATACTATATGATATATATAAAGACGCGAACCATTTCGTGTTTTTTTCTAAGTGGCCCCTTAAAGTTCTTAACTGCCTTTATCTAAGCAGGACATACATTGGTAATCGCCGGTGGAGTAATTACTATTCGCCCAAAAATTACCGTGCTTCAGTTAATCAGCTGGTCAGCTTAGATCCACCCCCATGTAATAAAAGGGTCGCAAAGTGGAGCTCGATTTTGCAACGAGCTGCAGCATTTCGGAATTCTTCACGGACCCAGCGGCGCCCCGGCCCGCCCTGACCTTTCAGCGCCGGCGTCGGCGCGTGACTGACAATAAAATTGACAATCCCGCAATAATTGCGGCCGGCGCGACTGGGATGACGCGGTCGCGGGACATAACCCCGTTCGGCAGTGACGTGCAGCGCATACAAGCAAAAGCTCTGCACCTTAAAAAAAATCTATTTTCAATTTTTGCAATGTTATTATTAGTGATGCAACGAATACTACTTTAACGAATACGAATATCAAGCCTACTATTCGGCGAATACGAATACGAATAATTCAACAAGGAAATAAATAATACACCACTGTTATTTCTTCACTAAGAGATTTACCACCGGCAAATTTTTGTTCAAAAAGCACAACATTTGTACAGATCCCGGCAAACTTCTTGAAATTTTTTGGCATAGTGGGGGAATGCGCAGAAGACAAATTTTGGTTCTCGTTGGTGGAATGGTACATGCGCAAATTTCCCCCCACTACGCCGAAAAATTTCAAGATGTTTGCCGGCTACTGTAACTCCTCAGGCATTAGCGATTTCGATTTCGTTCGAAAATAAATATCACTTTTTTCACGCTTACGAGAGGTAATGTTATTAGATTTAATTTGAAATAATTTCACAAGAGTTAACACTTTTACACACAACGGAAATAAAATGGAACGAACGATACATATTTATTACAAAAAAAAAAAAACTAAGTGAGCACCTAACCTTATTAATAACCCAACGAAACTAGATGAAAGAACTCATGTTATGCTGTGAAACAAGTAACAATTGAAAACTTCAAAACTCAACAAATCCATTCATTCAATGTTAGGGGAATCCCCGATAATAGAGTGCGTAGGTGTGTTCGGATACACGATGCACAGCCAAAGTTGCGGTGCGTTCAGTTATAAATAGGTAGTTTGTTTTTAACATTCGTGATGATATTCGGCGAATACGAAAATTCGTATTCGTTGCATCACTAGTTATTATCATTTCATTCGACTTATACTAAAGCCTTATCTTGATAATGTGCCGAAAATGTTCAAGCAACCATGGCGTAATATCAATAGTTATGGAGGTATGCGATATGAAAGTTTGCATTTTTTAAAAACATTTCTGACTTAATTTTTCCTAGAAATTGAACAATCATTACAGTTACTTATATCGATTATGAAAAATTCATTCGCTTTAATACATGTCGAATAAAATGATAAAAAATATTTTAAAAAATCTTTTATTTTATTCGACTCGTATTAAAGCGAATGAATTTTTCATAATCGATGTGAGTTACTGTAATGATAGTTCAATTTTTAGCAAAAAATAAGTCAGACATATGGTTGTTTGAACATTTTCGACTAATAATCAAGACAGAAATCTGCATATACAGTTTTTGCTACTAGCTATGGGACATCCTGTATGTAGCAGGCGGGTGCTGCGCGTGCATTGAAGCGGGACTTTACGCAGATAAATATTTTGAAAAAACTTGGAAATAAAATATTTATGTTACAGAATAGTGCGATATATTAAAATATGAACAACATGATACTAATTTCGACAGGAATATTACGAGATTTGTCTTTAATTAGATTTTTTTTTTTAAATACTTGCTTACGTAAATGTCACGCCGCAATGTTCTCACTGCACGCCACTGCCGTCTGGAATAATTCCGACTGAGGAGTCAAGTGGGCCCACCCTGCTTGCAGCTTGCTCTGGCGAGCAGAACAAACGAGGCAAAAAAACATCTCATTAATTTTATACCATTTTTTTTATCTGCTATTGATAGTGAAAAAATATGCTATCGGGTTTTCATTTATTTGATATTAATCATCTGCAGACATTGATTGACGGATATGGCTGATTGCAAAGAATATAATATTAAAATAAATGTTACATGTGGAGTAATTTTGATCAAAATTATTCGATTTTCAATCTATACTAATATATTCATTATGAAGAGGTAAAGTTCGCAAGTTTGGATGTAGGAGGTAATCTCCGAAACCACTCATCCGATTTCAAAAATTCTTTCACCAATATTTAGAATAGACTTTAAGGGTCCCGTTTATCCCGTTAAAATAAAAGGGCTTTTCGTGGTGACCCATTTTACAATTTAAGTCGACTAATAAGGTCGAGCGATTCGTTTTTTACGAACGCTGCCTTCGGTAAGAGATATTTAAGTACTTTCTATAGAGAAGTTGTGAACCCAAAATGTTCTATTAAAGATTCCGCGACAGCATATATCTTTATGTTAAGGTTAATACACAAATTGATAAAATATTACTCAAAATCTACGCGTGCAAAGCCGCGCGGGCACAGCTAGTTATAAAATATAACAGATTTGTTACCACATTAATAAAACTATGAGGATCGACAGTAAGTTTCTCTTAAATGTTTTCAAGATTTCACGAAATAAATCTACAATTTTTTTTTTTTTTTAAATCTACACACGTATAAATTATTGTGCTACGTCTGTCTCGCTAAAAGAAGCGTGATTGTGTGCTGTGTTGTGAAAAAATAGAACATATTTTTAAAATCATTTTAAAGAAATCAGAACATTTGTTTTGTAATATAAGAACATATTATGTATATATTTTTTCACGTAAGTATTACCAACAAATACATTTAAATAAAATATAAAATTGACATTACTATTGTAAGTACAGGGTGTTTCACAGCTAGTAGCAAAAACTTTACAGGTTGATCGCGCCTTAATAATGAGACTCAAATTATTCTTAGAATTTCAAGCTATAAAATAAAGAAAAATTATTTTTTAAATGTCAAGGTGGTGTTAACCCCTTTAAATATTTATTTGACCTATACATAGTCGACATGTCAAAAATTCACAAAGCCTGGCGTATTTTGTTTGAAAATAAACACGGACGCTATACACGTCACATAAATATTATATTATTCTTGTACCCTCCGACGACAAGCAGCAAAATGGTACCAATTCGGAGGTCTCCCGGGACGAGTCCCGAACCCTCGATTAACATAAATTTTGCTGCAGATTCTCCCGTCCCGCGACAGAGCGTGCGCAAAACGTCTCGCACAGCTCGCTTTTAAAATATTCCGACTGTCTGATTTGAATATCGGGGCACGTGACGTCGCGCGACCTGCAGCTTGACCTTCGTGCGAATATTTCAGACCATCCGCATCCGGCCCGGGAGAGGCTGAAATATCTCTTAAGGTACAGATACACATGCTTATTAGTGGCGTGCTAATGAGCATGCCCTAACAACTGTACACACTTGCTCATTACTATCAAGCGTCTGATACACATGCTTATTTAGTGGCACGTGAGCATGCGCAGTATCGATCTTCTCTAGGCCTTGCTTATTAGTGGCATGTGTGTACGCACATTGCTAGTAACGAGCATGCCACTAGCCATGCAACCGCCGGTTGATTTATGAGCATGCCACTAATTAACATGTGTATCTGTAGCTTCATGCTTATTAGTGGCATGGTGAAAATAAGCATGCTCAGTGGCATGGTGAAAATAAGCATGCTCAAAGCTAATAATCAAACATACATGCTTATTAGTGGCATGCTCTTGTCATAGAATAGAGACGCTCTCGTTCAAAATGGAAACATTCAAACTGAAATAGATAATTCAAGTGAACCAATAAATCAAAACAGTTCCCGAGTTTCCATCCGCACATTTTTGATTTTAATTTTTATAATTTTTATTGTAATATTTGAATCATTCATGCCTTTTAATAAAGTTTCATAAACATTATTTCTCGCTATATTATTTTTACACAACGGTGACCGAGTATTCCACAGACATTCGTGATTCCTATAATAAGTCACGAAAAGTAATGTTTTATCATCTCCCCAACGCGCCATATTTGTTTCATCGCATTGATAATACTAGCCGCGAAGCCCGCGAATGACCTAAGCATGCTCATAATAAGCAAGCCTGTTCACACATGCTCCAAAGATACCCCTTCTCATGGTGAATGACAGTGGCATGCTCATTACTAGCAACGTGCGTACACACATGCCACTAATAAGCAAGAAGGTCGATACTGCGCGTGCTCACGTGCCACCAATAAGCATGTGTATCAGTAGCTTTATGCGCGAGCTTACGCCTGTATCTAAAAATATTTCCCACTGCAATTGTTGACGAGCTCTTTATCGCGAATGTGAATTTCTTCGCTGTATCGCTGTGTACGTTTGAGGCTATTCAGGGACACGCATTCCTACGCTCGCTTTTCATTCATTCACGGGCTGGATCCGGCGTCGCTGAGAATACGGACGCCTGCCAAAATAAACTAATTGTTTGAAATAAATAATAATCCAGGCGCCAGAAGTACCTAAGTATGCATAATATGAAAACCGCATTCTGGCAATTGATCCAAGTTCAGAATAGCTTATTTATTTTATTTATTTATCTTCATCTTGTTATATGACAGGAGATGGAGCCGCTCATCTCACTAGGGAGAACCTGTGCCGAGATGAGCAGCTGAACAATATAGTTAGAACAAAAAATAATAAAGATATACAACAAAATACTATATAACTATAAAATTAATTAATTAATTAATTGAGTATATAAATATAAAATGTGGATAATAAGAACTTATGGATTAACTATATGAATGTTGCCAGAAACCCTGTTGGTCCAATTTTTTTTATACCTCCTCCCTCTACGCAGCAAGTAAATTGTAAAAAGTACACGCTTTTGAGCTATTTTATTGATTATTTTAGTGTCATTAGTTGTTTTTTTTTTAATAATTAAAAGTAGTTATAGGTTGTCAAATAAAAATAGAAATTATCAATAAAAAATCGTAAATTGTTCTTCAAAAAAATATTTAATGAGAAAAAGCACATTTAAAGACACGTACATGAAAAAAATACAAATAATCAATTACTCATATTTTTACAATTATTGTTTATACGCTTGCACGAAATACAAGTTGATTTAGATTCTTTACAATTACAAGCCATCGTTCGACAATCAGCTGCGCATTTACAGGGCTAGAAATTGAAAAAAAAAATTGTATCAACAGGGTTTCTGGCAACATTTATATTGTTAATCTATAAAATATTCTGAACTTGGATAAATGGCCAATGCGGTCCTCATATTAGGCATACTCAAATCCATCCAGCTCCCGGTCTATATCGGAGGTCGGCGATTACGACTCAGTCGAGTTACACTTGTAAACATCTTTCCATTTTAAGAAAGACAATCGTATTATTACGTGTAAGCCGTGCGTACGATGCCCATTGGTGTTTATACCCGTAAACACCAGCGCAACGAAAGAATGTGCGTCACTCGCACTGCTTACACACGATTGTCTTTCATAAACGAAATATTTACCAATCCCTCAGGTTATGCAGCCACGAGATGTGGCTCCTTCCAAAGCTTTTTTACCACTTATTTTTCCCTGGATGATTTTATTATTTACTTTTTTATTTTATCTACGCTTCGGCAGACCAAGAAACTCAATTACAGAAGCGAAATACATCACAAAACATCCAGACTTGAGTAAATCACATAGATTAATTGTGATCTCACTGGGAATCGAACCTGCAACCCTCGGTGTGAGATGAATTGACTATATTTAGGTCCTCTTATTTAGTCCTCTTATCTTGATAATCAGCAGCACTTCTCGAACGTTGCCTTGATGGTAAAAGATATTTAAATAATTTCTATGGAGAAGTTGTGGAACTCAAAAATTTCTATAAAAAAGTCCGTGTCGACATATGTTAAGGTTAATACACAAATTGATAAAATATGGCTAAAAGTTACTAAAAATCTAGGCGTGTGAAGCTGCGCGGGTAACCCAATATCATAAAGCAAGAAAGCATTATACGTAGAAAATGGAGTACCTATGCAGGAACATAAAAATAAAGCATTAAATAAATACGTTTAATAAGCATGCGTATATCTTAATCGATGTATTTTATAATGCGTTAACATTTATTTATGTCTGGATACGTTATTTTAGCACCTTCCTACTTTCCAGCGATTTGGAATGAAATACTAGAGACATCTATGATTTGTAACTCACGTCTCTTTTGTAATAGAAAATTCTTTAATGGAAATTGCATTTTTTCAATTTATAAAGTCGATTAATTTCATACCTGAAATACGTACACTTAGGGAATATTTTTTGAAGGTAAATAACTAATTATGCTTTTACAATGGTATTAGTAAATGTATAATCGTAATTGCTTTATGTATCACATTGGAAAATCGATTGGGAAATTCATGCATTTCATAAATGAAAATTGTTAATCCTCCAATGATAGGAAAAATTCTAAGTTCACCGATGTGGCGACATTTTAAAAAGACTGCTTAGCGTTAAGTGTAAATGTCATCAGAATGTTAAATCGTTGGGCGGAAGAAAGATCAAAACTTTGAAACACGGTTTCACTTTTTTAAAAGTGTTTGTGGTGTTTTAATGTTGAATCAATATGGAATAACAATACAAAAAGAAAAATGCTCTCTCACTGCCTACTGAAGTTGTTTTTACCATTTTCAGGGCATGAATTAATCAATTAATAATTAATTAATTAGTAAATCTAATTTTATTGTTTTTTTATACCTCTTTCGATTTACTATCTTACCGATCCGTCTGTTAGTCACTAATCTTGACCCAATTCATGGCCAACAATCGCTCTGAAATTTGGCAAATGTATTCCGGATGACAATACATTAATCATTCATAAATTTTATAAAATCAGTTGAATCACTCAAATAATATTTAAAATGTGACATGTAGGTGACATCTGGAGATTTGTATTATTTAAATAGTGACGTTTGAGTTTCGAGGTTGTGATCGCTCTTAGGATTTGATATTATTTGTTCAAGTTCTTTAAGAAACCTGTGAATTGATTTTACGATTCTTAGTTTCTTCGTCTTCGCTTTACTCTTCATCTTTTTTTCCAATACAGAAATTTAGATAAATTCTAGACAGAATTTTCAACCGCTCTTTTTTGGAATTTTACAAATTTATCCAAATAAATGGCTTTTGAGATTTGTATCTGATTGCGTCGACGATTAGCAACAGATTTTTTTGCAAAACGACGGGCAACAATTATATCTTAATTATCAATCATCGATACAATCAGATACAAATCCCAAATAACTGTACCGAAAATAATCGCTTAAAATAACGGTTTAACCATCCCTAAAGATAATTAATACGTTGTCTTTATTCTTTGAGACATTTTAACCAGATTGCCTGTTGCGATGCAATGTACTTAAAATTGCCAGTGCACCGTTCATGCCGTACGTACTCGCGTCAAACTAATTGAGCATTGTGGCAATTGCGAAACCTGCCTCAGTGGACTGATAATTAAAGCTGATGGGCGAAACGTGACCGCGGATAGACAACACAAGAGTCATCTCCTGATTAGGTCATTAACGTATGAGTAAATGATCCACAAGCAAAAATCATGCGTTTATATTTACACTAGAAATTTCCTGTTATATCCTGGCCTTACGGGTATGATTGAAATAATACTTCTTCGGGTCTCAAAAACCACAATAGCGACCGTGGAAATCTGACACGTGGCATTCTGTTGACACCCCTTTTATCATACCCCATTCATTGGTTATTGATGACGACATCAACTAAGAATCAGTTACCGACTGAATGAGGACATTTTGTAACGACTTAACAAGATGCGTTTATTTTTTTATTTCTTGGGCATTTCAGACTGCTGTCCAGAAATACTAAGATATAAGTGTACAAAATGCTCATCAGATCGGTACTCACATACGCAACTGAGACACGGGTACTGACCAAGAGGAATGAGCGAGCACTGGACGTTTTTGAAAGGAAAAATGTTAGGCGTATCAATTCTAGACATAATAACAATGAGCTCTATAGCTTAGGAGCTAAACAAAAATTATAAAATTAATAATACAATCCCAAGTTAACAAGTGTTCTAGTTCGATTACCGTATTTATTATTATATCGACGGTTTCTACGTAAATTCTACCAAAAAATCTAACAAAAATGCATTTTTCACTTTCTTGTACCAATTCGTAGAAAATACTCTTCTCCGAAACACAAAATTAAAAAAAATAAGTTTCCCCCTTTTTGAGAGAAGAAAATTGACGTAAAAACGGACAAATACGCTCATTTTTTATCTAAAGACAAACTTCAAACAGCTCTTCTTTAAAATTCCTTTTTTGTATATGCCTTAGTTTGCGTAAGGCCGTCGAAATATGCCCCAGCATAACCATGATATCCATTTTTAAAACCTATTTATAATACAAACAGCACATTTACGTGTTTTTTCTATGATTAAATTTATATTTGCACAATTTTTCCTGTATTTTAATTAATTTTTCCTATGGTATTTCATTAAAATTATACATTACACTTTACATATTGATTTCTAAGATTTGGCCTTTTCCATAATAGTAGTCTTATTCACTATCTCCCTCTTGTGTAACACGCTCATGCTCATAGTCATTGCTTTCAATTTTATTAAAATACGTAAGATACTGCAATATGTTTTCGTTTAAAGGTCTTCTTCACCTTTAGTGTTAACGAATGGTTTACCCATTTTCACGTAGTTGCCCGTTTTCCTCCCACATCTCCGCTTCGCCGTGCTGCTAACCGGGCACTTGATATTTTTTAATCTTAAATTTATTACTATTTATACGCTGTGTAGAGCAGAGAGTGTGCGCGTGGTACAGCCATGAAAACTAATAGCCGGTGTAAAGTCTGTTATCAGATAAAGTACGGTTTTATATCTCAGTCAACATCATCCGAGGCTTCTCCCGGATTTAGCGCCCGCCAATGGGATTTTCCAGTTGTTTTTTTAGTGTCGTGTGACGCGAGGCAGTTAATTATCCGAGACTGAGTATTATTTACGTTTATTTAGTCGACAGATTGGATCCCAGATAATGATAACCTTCGTCTCAATTAGCGGGAATATTATATTTTTTTCAAAAGGCGAGTGAAATACAGTAGGGCACTATTATACAGGTTATCTCGTAGCTAGTAGACCTTTTATTTTTAAATAGAATAATCTTTATTTTGATCTAGAACAGGGGTCGGCAGTTTTTCAAGTGAGAAGAGCCAAATTGTCATGGAAACAGAATAACAAAGAGCCGCATTATGTAATATACATATGTATACTTATTTTTAGGGGAAAAAAAGTTCAATATGTTTTTGTAAAATTTTATGAGAACGGCATCCGTGCATCGTTTTTGATAGCTTTACTATATCTGGCAAACAGCTACTTATTTTTAATTGAATATATGTTTCTAAATTTTCATCCGTTATTCTGCTTCTAAGTATATTTTTTATTAGATTTATAATTGAGAATGTTTGTTCGCAAATACGAGTCAATGTAGAGCAAAACGTATAGAAACACAAGACGTATATTGCACAAAGCGGCTTGTCACTTGTGCCTTATCACAAATATCACCCGACTCATCAGTTGCAATTGATATTGCGGAAACCAGTTTAATATCTTCGACTTGCTGCTCCTTTATTTTTAAAGTCATAAAAAAGTTCTTTCATAAAAAATTTCACAAAGCATTCTTTAATGAAACATCGTCTGTGAAATGGTTTTCCCCTTTTAGAGATTTCCACAGAGATCGCAAAGCTAGCATGATTGGCGATATTTGTACTGTGTCCAGTACTATGTGTCAAATACGGAACTCGAATTTTGATTTTGACGCTGAAGTTCTGAGTTTATGTCTGAAGAGCCACAAACGTCTATGCAGAGAGCCGCTCATTCCGACCCCTGGTCTAGAAAATAAGTCTACAAAACAAATTGTATATAGTAAGAGTATAAAAATGATTTTGAAATTCAACATTTTAAATTCCCAAAACACCTCATTTCACTAATTAGCACGTCACAATTGTATGGTACCCAGGTATACAAATACTACAAACGCGCGAGCTGATACGTCACGACCAATCAGTTGCGTTTTAATAAAGTCGTTTTTTTAAAGATTTTTATAATAAAAATTATGAATGAAAACATTATCCTACATTATTCATACTTATTAATGGAATATTATTATTATTTATTAATCTATTTCATATATTTTTAATTGTTATTTTTATACTCATATTTTAATGCTTATATTATGTTTTAAATTTATATTGATTTAATTTTTATACTCATACTTTCATTGCTTATACCTTTTATTGCTTTTTATACATGTACTTTATATTTTACTGCTTATTTCCGATATTGTTTAATGTATATACTTTTTGATTTTATGTTATATTTTTTTATGTTAAAGCCTGTAATGGGCGTAAAAAAGGAAAATAAATAAATATTTTCATCGGTATTTGCAATATGTGAAATTTCCCTATTATGTGTTTATTAATGCCTAACTTTTTTACATTTATCACTTTTAAGTAAGTAACTTACCTTCCGTGTCACTCTTGTGCGTAATTTATTTTAATTCAACGTACCTTTCGTGTCACTGTTGTACGTAATTTATTTTATTCCAATTACTTAAGAAAAAGCTCGGTAATCCGAGAAAACGAGGATGGGTAGTTAGTCTAGATAACGCGACAACCCTTATAAGAGCAGCGATAAGCCGAAAATATATCGAGCCCGGGAAATCTGTGTCGGGGTCGCGGTCCGAACTTGAACTCGCCCTTAAACCCAACCTAATTCGAACCCCTGTGGCGTATGAACATGAACATGCGCGGTTTATGAAACAGTAAGGTCAGGCTTGTGCAGTCTCTGGTTTTATATATATTAATTATTTCTACAGGGTGTACCAGAGCTAGCGGCAGAAACTTGGCCGGGAGATTCCCGACAATGGTATGAGTCTAAAATGTTCATGCAACCATGACCTAATATCAATAGTTATGGAGATATGCAATATCAAAGTTGTCATTTTTTTTCAATATTTCAGACTTATTTTTTGAAAAAAGTTGAACTATCATTACAGTAACTTATATTGAGTATGAAAAATTCATTTGCTTCAATATAACTTAGATAAAATGATAAAAACTTTTTAAAAAATTAACTTTTTTTCATTTTTTGCAAGGTTTTTATCATTTTATTTGACTTGTATTAAAGCGAGTGAATTTTTCATAATCAATATAAGTTACTGTAACAATAGTTCAAGTTTTTTCAAAAAATAAGTAAAAAATATTGAAAAAAATGCAAACTTTGATATTGCATACCTCCATAACTATTGATATTAGGCCATGGTTGCTTGAACATTTTAGACGCATAACATAGGCAGGAATCTACTGGCAAAGTTTCTGCTGCTAGCTCTGGTACACCCTGTATATAGTGTGAAATAGTGGACTCAAAAGGCATGGAAAAACGGTGGATTGATTGATACCTTTGCGATGTTATGTTGGAGGACAGCAAGATTCATAAATGAATATCTCCATTTTACAGAAATGGTTGTTTTCTCCGATAACAGATTCTCAGTCATTTGCCTGAGGTGTATACTCCAATTTTTTGAACATCTCTGGAGAAGAGAGGATTACTTGAAATAGCCTATTTAGGTGGGTCACGCCAGCAAGTGACGGACAAGCAAACAAGATAAATGATTATCTGCAAGAATATGAGTATCGGTGGTAAGTTTAGCACAATTCATATTGATGTAACACACAAGTGAATAACATAAGAATAATATCCGGCATTATTAGGATACTGTCTTATTCTAAAGAACTTCGGATTTCTTATACGGGGTTTATTACGAAAATTTATGTCAGTTAAAAATGGTGGTATTGTAAGATCGGATATTTTCCTGTGTTGGGACTCCAGTGTGTACATTTTGAAAATGGCAAGACGACGATCATTGTAGATATGAATCACGACTTCTATATTGACCTGCTCTGTAGATATGAAGCACGACTTCTATGTTGACCGGCTCTGTAGATATGAAGCACGACTTATATGTTGACCGGCTCTGTGGATATGAAACACGACTTCTATGTTGACCGACTCTGTAGATATGAAGCACGACTTCTATGTTGACCGGCTCTGTAGACTGAGTAGCTTGATGGTTTTGTGGTTAGTACTCTTGCCTCATGATCCAAAGGTCGCGGGTTCGAACCTCATTCCAGACCAGCAATTTAGTCATATTTTCATAGCACAAGCGTTTAGCTTAGTTTGAAAATAGTAAAAATATTGATGTGAGACATATTCCGTGTTCGCATCTCTACTTTAAAAAAAAACTGAATGCCAATATAAGTTGTCTTCTGTTAGATAGTTGTATGAGATAATACGATTTAGAAGGTTATAGAATGTGGAAAAAGGAGTATAAATAACATTGCTTTACAGATTTTATCACTGAATTCATGTTGGTCCATAACTATCGCCAATTCATGTTGGTCTATTAGTATCGCCGATTCATGTCGGTCTATTACTATCGTCAATTCATGTCGGTCTATTACTATCGCTAATACATGTCGGTCTATTACTATGGCCAATTCATGTCGGTCTATTACTATCGCCAATTCATGTCGGTCTATTACTATCGCCAATTCATGTCGGTCTATTACTATCGTCAGAGATGTTTGTTCCATGTGCGTGGCACGTGTTCAAATTCTTTTTAACTTCCGCCTTCACTTCACCCTTATCACCGACTTTAAACGCTGTGTTTAAAAATGAAAGCAATCTTTCAAAGTGCTTTTTTAATTACATTTAATTACATTTTCTGCGCGTAAAACGGTACCGGCCGTATAATAATTAATTGGTCTCTTTATTTTAAGAATGCCTACAGGAAGTTGATAAAATTTAAGTATTTTAACGTTCGCCCAGAACTATGAATAAAATAAAAATTAATTCCGACTTTTACAAATGAGAACTTTTTTAGCTTGAATGTCTGACATTTATTTGGCGTTAGAAGACAGGGTGAATTTTACATATTTTCATTAAAAAAATGAAATCTTTTTTTTTATTTTTTACTAGAAATTGTCCATCAATAATAATGACAGGGAAAACATATTTTTAAAAATACAATATGATTTACCTTTTTGTCACGATAAACGCACACTTTCTCGTGATAGGATTGACTGCAAATTTTGTATGTTTTATTGTCACGTACGTTGTACGTTTATTTTATGTTGTTACGCGACATTAATAAATTGGTACATACATACACAATTTAAATGTAAAAATAGCTTGAAAAAATATTGTGGCCCCTAGAAAACACTGTGACTTGATATTTTTAACGAAAAAAAAAACAAAAAATGCCTAACATTAAAGATTTTACATCGTCCTAGAACAACCTAACCATTTTAATAACGACTTAATAACACGAGAAAATAGTGTGGTCGCCATTGTCTCATATTTAAACTATTTCCACTATCTGTAAGATTAAATATGTAAATTTCGGGCACGTAAGATATCTGATGAATTAATAATTAATAATAATAACTAGCTGTACCGTCAAAATGACGCACGTTTACGTGTCGTTCCTAAGAAATAAGTATTTATTTATTAAGTTTTATAAATTATTATTGGGATAATAATAACATAAGAATTTAGTCACGTGGGATTTTTGTCGTGGACATTTTGTATTTGCACCAAATTCCCGTTGATCTTTTTTTTATCTTTGGACCAAAATTTCGTGGACCCTTTGACGTTGGACCAAATGTCCGCGGTCCTTTTGTCGTTGGACCAGATGTCCGTGTAACTTTTATCGTTGGTCCGAATGTCTGTGGGCCTTCTGTCGTTCTCGAAAAAGGAAAAAAAAATACTAACGTTACAGGAAGTTACGGACACAAGGTAAACGATTTTATTGGGATTTGGATAAGTTATCTTTTTTCATTATACTGTCAATAACAATTTTATTTTTAAAATGCTTTCTATCCTTAGATCGATATTTAATTCGGAACTTTATATTTCGCATACATGCCTACCCACTTTTAAATGCAAAAAAATACCACCTATTTTAAAACGTGTGGCACGTGTGACGTCGACCGCTCTCTAGCGGCCAGTTACGGAAACATTTGCGTTAAATTTTTATTTTTCCCTTTTACCACAACACAGCCTCTCGTATTTTTTAAAATATTTTTTTTAGAAATTCATTCCGATTTTCCATGAAATATTCCCGCTTTAATTTGGACACATTTCGAACTTTGACGAGCTTTTTCGGTATTAAACGCTGAAGTCGCGCATCGAACGGAAGGCAGGTGGGTGCAACCGGTAATTGGAATGCGGCCGGGCGTGCATCTGTGTCGGCGTCCCGCTCTCGCGCGGAACGAGGGAGCGAGACAACGACGCGTCATTGTTCTTTTGTGCGCCTTTGTCAGGTGTAGAGGAATTGTTGTTCGGATGTGCGTTGTACGAGGTGTGCCCGAGATTAAAACGAACATCGCCGTTAAATAATTGCCGACGTTTTGTTCCTTTGCTCTGTGGACGTTGTATTTTTCAAATGTATAAAAAAATATGTTCGAACCCATCAACTGTTCTGTGTAAATTTTAAAATATGATTGTACTTCCGTCATTATTGACGGACATTGAATCCAATCGTTGGATAAATATTTTTTCTTAATTTCGAGGTATTAAAATTTAACCAATTATGAATCACTCGATGCGTCGCCGTTGTTTCGGAAATATTTTTTTATTTTATTTATAATATCTGTTATTTTTTTCAAATCTAACATTAGTGAACGAAAGAGCATTTCCTAATCCCAGATCATCAAAGTCGAATCTCGATATAACGAGCTGCAATTTGATGGATTTTCTTCACCTTGCAATGTCATATCTTGGGATTTTTATTTTATGATTATCAAAATACGGAATTCTCTTTGTAACAGCGTCCGTCACTAAAGCTAATCGATACGCTACGTTACGCTAGATGGCGCTGTTCTCGCATCCCTCGCGGCCGAAACATTGAGGGTTGTATACAGTTAGTTTTTATACAGAATTAATCCACAATTTCGAAATAATATCTGAAAAAATTACAATTTAATTTTCTGTTAGATTTTTAAAATTTTATTTAACTTGTTTAAAAACGCGTTAATTTTTCGTATTCGATGTAAGTTACGGTAATGGTTGTCCAACGTTTTACAAAAAAATAGTTAAAAATATTGAAAAAAAATGCAAAATAAACTTTGATTTCGCATAGGTATATCTATCTCAATAGGTAGTGATAATTTGGTCATCGAAGATGAGATAAAAAATGAATGAAAGCGGCTTCAAGGTTGCTGCTATGTTAGAAAAGGCATAAGAAAACCAACTAAGGTGTCTTAATTAACCGGAAAACCGATTAAGAAAGTGCCTTAGGCCCGAATTTAGAGTCAATACTTAATGATTTGAAGGTTTAGGAATGCCTTAAAAGTGTAATTTTGTTATTCGAAGAATGTTTTTCTTCTAAATGTAGGTTTATGGTGACATTATTATTAAAATAAAACACAAATCGCTTTCTTTTCACCACTTTATTAGATATACAATCTAATTTGTATTAAAAATTACGCTTTTAAGGCGTACCTTTACCTTTAAGTCACTAAGTATTTACTCTGAGTGCATCATTACGTATTGAAGTTAAAGAGGTGATTCCAAATGGGTCAAGCTAGGAGAACAATGGAGAGAAATTGATTACCAATATTTAATTATTTTTTTATGTCATTGTAAATTATTAACGTCCTACTATCCTGAACAGTACAATTTCTTGCAAATATGCTATTCTAACCGGTGATACACTAGCAGTTATTTGAGATTTATGTATGATTGCATCGATGGTTGCCAACAAATCTTTAGCAATTCGACGGCCAACTATCGGCGCTAGATAGCAGTTATATCTTAGTTAGCAATCGTCGGTACGATCGGATACAAATCCCAAATAACTACCGAAAATAACCGGTTAAAATAACGGGTTGACCTTCACTAAAATACAACGCTCGGCAGTTTTTAAAGATTCTGACCTTGTTTTCAAGTAGAATTTTGTCTTCGTGAACATACATATACTTTTACCACCAGAACGTCCATAACTGCCTTGCATTATTGCTAACTTGTAGGACTTTACCCCTTCATCGCCATTTGTAGATGTTCCCGAACAATCGTAAGTAACATTTTTTTGTGTTTAATTGTCTGGACTATTCCGCACATTTTTCTTAAACAGGGTGTCTAAATTCTGCATTTATACATGTTGATTTCTTTTTTTTCCATAATATCTCGTAAAAACTTCGGCGGAGTCTATTTCATTCAATTTTGAAATTAAAAAAAGTGTTATCGTTAATAAAACGTTAGATTTATCATGAAGGTACTTTACACAAAATATTAAAAATTAATTTGCCCTGATACAAGTCAAATAAAATGATTAAAACCCTACAGAAATTTGTAAGGTTTTCGTTATTTTATTTGACTTGTGTTAAACGAATGAATCGTAAATACATATTCCATATAGGTTTGTTAATGTAGTGATAATAAGATAAATAAGAAAGAAATATTTTTAAAAATTGCACCCCTTTTTTAAATGAAATTAAAAAATATATATATATTATTAAGTTCTGCAAGTTCAGCGTTATTTTAAATGTGATAGCTGTATCGGCTTGCTAGGCTAGTATTAAACAGTCAATCAATTTTATATGCCGTATATGGCCAATATCAAAAATAATCAAAATCATTAATTTTAAATTTCATTTAAAATAAAAATGGAATTCTACAAAGTTAATACAAAACCATAAATAAAAAATTGCAACTTTGATGTCGCTTATCTCCCCAGCGTCGACACTTCACCCAAAGTGTAAAGAATATTTTCTATTTAAAATTGAACGAACGATTTTTTGCTACTTGCTACGAGACACCCTATAATAACAGCAATTTTTTATCCTGTTTTATTAATGAGATACGTGTCGACATCGCAATATACATTTTGAAAACCCTCACTCCATTTACAACGACGTTACATCTATTGTTGGTCGACAAATAAATCGGCTGAACTCTTCGAGAGTATCGCCAATTCTTAGAATGTCTGAACGACAGTCAAATAAAAGTTTTTTCATTTCGTTCTTATTACATTTTGCTCACACGTTTTCAATTTCACTTTTTTCGTTAATAATTAATTTTCTTTCAATTGGTTGAGCAACTTTCTAGATTGACATTTTAAAAAATGATTTTTTTTATTGGTTTTAATTTACTTATATTCATTAATTGCACCCTGACAATGGAAAGGTTTTTCCGAAACATGTAGGAGTAGTTAATGAGTATAAGTAGAGTAAAACAAATAATAAAATTGATTTTTTCTTCGCGATGCTTCTTTCAGTCCCTTCTGTGATATACGACTATAATAAGGGTAAATATAAAAGCAAAGGCTGCAATATCCAAAAGAACGCGAATCAATGTTCTGTCATTTTTGACGGGTTACAGCTAGTTAATTTAATAACCATGTCCCGTGATTTTTCTCGTGTGTATGGCTAGATATTAGATTTTTTACATTAATTTTGAATCATCATCCTTATCAATGTAATTACTTTGTCGAGTGAGGACTTGTAACATCACGTCACCCATAAATGGATGGTGGATGTTTACTTTTATTATACTTATTATTTCAGCATGGTTGCTCAATCCTTGGGGAATTTAATACAATGTCTTGCATGATTGAATGAAAGTGAATTGGAAAGAGAGAAACTCCCACACTAAATATTGCGTTTAAATCGAAATGAAAATTTCAAATACTGCATTATAATATACAGATTTTGATAGAAATACTACAGCTAAAGGTCTCACGTTGGAACTTCCGGAAAATGTCTATTTAATTTCTTATCAACGGGAGATGCCAAATGAAACATAGCACATCTATTTACATAACAGTGAAAAATGACCAAACCGGGATTAAATGCAGATCATTTTAGCATAAGGAGGTTTATAAGGGAAATATATGTATGATGCGAATGTTGGAGAACTGGAACAGAAGGCGTTGACCTATGATGTATGAAAATGAATGAATTTCGAAGAAATAGCATGATAAAAGTTAGTTAGGTAGGTAGGTAGTTAATCATTCATAATTTGTTGTATTTTGAGCGTTTTTATTTTTCTCCTTTCCCAAAATCGTAACTTTTCTACGGATTTTTATAGCTATGTATTTATTTGTATTAAATTATATTAATACAAAAGCGTACCGCATATTTTGTTCAGCATAAACCAATTTTAAATACCTACCTATCATCAGACTTAAATATTAAAAAAAAAAATTACGTAATTTTCCGGATTCAATTTTTATCAGTTCGTTATGTACGTATTAAAATTTAGATAAATAATTTAATAATATTCGTTTTGTACGCGTTATCGTGCATATTTATCGTACTTGTCAATTTATAAGAGTCAAAAGACGGCAAAATGTCTGAAAAGAGTAAGTACTTTGGTCGCCTCAACGATGTGCGAAGCCGGAGCACCTAACGCCGCTTCCACGTGTTTTCTGCATCTCTCTCATCCGGGATATAAAGAAACGCTGCATTCAACCCTTCCGCCGTATTGACAAAGCTGTGAAAAGACTCAAAGAGACTATCTTTCAAGTGAACACATCCCCCACCTCGCCGAGCGCACTCGAATATGGATTTACACAACATGAGCAGCCATATTGTAATAAAATGTAACATTCCATATCGCCGCTAATGCACACCTTTTTACGTAATTTTTAATTATTTTTTTTGCCGTATTTGTAAATGTTTCGCAAGGCGCCCGATTGTTTTCGATTGTCGGCACCATCTTGCACACCCTCGCGCCGTGATTGGCCGCCCGACCAAGATGGCGGCGCGTCAGTGCGCAGCCGTTGGTCCGTTATCGAGCCGCGCGAAACCGAGGCGTTTGGCGCGTATCCTTCTCGCGGTCGCTGCGTATCGGGAGCGCAGAATGGCGGGAGGATATTCGCTAGCGACAGTGGCGCGCGATCATTGGTGTTCGACCGGTACGCCTAATATATTTTTTGTTTGAGAAATGCACTGCACATTTGATTTGTTTTGACGACAGAATATAATGTCGTTGACACCATTAATTAATACAGTCATGATATGCGGTGTGGGTTTTTCGTTTTATTTTTGATAGTGTGTTGACAATAGCAATATTAAAAATAACTGTTATACCATCACGATAGAATGTCACACTCTTCTGTTATATCATGTCATATCATTTTTGTCTCGTTCATTTTCATGTGATATCAGCTTCTAATTTCTGAACTAACCATTCGTTCCTCTTGCATTCAACGTTCGACTCACATATTTTTTTAAACATTCTCTTATTAACATTCCAGGACCATATTGATTAATAGCGATTCCTTTTTATTTCTGTCGTCTAAGCTAAAAAGAAATTAAGATGATGAAAAATTACTTTGTTCTGGTAGTTTTATTAACTAAATTAAAATGAAATACGTATTAAACTTTAAATACATCAACGATCCCAATGTATATTTTCGAATCTGCAAAATTCGATTTTTGTTTTACTATTTTGAACCATCCGATTAACTCTATATTTTTGGATAATATTAAAAAATGGTTTAATTTTCCTTTCGTACATGCTTTGTTTGACAAGAATTTTTTTTTGAAATTTGTCCGAAAATATGAGTAAATTTAAAGTTTTAAAAAAGTAAAACGAAAAAAGAGTTTTCGCAAATTTGACAGTATACATAGGAACCGTTAACATATTTTTCGATACTTTTAGGTGTGATATCAAACAATTGATGATTAAAAAATTTCACTCACGTGATATCGTTGTTTTTATCAAAATGCAGATTGCATGCTACTCCGGTACTTTAAATAAATTCAAGATAGAAGTACATAATCGTATAATTTAAAAGATTGACACGTGCTTCCGTTAAAACTGGCCGTGTTCATAACAATTTGTCAGAAGGCGCAAAACGCGTCCATTCCAAATTACCTGAAAATATTCTCAGACTTGAATTCAGCTGTTGTCTTTTTTCTGGTAAGGAAATAAGCAAAATAATATTTTTGACCTTTGGAATCTTCCCAAATTTTTCTTGGCACTGTTAACAGTGCTATCCATTTTTGTAAGGGGCATTTATTCGCGGGCGATTTGTCTCCTTGCAGCTTTTGCTGATAAATATATAGCTCCCGACAGTTAGTGTAATACTTGCTTACTAATGTAGTAATGTAAATCTTACTTGATCTTGCATCCTTGTGGGTTAAAAATTAAATCGCCTTATAGCGCACGTATATTGATTCAATGTTCATCAAATTTATAGACCGATGGCTAGGCTGTGCTTAAGGTGTAATGTTTATTTTATATATCGAATGACTTTTTCCCGCTCTATCCTAATCCCAACCACCTACTGCTTTTTCGTCCCGTTCCTACTCTCATTCGCTTTATTTTGTATTTTGTTTCAGTATGTTATATTTTCTTATTTGCTTCATTATGTATTGTTTTTTTTTTGTTGTTGTGGATTATTACAATTGGTATACTTACCAAAAGATTATATTGTTTTCATTATTTAATAAATAAATTTTTAAAAATCCGTAGAATGATCCGCGACCCCCGAAATGGCTGCTCGATAATGAGTCCGATGAAAAGCTAAGAATAAGTAGACCCAAAATGAGAGAACAGATACAATGTAAATAAAAATCTATACACGAATGACTATGACTGTCATGTATCATTGTTATAATGTCTTCATGTATCAACAATCAGGGAGTGTGCATGGGTAGATACGTGAATGTTGACTAGACGACAGCTATGTCAGGACAGAATAGTGTTACCTTCTATGCTCTGCCTATCATCGCGCTAAACCGCGATGGAGTGAGTTATCTATTAACGTATTTTGTCATTCTTCAAATAAAATGACACCGGAAAATATTAAAAATTATTTTAATACTGCTGGTTGCCAACATCTGAAAAATTCGTTCCTTTTCCATCAACCCACACCGCTTCACCCTTAAACATTACCCCCGCCCTTTCCCCAGCTGAATCTCTTCCTCGCCGCGCGTTACTCCGTTTTAGCCTGTTGCGCTCACCTCTTCGCGTTGCTGCGCTCCGGATCCAAGTTGCCCCGCTTTGGCCCGATTTAGATGTCCCAAGGTGATTTCCGCATCGGTCGCCACTTAACTGGGTCACGCACGTGACGTTTTAGGAAATTAATATTGTATCTGTTTTAATTTTTAATAAAATTAATTTGAATCTTCTTACCGTACGTACCTACATGAAAAATACATTATTACGTAATCTTTTTGTGATGAGCTTTCTGGGTTCCGTGACGTCGGCCAAATGTGGAAAAAAAACCCCGGAGAAATGTTTTTTGCTCGACATAAGCAAAAAATCCTCTTCAACAAAGAAGCTAGTAACCGAAGTAATATTTCTATACAAATAAATTATTGTGTTATGTATGAGAAGATTTGAGGCCTTTCTCACAAATAAAATATGATTTATATGAATGAGCAACAAGATATTTTTATGCTAGAATTTATCATCTTCAATAATTCATTTGTCGACTGTATACTTTTTCATTAGATCATATAATTATGGGAATGTAAAAATTACTTATTTTTCGTTTTCTCGATTTTTAATGTCGTCATAATTCTTACTCATTTATAAATATAAAGATCATTAGTAATTTTACATTTCTTGGCATTTTTTCTCATTACCATATTTTGTAAATATATTGTTTAAAAATAATTTTATATAAATAAGACTATGTGTATGTATGCAGCACTTCTTTTTTAATATTAGGTCCTTACATATGAAATTGGCGTTTTGCCGTACTGGCAAATTTGATCTCAAATATCTTCTCTTTGGTTAGGAATTCCAAATCCAAATTTACACACCTATTTACTCATGTATTTGTGTTTTGAAAATTATAATTCATTTGTTTTTTCCTCAATTGTTTTTTTCTTTGCGTCACTCAGTTTAGAAAATGAAAAACTTGAAATATCGCGTTATTTACGAGTACGGGTTCCACCGTGGCACCAGTGCTGCAGAAACGGCTCGAAGGATTAATGATGTGTATGGCGACGGTGCCGCAAAAGAAAACACAGTGCGTTTTTGGTTCCAACGTTTTCGTTCTGGAATTTTCGACCTGCAGAACAAGCCCCGTGGACGGCCGGAGACCAAAGTTGATAATGAAGAATTGAAGGCTATTGTGGAAGCGGATCCATCGCAAACCACATCCGATTTAGCTGCAGGCTGCGGTGTTAGTGATAAAACTGTTTTAATCCACTTGAAGCAAATTGGTAAGGTGAAAAAGCTTGAAAGGTGGGTACCTCACGAATTGAGTGAAGCAAATCAACAAACGCGCGTTGACTGCTGCGTTGCATTACTCAACCGGCACAATAATGAAGGGATTTTAAATCGAATCATAACCTGTGATGAAAAGTGGATCCTGTACGATAATCGGAAGCACTCATCGCAATGGCTGAACCCTGCCGAACCAGCCAAACCATGCCCCAAGCGAAAATTGACTCCAAAAAAATTACTTGTGAGCGTTTGGTGGACTAGTGCTGGTGTCGTTCACTACAGCTTTCTTAAATCTGGCCAGACGATTACGGCAGAAGTCTATTGTCAGCAACTGCAAACCATGATGGAAAAGCTAGCTGCTAAACAACCGAGGCTGGTTAATCGCTCTAGGCCACTGCTGCTTCATGATAACGCTAGACCACACACTGCCCAACAGACGGCTACCAAATTAGAGGAGCTTCAATTGGAATGTCTAAGACATCCACCGTACTCTCCGGACCTTGCCCCAACAGATTACCATTTTTTTCGAAATTTGGATAACTTCTTGCAAAGGAAAAAATTCAACTCCGATGGGGCAGTCCAAACCGCCTTCAAAGATTTTATTGATTCCCGTCCGAATGGTTTTTTTAGTAAAGGGATCGATGAACTACCTATGAGATGGCAAAAGTGCATAGATAGCAATGGTACATACTTTGATTAAATAAATATATTATAATAAAAAAAAATCGGCTTTATGTTCCTCCCATACTAAACGCCAATTTCATATGTAAGGACCTAATATATTACGATACGATATATTTAACTAAAGGCACCTTCAGAACATTATAATTGCAGGAAAAAACATATTTCACGTAAAGGTGGTACGTGTACGCATTTTTTCTTCTTCTTTTTAGATCCTTTTATCATTCAAGATATCTAGAGAATGTCCAAGATAATTAGTATTACCTAAATCGTCACATTTTTATATTTTTAAAATTTAGATGGTTTGAATGATTATGATGATAGGTATCATTTAATTTATTGCCATATTGGCACAACATTACTCAAATAATTACACATATGGAAGTAATTGGTTATTACGGTCAAATTGGTGGATAGAGGGAGAATGAATTAGGAAAGTGATCACACCCATACTACGGTCGGGGAGGCAGATGGATACCGATGTGTTTAAATGGATACTAAATTCAGCCATGAGTGGCAATTAAATTGCGTCATCGGCCCTGATAGCTACTGGTGCCCTAGCAGTATCCACTGGCAAAACCGATTGCTTTATGCTAATAGGATAATAAATCTCGATAATTTTATTGTTATTTAAATGTTTTTTTTTAGTAATACTCGTCTATTGTTGTTTATTTTTTGTGTCATAAAGTTTATTAAAACTAACAAATAATACTAATTTCTCTTATTTTTTACGGTATTTAAGCCTCAAATTTAAACACACTTAATTCTTAAATGATTGTTTCACAATAATTTTCGGTGCTCTTTGTATTTCGTATTAATTTATGAGTCTAATATCATAAATACATATGAGGTTTCAAAGTCGTGTTTACATACAGGGTGTCTCATAGTTATTATAAAAAAACTTCATAGAAGTCTTCTTCATTCAGTTTTAAATAGAAAATATTATTTTTACTTTGAAATGCGGATAGTTACGAAGATTAGCGACATCAAAATTTACATTTTTTGAAACATTTATGGCTTTTCTTTTGTAAAACGTTAGACGATCATGAAAGTAATTTAATATCGAGTATTGAAAATTCGTTCTCTTGATAAATGTAAGTCAAATAAAATGATTAAAATCTTCATAAAATTCATAAATTTTCCTAATTTTATTTGACTTGTAGGTACCTATAAAGCAAATGGTGTTTTATTTATATTACATATGTTACTGTAGTGACAACGGTCGAACGTCTTATGGAATAGAAATCAGAAATATTTTTAAAAAAAGTCAAAAATTTGACGTCATTTATCTCCGTAACTGTTGACATTTCACCCAAAGTGTAAAAAATATTTTCTATTCAAAATTGAAAGAAAACTCCCCGAGGTTTTTACTGCTAGCTACGAGACATCCTGTTTTTTATAAGCATGTTGTTCGTTGTTGATGAAATCAATATATTTTTGTTTAATGAATGGGAGAAGAAGAATATTATTAGATATTTAACGCCATTTTTTCGTTACAGTTTTTACCCCGATTGATAATCGAGGCAGAATATTAATTACACTTTTGATTCATATCATCAGTGCATTTTGGCAAAGACAGTCAAAGGCAATGTTTCATGTTGTTGATAATACTATATTTAACTTAACGGAATTAAAATGTAGATCAAAACTAATCAACCAGCGAAAAAAAATTTTAATCCGTCATTAAGTGATTGAGAAATAGATTTTTTAAGTTTATGTATTTTAGCGCGGAATGATAGAGGCCTCGCCTCGCCTGTGACGTCATTTGACTTATTCGAGATCCTTGCACACTAGGTTGATCTCTTTCCATTTAAGGATGGCAATTGAATTAGTATGTGTAAGCCGTGCGTACGGTAGGTAGTTTGCGTACAGAGGAATGAAAGTAGACTGAATGCGGTGGAAATGCGGTCACTAAGACGCTTGTGTGGAAAATCTTTGGTCGATAGAGTGAGGAATGAACAAATTAGAAGTGAATGCAATGCTGGCTGTAGTGTGGTAGATAGAATAAAGAAAGGAGTGCTGAGATGGTTTGGTAATGTGGAACGTATGAACGAGGAAAGGATGGCTAAGAAAATATATGAGGCGAATGTTGAAGGCAACAGGAATAGAGGGCGTCCGCGAAAGACCTGGCACGATCAGGTACTACAAGTATTTGAGGATGGCCCTGTTAAAAGCCGCAACAACCGTAGAACGTGTATGAGAAGATGTATGAATGTGGCCGAAGAAAAAGTGGTGTGCCAGGAAAGAAGAGTGTGGCGTTCAATCCTCTCTGCCTACCCCTGCGGGGAAACGGCGTGATGGTTAGTTAGTTTTTACGTTATTTTGTTTACGGGTATAAGCACCAAAAGGCAACGAAATAATGTGCTTCGTACGCACTGCTTACACATACTGATTTGATTGCTTTTCTTAAATGGAAAGAGGTCTACTAAGCGAACACGAGTCGCCTCGCTAGGTCGTGTCATACGCTGGACTGTCGCGTGAAACGAAATTATAAAATTTTCATTTGTAGAGATATTTTTAATGACATTTTTGTTTCATTTTACTTAAATTTTTATTATTAATCTATAAAAAAAATGGAAACTTCTTTATTGTTGATTTGTGTATTCATGGAAAATTCGATATCAGCGTGCGCCCACTATCTAGATAGAAGAGAGGTCTGCCGATTAAAAGATAAAGGTTTTATTTACAGACATTTTAATGTTAACTGTCAGTTGTAATATGCACAGCGGTGTACCGTCATTTAGATCACAATCTAGAGGATAAACAAATTGAGTACATTTTTAATTGCGCGGGAATTTAAAAATTGACCAGTCATTGAGAGTAATTTTTTTAAATGAATACATATATACTTTTTAATGGAAATGCCTACCTGCGGTGAATTTAATTAACTTTGGTAAGGTTATTTGAAGTGTTTTTACAAATTATCATATATATTATTCAGAATTCCACATGTCATGTTGTACAATTACAATGAAGAAATATTAATGGCAGGAATAATTAATTCGACGTTTAAATTCTGGCTAGTCCAGATAAGCTTAGTAATTGTTTTTGTTACTTAATTCCATTATTCCAATCACTTTGTGTTTCATAATAACCGCGGTAATAGAAGATGAAAGTGTACACATTGTAGCGTAATTAGTTAATTGGATTTTGATTTACAATACCTACCTACCGTATCGTGGGTGTCCAACCCTCGGTCCGCGTGCGTTCCTAAATCCAAAAAGGTTTACAAACACCCAGGCATCATATTATTTCCAGTATAAAGTACCTTCTTTATGTGTATTCCATGTGAGGGGATTAAAAGTAAAATCGCCACTACAATAGGTAAAATTTAGAAAAACGCTCTTGTAACTGATTTCAAAGCCAGAGAGGATGTCTTAAAATTAATATGCTTTTAATTACAGATAAATTATAGAAGTCTCACAGAGACGCTATTGATATATGAGAAAAGTCTCTTATACGATGGATCAGGGCTTACAACCTGTATAAGCTAGCTTATACGATCACTCTACACAACGCAACGTTCACCAATGTAAGCCCTAAGCCATCGTATAAGAGACTTCCATAAACTTTTCTCATATATAAATAGCTTCGTGTCTGTGAAACTTCTATAATTTATCCTTAATTAATAAATCATCCCTCTGGGGACTAAATCCAGAAACTGTGTTCTTAGAACATACTTTCATATAAAAATATTGTTAAAATATAATATACTTTTGATGAAATGCTTTTAAAACACACAAATATGCTTTCACGGACATCAGTTTTATTTATTCTTTTCTGTGTTACTGTTAAGCATTCCCGGTGGCATCGTCGAACTATTGGCATCCATAATATTTGTTACTACCACTTGAATTTGGATGAGAATAGACCCCTTTTCCACGATAGCCAACTTTTGTTGAAATCATGATAAATAAAATACCGCACATGGTGCATATTGTTGTATAGACCATTTTAAAACAATACAATAACTTCTTACAGGGACAAATGTTTTACATTATTATCACAAAATTAACTTATTTAATTCTGCCAAAATCCAGTATATTTTTGGTCTGATTTAAGGAGCGAAATGTTCAAATCGATAATGAACGAAACGATAAAAAAATGATCGATTGGGTCGATAATGGTCGATAACGATCAATGAAATTTATCGATATTATCGAAAGTGTAATCGATAATGAACGATATTAATCGATAACAGCATTTGTTATCGTTACTTATTGTTAATACTCGACTAATGCTTATTAATATTGTATACTCTCTACAAAAAACATTAAATAATGAAAAAATCCCTTAAAGCTGCAAAAAATTAAATTTTTAATTAACTTCACTTATCTGCTAAACATATATGTATAGAGATACATCTGTTCTATATCTACAAAATTACTTGATACCTTTATAAACTATATTATTTCAAATTGCCTGCTAAACATATACATATTAATAATATCGTATGTGTATTATGTTTATTGTGTTACTTATCTATTTCTTATTTTGCTCTTAACTTTATTTTTATTTTTTCATATTATTTATCTGTTTTTATGCTTTTTATGCCTAATATATAATTTAAAATAACTGTTATACAGCTACAAATCTACACCGAGACTCAGTAACGTGCCCAAGGGCTAGCTGAGTGGCGATTCAAATAATTCACGTTAAAATATATATAATATATTATATATATATATATATATATATATATATATATATAATATATATATATATATATATGTGTGTGTGTGTATGTATGTAAATTTGGATTCTTAATAAATAAAAAAATCATAAAAGCCAAAAAATTGAACCTTATTGTAATCACTTTTTAAGATGCATTGATGCATTCACAGCAACACAAGTCTTTAATTAGTTTCTGTATTTGCCTGTGATTCTGTGGATCTTGCGGACCAATGCGTGCAATGTTTTAATTGATACTTATCATTAATACTTATCATTCCGAAAATTATCGATCATTATCGATGTGAAACGGAGATTTCGATCCTTAGTCTAATTTTATCGGGACGCGTTTACTATATGTATATTGTCCAATGCTTTCGCCATTTTCAGGATTTTTATCCAAACTCTTCTTGTTGTATAACTTCTCCCTGACCTGCTCGTGCCGTGAACTACCCTTGACCCATATCGAGGTGTTATTCAATGGAATCTCAAACCCGTGTCGCGGCGAGCAGGCTCCCGTAAAGTTTATGGAGCGGACCGTATCTACACTTCTGTACACTTTCATCCCGTTACAGCTCGCGCCATATATTTTAAAAAATAGAGTAGATTTTCTCCAGATGTATATTTTTTTAAACATGTCTTTTTTGCTGATCTCGAAAAATGTCTAACGAAAGATTTACTTAACGAAAACGCCGCACTCTGTGCCATGATTAATGACTACGTATTTTATTCAGTGCTCGTAGACGTCAAAAGTCTGGCATTTTTTATAAATGCACGTGTGTGAAAGCCGCGTCCCGGTAAATATGTTTATTTATTTATTAACAATACACGCCCTGAACTGGGCTTTTACACAATACGATACACCAAGTGTTCAAATAGCATATCTGTCTAAGTATACAAGAAGAAAATTGCAAAAAATTAAAGAATATCAGCAAGATAAATAAAATAAAATAGATGATAAGTAGATTTTTTTATGTGTATAGTGTACGAGCTTTCAATATATCAATAGAGCTGTTAGTATCTTTTTTGTAAATGTAATACCCACACGGTACCCACCTAAAAAAGAATAAATAAATATTAGTACCTCCCTGCACAAAGTACAACATTTAGCAACCTTTTTCTAACAAATGTCAAAAATCAATATTATTTCATTTCCTTCCTGCTTTCCCACTTCCTTTACACACACATCTTTGAGAGTACAATTTTACTCATTCTATTTTTCTTGTCTATTCTTTACTATTTGCTAAATCATAAATCATGCAACTATGTAAAACGTCTCTCATCCATATATTTTGTTATGTTTTTTGTCGATAGTTGTATGAGTAAAATCACAGAATTTTATACTTTGTACGTATACCTACGTTTTTATTTAATTTAATAATTTATTATTTCGCATGCCAATATAATTTGATGTTATATCATTTAACATCCTAAAACTAATAGAAAATATATATTCTGCCTATATATTTTAACAACTAACTATTATTCGGGTGTTGACTGGTTAACACATTAGGAGTCAGCACAAGACAGGGAACTTTGGAAGCACCTTGTCGAGACTTTGGGCCTCCGACCGTACTAGGACAAGACTATTGTTTAATAATTATTTCACATTGAAATATATTATCAAAAGTAATAAAAGCTACCACAACGTTATATAAAATTATATAATATTAATAATTTGTTTAAAAGCCAAATGGTGCAGCCGACTTCCACGATTCTGACTTATATTAATATTAAGCTTTTCGTAATTTCTTCTTTTGCGCCGTAAAGATTTGTCTTTTATATTATTTCAGTGGCATTTTAGTAAAAATTGTTGAGTAGGTATGTGTGCAATTAATAATTACTTTGGGTGTATGGTTTTGGACGTATTGAAAAACACATCCAAACACACATTGTCTTTATTTCGGAAGTATTGAAATAAAAAAAACATATATTGCCTCTATTCAACAGAATACTTAATCCAATCTATGGTTGTCAGCGGCTATAAATATATTGGTAAATCATTGACGGTATGTCTTCTCAATCTGCTTACATGTGGAGGTGGCTTGGTTGAATTTAATCACTTCTAGACTTTGTCTACACTTTGTCAATTTGGAACAGTAAGTGATGGGGTAGATTGTTTACTGTAAACTTATTAGGGAAACACTTTGTCAATTTGGAACTGTAAATAATGGGCCAGATTAAACCTAAAACCTCTTCTGTACAACGTGTGATCGGGGAGATACACCTACCTGTATTTTTTTTTTCAAACATAAAAAAATAATTAAGGCGATTTCCACGAATTTGTTAGTGCTGCAATTTATAAATGAAATAACATTTTTTTGTGAAACAGTGATTTTTGAGAACACAGTGATGCACAGAACAAAAATATCTATCGAACGTGTAAAATGAGATAAGACGATCCGGTTTATGTTCCGGTGGTAACAATATTTTTCGATAGATAGATTTTTGATTTATCTTAAATTTAAATTTCAATATTCCACTTAGCCCCATTCAAAATTAGTGTCACCCATCGAACACCTTTTTTTCACCTTAAATTCATCTATTTTGTACCTATAATATTTTTTTAAGACGCTACACGACGCTTTTTTCTACATAGTTATTGTCGCGGATTTCTTAACATGTCCGCAAGCTTTTCTCCGACCATCACAGACGGGGCGTTCGTATGCCCCGACAATGTCAAAGGTATGATGCTCGTGTCTGCGACCCTTAACTTTTTTATCCCGTGCACCCTCAGTTCATGGTCCACAACGGCCTCGGGGTCCGACGCGGGCCCCATCTTGCACGTGCCCACCTGGTGCTGCAGGGGAACCGACACGGACCTGATGGCGCACTCCCAGTACTCGTCGGTGCCGAAGTGAAACTGCCTGCACGTCGGGTAGTGCTTGTCGTACACCCTCGCGCCGTACTTCTGGAAAGCGCTCGCTTTTGTCAGCCTGATGGAGTACTTGACCCCCTCCACCATCGTCTGTATGTCTCTCCTGTCTGCGAAGTAATCGTAGAAAAACATGGGACGATGGAAGGGGTTGTTGTCCCTCAGTCTGATGAAGCCCCTGGACTTCGGGTGAAGCAGCAGCTGCGTGATGCCAAAGCCGGGCCTTTCCACAATCGGTCCGTAAACTTCGTTGAAGAACTCATCCGTTATCATCAGTTTCCTTCTGAAGGTTTCGCTCTTTTCCGACGCGATCGTGGCCGGCTGGAACAGCAGCTCTATGTCCGGGTAGTTGAGAGTTTCTTCCGAAACATTGGTCTTGATGAACCCTATCCCCTCTATGCCGGCCGCGAGAGCCAGCGGGCCGGCTCCGTCTCGCAGCCACTGGACGATGTTCCTGGGATGGACGGCCTCGCTCTCGATGAGCCCCAGTCCGGTTTCGTTTACCAGGAACACCAACCCCAAGAAACTCATGTGGTCGTGAATGATTTGCCCGACGGGTAAGTCTTTCACCACAGGTACTCCTATTTTATCGAGTTGTTCTTTCGGACCTATTCCCGACAGCATCAATACTTGAGGGGATAAAAGTGCGCCGGCGCTTATGATTATTTCCTTCCTCGCTCTCACCTTGTAGCGCATCTTGTTGCGGACGTACTCCACAGAGGTGGCCGTTTTTGTATTTTTGTTTATATTTACTTTCGTGACCCTCGTCTGCGTGAGGATGTGCAAATTCTTTCTGTCCCTGATGGGGTACAAGAACGCTCTCGCTGCGGTGTGTCTCCGACCTTTAAGAGTCTGGACCTGCAGCGGAGAGAATCCCATCAAGTCTCCTTGATTGTAGTCGACGATTTGGTTGCCGAGCTCCACGCTCGATTGCAAGAATGCATCCATCAGGGGAGTTCTGCAACAAATTATGCGTGTTATTTTTATGTTATATTCAATAGGGGGCAATATTTAACAGAATATTTGTATATTATTTGATTAATTACACCTACAGGGTGTTATATATGTCAAAATATCAAAATGAATAGTGTCTTATGTTTTTCTAAATAATTTTAAAAATTATTTTTAAATATTATTGCTGAAGTTCTCGATTACTCGCAATTATTGGAAAAAAAATTAGAATTGGACTAGTAGTTAAATTTAACTGATTATTAATAATATTTTGTTTACTATATACATGCTTTACTAATTTCTAATGATTCTAAATTATTCAATTTCAAACCAAAATTATTTATGTGTAAAATAGAAAGTCCTAAATTTTTGTCAAAACATTTTTGTTTTGTTTGTGATCATTTTCTAATAAATGATTTGTAAATTCAGAAAAACTGATTATTCAGACATCTCAAATGCTCTTTAACTCTTACATTGAAATTTCGACCGGTTTTTTCAATATAAAACGTAGGTGTAATTAATCAAATAATATAAGTAGATACATACATACAAATAATACAATCAATATTTTGAAAAAATGTCAATCTACAATGTTGCTGAATCAATTGGAAAAAAAAGACAATATTTTAGTTTCAATGTCGTGTACCTGTATCGTATGTATTCAACACTCATCAGTCCGTTTCTATTGTGATTTGGAGAATTTTCCAGGCCCTTCAAGTCGGCCATCTCCGATTTTAAAAAGTAAGGCAGAACTTCGTTGTACGACCTGTAATGTGAATTGAAATATCTATATATGTATGCATATTTAACTCATGTGAGTAACAATTTGATGCATTTTATCTTGGACCAATTTCTCGCTAGAAGGATTGCATGCTCACCACCCAGGGTTCCCCTGTGCAGCCACCCTGTCCCAGTCTATCCTGTTGCCTCTGGTGTAGATCATAAAGTTGGTGACTGAGGTCCCTCCCAAGGCTCTGCCTCTAGGCCAAATGCACCGCTGGTCTTCCATAGCTGATAAAGACGAATTATAAATTATAAAAATCTTCAATATCTAAATGTAATCTTTTTTTTTCAATGCGATCAGATTAGCCGAGATCCTTCTTCGGTTCTAGTAGGGTTCCTCAATTCTACTCCAATTTTTCCAATGCCATTTCGGCTCGGTTATGTGGTTAGAGGTGGCTTTATTGTGGCGAATGTCTTCGTCCTGGATTCTACAGCTCAAGAGCTTTCCTAGCATCGTCCTTTGAGGCTTGCTGCATTACATAACATTTGTGTGCTGATTGTTTATGTTAAATGATTGTGTCTTAAAAGCTTAACGGTAGATGTCACCACTGCAGTATTTTTTATACGTGCAAATAGAAAAAATAAAAAAGTCGTACATATTAATGTAAAGATAAATTAAATTTACATATATTTTGAAATCACTGTAACGTATACTGGATTTATAGAAAAAAAATCGTTTGTTATTATTTAAAAAAAAAAATCTTAGCAATCTTATCTGTCCCAGAATAAGTAGAGGTATTCTTTTATATTATTTACTAAAATTAATTTAAGCTTATCATAAAATTGTCAGTGTTATATTATATTAAATTATACTTTCGAATATTGAAAATGTTATTATTTTATCGTGAAACTTTCAATACGAGGTTGTTTACTTTACTTGGTAAATCAAGTTTAAAATTATTTTTTTTACAATGAATGTAGTAGGTATTAATTTTAGCAACTGACTTTTTCTCGGAAGTGAAAGAGAGTGAAGAACAAATTAGGAGTGAATGTAATGCCGGTGCTAATGCATTGAGATTGGTTGGTCGTGTAGAACGTACGAGCGAGAAAATAACAGTAGGGAAAATAAAAAGAACAGAGGACGTCATATTAATTATTAAGAGCTTACACCACCCTGGGACCCTGAAATTGTTGGAATTTTTCATATAAATAATGGAGATATACTTAAAAAAACATTGCCGTTCATCTGGAAAGTCTGCCTAGTAATTATTTAAAATATTTTTAAAACAGTTAAAACAATGTACTTAAACATCACATAGGATTAATTAATTATTTATACAGCGTAGATGTTATTTAAAAAAAAATCCAAATCGTATATGTATACTACGTCATAGATAGGTATTTTATTTCTTACGATCTTCTTTTCTTTCTCGAACAAACGTGCACCGAGGGACATAACATTTTATATTTTTATTTTAAAAAATCCAATAACATAACAGTTTAGTATGTTACCTTATTAAGTGCCAATATATATTTTTTTCAAATAATTGATCAACACCTACTTAAATTTTAGGCTCCCTGGGTGGTGTAAATCCTTAAATTGTTTAGACTCGACGCACAAATTATAAAAAATGGCAAAAATGTTATTCGGGGGTTGTGGATGCGGCAGTAGGTACCCACCCATGCAGATGCCGGGCACCCTCTCCAGCCGGTAGCCCCAGTCGTTGCGGCTCTGCAGCATGTGGGGCGCCAGCACCGGCACGGCGCTCGCGGGGCCCTCCGGCACGCCCGCCTCGATCAGCAGCACCCGCGTCAGCGGGTCCTCTGTGAGCCGCGCCGCCAGCACGCAGCCCGCGGGGCCGGCGCCCACGATCACGTACGTGTACTCCGCGAGGACGCTCTGCTGGACTGCAACCAATCAAACGCATTCCTCCATTTAGAAAACCAACCAACTTCCTGCAAACCGCGTGCAGGGTCAATGGGAATGACACCAAGTGGACTGTACGCGAGAATTGGGAGGGGAAAGGAAGCTCGACTCACTCGGCGCAGTATCTTCTTCCTTTCACCTGGTCAAACGATTACACAGATAAATAAAGCGGCAATAAACTAAAAGAGTACCCATCGAGCGTTCAATAGTATATAGTAGGTGTGGCGAACCTAGGGCATGCGTGCCAGAAGTGCCACGTTTGAGAATTTGGAAGGCACGCGAACGATTCCCAGGATCAAAAATATTTTTTTAAATTTTTAAATAATTGAATTTGGAAATAATTGAAAGCAATCGATTAACGAATAAAATTAATAAATATGCAGAAGAAGAAATAATGAGACATTGGAACGTCTTTCCAGAAATTTTTAGCGATTTAAAGAAACTAGCGAGAGCAATATTATCAATTTTCTCTTCTAGATTGCTTGGGAGTCATTATATTCAAAAATGAATTTCATAAAATTTAATTCAAGAAAAATAATGATTGATGAATCCACTTGGTCGTGTGTATTACTAAAAGTGACGAAATATGAATCAGATATTAAGAATTTGTCATCGAATGTACAACAGAAAAAATCTCATTGATAAATAACTAATGTGTACGTTTATTGATTACAACTTTATTTTTAAGAAACTATGTATATTGTCATTTTTAAGCTTGTAAATAAAATTCAGAAAAAAAACTTATCTATTTTGTTAATTTTTTTTACTGTTTGGGCACGTCACACAATCGAGAAATAATATTTGAGGATTTTTGGCAAGCGGATCCAAAAAGGTTCGCCACACCTGGTATATAGGATGAGTGTGCTCCAATTAAATGAGTGTCCAGTGATTTTGGTGATAAATAATTTTTTAATTAATTTCAAGTTTTAAATGATTGTTTTTTTTAAATAATTTTCTGTGTAATACAGGTTCCAAACAAATGCTGACCGGGTAGCAAAAAATATAATACGAAGTAAAGAAAATTTGGAGAAAAGCTGTAAATTACGCCGGGAAATGGTATACGTAAACGGTATACTGATTACTCCCCAGTGGGCAACAGCCGATTGCTTTCTGCCGGTGTGTATTTAATGCCTCTCGGTGGAGCTGAACGGGAATTAGACCTTCCAAGAATTTCAATTTTACGCATCTATGGTCTTACTGGCGTTTTAGGCCCTTTTACGTCTACCAACGCGCATGAGCGCTTGTATGAAATCGATTAAATAATTAAAATAATTTATTTACACATATTTCTTATAATATATTTTTTTACCTATCCATGTGCGACGTTATCTTTTTAGTAAACATTCATCTAAATCCTTACGTATTGTAAGGATTTAGATGAATGCCATGTATCGGGCCATAGATATGTTTGCCAAGTAACGCGGGCCGCAACATTATACTGATATGTCGAAAAAAATCATACAGGGAAAAACAGTAATGGTTGAAGCCCGTTTGATTCGAGATTTAATTTCTATCCGACAAAATTACTATCTGAAACAAACAATTTTTTTAAAATAAAATAAAAGATGCGAACACGGAATACTTGTCACATCAATATTCTTACTATTTTCGCTCGTGCTATGAAAATAGGACTAACTTGCTGGTCTGGAGTGAGGTTCGAACCCGCGAGCTTTGGATCACGAGGCGAGAGTCCTAACCACAGAACCAACAAGCTACTCAAAGAACTTTTTTCTTTGAACTTTCTTTATTCAATTTGTAAAAAATATATTTTGCTTACGTGGAAATATTTCGAGATTAAGTGTACCAAACATAACCCAACCCTATTGCAAGAAAGCTTAAATACACGTAGTTTTTAGGGATTATATGTTTGCTTTGAAATGCTTAAAAAATTCTCCCGTAATAACATTTTATTTTGCTTTTATTTTGGAAAAAAGTTTTGAAACTGTACCGCACTGACTCTCCAGGTAGCAAAAATATAAGTCGTGTGCTGTGGGCCTTAATAATAAGCTTCACTGTATATTATCCATTGATCAATTTATTTAAGTTGTCCTATTACAGGCATGTTTAATGTAATTTTTTTTACATATCAAAATAATTTTCCCGAATACAATTAATATTATAAATCTTGCTATAGAAAACATGATTTGGTGATTTTTCTTGTCTAATCCGGGTAGGTTTTAAAAAATTGGCTTGATTAATAGGCATGTGAATGAAGCAGCGAGCGTCACCGCGTTTCGAACATGTTGAGTTTTATATTCGGATAGTACAAAAAAATACTATAAAAAATGGTTTTGTATTACAAATTGTAAAAAAAATTCCAGTTGTCAAAAATGCCAATCCTGTTGTCAGTCTTAGAAAACATGGTGATGAATCGTATATTTTTTCTTTATTGTACAATATTTTTTCTTTCTTGTACAATATTTTTTCTTTCTTGTTTCCGTTCATTGTAAGTACATAATATTATAATGATGAATGCCTACGTAAGTCATTAGGCATTATATAATGCTCCTCACAAAATCCGCGCATGTCAATTGTGGTGTTTTCAATAACATAATAATAATTCATCTTTTTGTTCACTGAACAGTAATCTAATAATCTAATACAACTGTCAAAAAGATTTGTTTTTGGCACTCAACGTACAACTCTTTTTATTTTGGCAGACAGACCACTAAGGGCTGGTTATTTGATCAGGAGTAAGAGTAATAGTTAAGAAAAAAGGACAGGTTTTGGGTTTTTGTAAAAATCTAGGCTTTTTGCTTAAATATTACTATAACTACTGATCAAACAATCGGCCCTATAATTGATAAAAGTCATACAAAGTCCCGTTATACTAGCATGCTTTTTCTGCCTGGGACTTGACATTTTTTAATTCTTACTTTTTTATTGTGCTTTTAATGTATTGAACTATAATACTTTAATGAAATAAAAATAATTAAGGAGACTTCAAAGTACGATAATATTTGTAATTCATACACACATTATACATATATTTTTAATATTCCAGAGTACCACAGTGTTTTTATACGGATTCGGGTGGATTTTATATTTTAATTGCCATAATTCATTATAAATATTTATGAAAACCCCGTTAATTAAATTTTTCTATCAAATACTTTTTGGTGGCAATCACCATTATGTTTGTAAAATAACATAACATTTTTTTTTAATTTAACGCGCAAGTGTATTAAAATTAACTATACATATAAAAAATCAATTACGCAGAGATGCATAAAAGTTATTAATGTTTTTAATTTAGTGGTTATGATAAAACGCAAAGATTATACTATATACATTTTTCATTGTTCATTTTACACACAGAGGTTAAAGCCATTTTACTCTCTTTCAATATTTCAGTCTTTTAGTATAGTATAATATGAATAGATTGTCGAATAAAAGATTCTTTCAGAAGGTTTATTTGAATATTTTAAAACAAGCCATCATCCATCAAATGTTGATGTGCCTGTCAATATGCCTTCAAGGCTGGTTCCTTCGCAAAAAAAAAAAACAACATTTAATAAATCTAAATAATGTCTTATTCACACGTATTATCTACATATATTACGAATGAAATGAGAATATTTTACATTTAATTGAATTAGAAATAGTTCGAAAAACACTTATTAACTATTACGCAAAGAGTCTAGAAAATTAGCCAGGATACGTATGTAATAAAATATCTAAGCAGAAGTGATATCAACTGCAGCATCCTTTTTAGCAACATCTAAAAATTAAGTATGAAAATAATTAAATGAACAGCAACAACGGCAAAATGACTATGTTTAATATTATTTATATAGTTATCAAGAAAACATTATATATATATAAACTACAATTTTATTAAATTATCAACATCTTTCGGGGCCAATCAATGATCCCTTTGCCAAAGCCAATAAATTAATACGTGTACCTGATTGTTACGTTGTATCCCGATGAAGGGTTCATTGACCCCGAAACATGTTGATAATTAACAAAACAGCGGTTTATACAAAATGTTTTCTTGGTGATTAAATAGTAAAACTCTGATAGAAACGCTTATTATATGTTTTAACCCTCTCCATATTTAGTTGTCAGTATAATTGTCGAATGTTTAAAAGAAAGGACACTATTATGTCTGAGTGCTGTACAATTCATGAAATGTTTAAAAGAAAGGACACTATTATGTCTGAGTGCTGTACAATTCATGAAATGTTTAAAAGAAAGGACACTATTATGTCTGAGTGCGGTACAATTCATGAAATGTCGAGTATTACGTAATAGGAATCAAAATTTCATGATTAAGACACCGTAAACGGTTGGCGGTGTCCGAGAAGAGGTATGATTATCTATACACTTTCACACTTTCAGCTAGCGTTATTAACGTAATAGGATTTTTCTTTTTTCTTTTGTAGTGTCGGACAAAATAAATTGCATTGCATGTAATTTTTTAAATTTCATTACGTAAATGTACGATGTTAAAAAAATAATTACCATTTTCGATTCGGGGGTTATTTCGAATTAAAAAGTATTTTTATACTGCGTAGAAAAAATAGAATAATAATAGTTTGAATAGATTTGAATCATTACCTACCCGAAAACGTTAGATTTTGTGAAAGTAGATGTAAACTTATATGAATGTATTTATAGTTGCGTGTTTTTACTGTGCTTAGTGAAGTATATAACGAATTATTAAATAAGTGAGAAAGCTTTACATTTATGTGCAATTCGCAGAAAATTGATGCAGTTTATTTTTTAACAAATTCGCTTCATACGAAGGCTGAAATGTGAAAAAAAAGCTTTTTTCTCTTTGTTTTAATAGATAAAATGAATAAATAGATTTTCGTTTTTGGTGTTGCACACTTTAAATATGTAAAATAAAATCAGTTGATATTTCAGTGTATTATTTTGTTTACCTGGTATAGGATAATTTTCCCGCAAGAAGTCAAATATGTCTCTCGCGCCCTTGGGAACGTAATTCCTGGCCCTGCTCTTCCTGATAATGTTCAAGACGACGTCGACGATCGAAGAGACGAGGTATTCGCCCTGAGCGAGGACGGGCCTGCGGGTGTAGGTTTCCTGGACCATTCTGTAATCCTGCAACTGGAGACGGCCGAAGTCCTCCTGGACCTTTTCGTACTCCTGGACTCGGAGACGACCGAAGTCCTTCATGTCCTTGACGTATTCTCGCTCTCGAGGGCGAATTGGTTCATTCTGGACATTTTCGTATTGCTGTTCCCGGAGGCGGGAATAGTCGCTCTGGACATTTCCGTATTCCTGTCCCCTGACGCGGGCGGAGTCTTCCTGAACGCTCGCGTAATTTTGTCCTTGAAGACTGGTGTAGTCCTGCTGGATACTTCTGTAATCTTGTCCTTGGAGTTGGGTAAAGGTGTCCTGAACACCTCCGAACTCTTGTCCTTGAGGAGTAAAGCTATCCTGGACGCCTGCGTAGTCTTGTGCTTGCGGACGGGCGAAGCTGTCTTGGTACGCTTGTCCTTGGGGATGGACAAAGGTGTCCTGGACGTTCGCGAACTCGCGTCCCTGTAAATATTGGGACTGCGCAACCTCACACATATCCAGATGTAGAACTATCAGTAATGATAAGCATTTTACAAATCTGCTTTTACTAAATGCCATTTTTGATAACAGTCTGCTTTACAAAATTTACCACATGCTTTTTAACTGAAAGTATTTTCGGATCGTTCACATTCACAAATGTATTTTTTTTAATGAAAAATTTAATTGTATATTTTTAACATTTCCACTGCCAGATCGCGGGGCATTTTCATATACTCATTGGTATGCGGTTAGTACTTTTTGAAAAATTTTCAATATGGATGACAACCTTCCCGTGCCACGAGGTGGAGCTTAGTGGAACGGAGTGCGGCTCAAAGGTAAATTTATAGCCTATTCGGGCTTCGCGGAGGCTTTTTCGTCTTCGTACATTAGCAAAAAAATGTTACGTATTTATACAATCATACCCGCCGCGTGATGCCAGATACAGGTGACGCCGAAACTCAATCCCGCAAAAGTAAAGAACCATTAATCATCACTCGAGACACCGAGTAAAATTTAGAAATTAATTTTACGTTAAATTTTCAAAGCAAAAAAAAAACACTTGTGGCTTGACATTATATTAAATTAAAAAATAATAAAATACTTAGTTTTAAACCACTTATTACTAAATGTATACACTTGTCAACTCGTTACCTATTTTGAAAATAGCAATATTGTGATATCAGATCTTTATCCCAACACTTAATAGACGAAAATAAACGAGACGTAGGTAAACGTCGGTGGTGTATTCAGAGGGAGAAAGAAATATATGATGGTTTTCCGCCAAACGTCAAATATAAATAAAGTCCAACAATATATCTCTTTTCTATGGTCCAACATGACAATAACAATTTTGCCGTAATTTTTCATCAGGACGCTGTAGGAGAAGAAATTAATAAGTGCGTATGAAATAATATTTTTTCTTTAAGCTTCGAATACAGCTTTAGTACTTACTTTACGTAATTTTAGTCGAAACGTGAGAATTTTGAGGTTACGTTTGCGGCGGAGGGCAGCTGTCACACCGGACCGGAGAAATAGGACATCGCAAATGAAGGTTTTTTTACTTTGAGAGAGATACGTGAAAATATATAAATATTCTTATACGACGAACATCGAAGACCGACGTAAACCTACGCCTCTTTTATTTTTATTTTCGTCTATTAAGTGTTGGGATAAAGATCTAAAATCCCAATATTGCTATTTTCAGAATAGCACAAATTATTATACTTGTCATTATATACTTGTCAGTTATGTATCTCAACCCAAATTGTTATTTTATTATACAGTCTATATTATACTAGTCCTGAAGAAGGTTGAGTCCAATCGAAACTTGTTGACAAATGTATATTTATTATATTTAAAATTTAATATAATTCCATTTTTGCCGATGAAAATGAAATATATTTTCCTGTATTGTTTTTCATCCCTCATTACTTAAAATCTTGCCATTGTGAATATTCCATTTCTCCATTCGTTAATTTATTTTTATTTATTTATTTTTAGTATTATAGCTATATTCTCCTAATTCGACCGCCTTCCACATTCCGGCGTTATGATGATCTGCAATCTTTTCAAAGTATCGAAGAATGCATTAATGCCGTGCAGTGAGAACAAGAAGCATAATTTTTATTTAAACATATTTGGAATAAAAATCGAAATTAAATATTAATCTGGCAGAATATTATGAAATATTAAAATCTAAAAAAATTAAATAAAGAATAACATGTTAATTATTGTGATAGGAATATTACGAGATGTATCTCTTATTTCGGCTTCTTTTCAAAACTTTAATGGAAAAGTCATTTCAAAGTCAAGTCAAGCCAGCGGAATGAATTAAGTATAGCAATCAGTATTATATAATAGACAGCGTAATCACATATTACGAATTATTATTAAAACTAGCTGCAACCCGTCAAAAATGACGGAACATTGGTTCGCGTTTTTGCTAAGCCCTAGTATATCTATTTATAGCATCTTTTTGGCGCTCCACGGAGAGGCGGCCGTGGCAACATGCGTGAAACGGCCGCTTCGGGTTTGGTGGCCCGGGGTTCAAGCCCCATCTTTGGTCGTTTAATTTGTTTTTTTAGCCGTGAATTCGTACGAAATTACGTTACACGAAATCACAGACGGACAGACAATGAAAGTAGTATGTTTGATTCTGATGTGCAGATATGAAGAGTGCTCAGTGCGAAATTAGTGTGAAATATATAACAGTGCTCCAGTTAAATTCGCATAAACATTAATTAATTTCAAATGTTTCATCCGTCTCCCACCCCCGCAATCCCGTGATAACGTAATAAAAGACCTAGCATCACACCGCATTATGCGTATATTCTCTGGCTATTCTGAATATGCTCCATTTTTAACATGCCTATACAATACTCCAAAAGCTTCGCTCTTTCTTTTTTTTTTGTTTCTCTGTTTTACTTTATTTTACCCACATACAAAACGTCTCTGTTTTCCATATTTTTTATACACTGTACGATCGAGAGAAAATTGGAAGAGAAAACTAGAAAGCTTCATAACATGCTTAGAAACAATAAGACACTTATACCTACAATAAGATATATCAAAACTTGGTGTTATACAAAGCGCTGTGGAACAAGCAATATTGAGAAACAGACAAACGAGTGGATAATAAAAAGAAACAAAGTTTTCCGAAATTGTCCAAAAGCCTGTCAATCTGAAGTGGGACTGTGCTGGTCGGACATTGAGGCTTACGAATGGACCTAGAGCATCATGCCGACGTCCCAACTCAATGCCTAGGTAGGCTGTTGGGGTCGGCTCTTCTCGTTCTCAGGCTGTATCTTCTTCGGTTCTGGGTATCGCTTTCATCCAGGCCGTTTCTCTGTAGGATTTTGGAGCATTGAGTCATCCAGGTGTTCTTTGGTCCTTCTCTGGATGACTGTCGATGAAGCTCTATAGACATTGCCTACTTCACCGGGTAGTCCTTGTCTTATGCGCCCGGTCCATCTCAGCTGCCGTTCCTCCAGCTTACTGTAAATGTCCGTGACACCCAGGCTACCACGAATGCGTGAACTTTACTCCTGCCGACCATCCAAGCATCCGCATTTCTGCTGTTTCAAGTTGCCTAGAGTAGGTGGCTTAGTATTTGGCTAGTACAAACAGAGGTGGACCTCAAATTTTAAGAGAAATACTGGTCTCGCATGGTGGCCGAGACAAAGGGAGGATAAATCTAAAGATGGGTTCAAAATGGCTCAAGGTATGAAAAAAATAATATAAAGGTAAAAAAAAAATATATTTTTCTTTGGCCATGGGTATCCCTTCTTTGGTTTCTGTTTTCGGTTATGGGTCATTCTAGATGTTTTAAGTTATTAAATAAACCAATTTTTTTATTAAATAGTTTAATCGTACATACTATTTAATATAATCATGTCATCACCTATTTTTATTCTTACTGACAAAAAATTATTTCGTTAGTACATTATTGATAGTATTATCAATTGCGTGTGTACAAGTAACCAACAGTAAAAACAGGTTTCAATTTATGTATACGCTCTTTTTCTCTTAATTTTACGCTGCAACGTGCCTAGAGGTCCAATTACAGAAGCGAAACATACCACAAAACACCCAGGCTTGAGTAAATCACATAGATTAATTGTGACCTCACGGGAATTGAACCTGGAACCCTCGGTGTGAGAAGCCAGTGTCCTGCCCAATGGGCTTCGAGGGTCGCCAATAATAATAGGCAATCCGCCCTTACAGAATGATTTGTAAATTATATGCTTATTGAACTGTGTTTTTTCATATATGCGAACACAAACATAATTTTTGGTATAGTACTAAAAAATAAACTACGAAATTAATGCTTTCCAGAAACACTACCTACTGGTTATCTTTTTTAATTTTCTCTCACTCTCACTCTATTCTTAATTCACCCTTCTTGTATTATTCGGGTCCTCCCTTATCAGTGTGTTTTTCCACCGTCGTGAAAATAAGTTTGTTTTTCTCCGTTCAAAATCTTTGTCAGAGCTTCGAGAGAAAATCTTTCAATATACCGTAACCTTGTATAAAATACATGCTTTGATTCTGAAGAAAAATTTGTTTCAAGTATTTTAAAAGTAAGTATTGCTTTAATAAAAGGACCCTCATACCCAAATTCAGAGTCGGTACTCAGATGATTTAAAGGTTAAGTTACGCCTTAAAAGCGTAATTTTCAGTACAAAATAACACTTTTATGGCTAAGCCACTATTACCAGAGGACTGTAAGATGGAAGTAAAAACAATTCTAATTATCAAAACTAACTAACAATGGGTACAAAGAAAGAAAAATTATAAATATAATTAAAAAGAAGGAAAGAGATGCACTCATTCAAAAATGCTTACATTACAAACCAAAGGAAAACGTGAGCACAGAAAAACCGTGTAGAAGAATTTTATGCACAGGAACACACCGCCACAGACCTTCTTAATTTATGTGAAGAAAGAACATTCAAACCCGCCTTCTGTACCAAAACAGCATCAAGAAATACATTTTAAATAATAAAACTAAAATAGAAGAGCTAGATAATAGTGGGGTATATAAAATTTACTGTAGGAACTACCAATCATGCTATATCGGACAAACCGGAAGGAAAATACACATACGAATAAATGAAAATCTTAAAGTGATCAAGAATTTTAACATTAATTCGGAGATGGCAGACCATGTGAGATCAGAAGGACATCACTTCGCCTACGAATACGTAGAGGTGTTACATGTATGCAAAAAGGAAGGAAATTAGACATTCTAGAAAGTATAGAAATTAATCTAAATAATGATAATGCACTCAACACACAAACACCACCCATTAAATTCCCCCTCCTATCCATACTAGCCCCGCCCAGCAACCACTTTTACTTTTCGCCTACCCCTCCCCCGCTCCCGACCACCCCTTCCCGTGTAGTAGATAAAATGTCTTCAGATATTAAGAGGTTTAGCATATACTGAAGTTGAAGATGATGACAGTAAGCCAAAACTTTTTGATTTTTTAATTAAAGTTGGCATGTGAGGAAACTAAAAAACAACAGTTATTGTATTTTTAGTCTAGTTAAGTAATTACCATTTAAGGCGCACCTTCTTCTAACTCTTAATCATAGTATTGTCTCTCGAATTCTAATGTGAAAGTGGATTATAGAATATTAATAAGTAAGCTTTAAATCTATTTCGAGTATTTGTGCAAAGATAGTCAATATAAATAGCACCCTTTGACGCGTGTGAGAAAGAAAAATCTTGGTCGATAGAGTGAGGATTATGAAGAAAAAATGCGATGATCAATTAGCGGCTTCCACCCTGCTCCTGTGGGCTCGACGCATTTTTTTCTGGCTCATCGTGTGTGACTATATTGCGGTTTGTCCCTTTTTTTTTTTTTTCTTTTTCAGCAAAGATGAAAAAGTAGGGAGGAGGGGGGGGACTTGAAGTAGGAGATGATAAATAAATTGTGGGACAGGTACAAGTAGTGTTGGAGGTTTTCGGACATATTCGGTATTTGACGTGCAAGATTTCGCCGACACACAAGGTACTACCACATCTGTAAATAGGAAATAAGTGTGTCATAGCAAACGAGTGAATGGGACAGTCATAAGATTCCATTGGTAGCTATAAAAATCTAACATATAAAGAAGTCGAAACTTAGCTTCGACTAGAAGTTATATTTTTTAATATACGAAGATTATTGAGGTAGATATATTTTGATGATCGAGTCATCACAAGAGTCATCTTGGCGATGAGAGCCTATTCAGCTCGCCAGTTCCCCCCCCCCCCCCCCCACTTGAGCATCCCCCGTTTAGTATTACGGACGAGATGCGGTTAAAAATCGATTCAAAGTTTTTTCGATGGCAAGCCGGCAAGCAAGCAGACGCCACGAACTCGTGGCGTCTGCTTGCTTGTATAAATATACATCCAACTAACTACATCTAACCAAGGCTGCCCAACCTTTGTAACAGTCGGGCAAAACTGACGAATCAAAACTCACAACTCATCAACTTGATGGCGGCTCGATAACGTCGCGGAATATTTTCTAAATTCTAAATACTCCGTCGGTATAATAGGTACATCACTACGAATTTCGAAAATTTACAAAACAATTGGTTCACAGATGACAGAAAATTGGGTTTTTTGGGAAAAAATCAAATAATAATTTATTTCTTTTAGATTTCTGCTTAGTTTTGAAGAATTCTACATTACTCAAAATTGATTCTGACTAAATCGAATAAAGTTTGACGCTGGAAATTCATAAGGTATGTTTGATTGATGATAATTGAATCTATTAAAATCTTGACATCTCAAAACATCTGACATTTTTGAATTATATTAAATTTTTGTAAGTTTAGTGTTATGTTATATGTTTTAATTCGCCTTTAATTGTTGTTATATTTTACAAAGAAAGGGAGTAAAGTAAAAACTTGGTTATTATGGGTTACTTTTTTTACATAATTAAGATTTAAAAACGTCTTTTCACAAACATTTGTTGGTGCGAAACTACTTAATGATGGAAAGGCCAGGTCAGTTATGCAGGAAAGTCTTCTTTTGGCACCAATTTCCAGAAGTTCTTCCGAAGACGTGACACTTTTTCAACTTGGAGGAAATTTATTATAATTAACACTCACGCGGGCCATTTATAATGATTTGAACGCGGTCACCGAAGATAACTATTTTAAAATGTTAATTTGAGAAAACTAACGAACACGAGACTATTATTGGAAACATTCTTTATATTTGTTGCGATTCCTCGAAATTTCCAGCGCCTGCGAGGATGCCCCGGTAGATTCCAGACTGTGCCAGGTGTTTGAGGACGGATCTAGAGAAGCGCTTCGTAACCTTTTGCAACTACGGACCCCTAGGAAATTAAGCACGATTTTCAAGGACCCCCTTAATAAAAAAATCCCGCAATAAATTTCGGTACATTTATACGTTAATAATGAATGTACAACAGCAAAACTAACGTTCATATTAATTAACGGTTAATTAAGATGAAGGTTTGTGCTGCTTTCTTTCAACTAAATTGGTGATATTCGGGTTGATGTTACTGCTAACTTGTAATCTTAATCGGATTCCACTTGTAATCTGTTTCTGTATTTGTTTTTATTTTCATTTATTTATTTATCATTTTTAAATGGTCTACAGATCATCATAATCGTAGAATAACGAAGCACGTGATTTTTCTGAAGAGAGAAGTTTGAAGATTTATTTACATAAAGACACTTTGTCATAGCTCGATAACTACAAAATATTTACCTTTGAAACTAGGGTTAGTTATTTAAAGTTGATACCTTTCAAACCTCAAATATAGACAGCGCAGTACAACGACGTTTTTACACATGCTGCATTGTTCTACGATCGCAAATCAGAACTATCGCTTTACCGACGTCATGTTTTCTAAATTAATAAGAAAAAATACATTTTTTATATACCATTAGATATGGCTTTCTTTTTTCACTTTTCAACGATCAAAAAAGTCAATATGGAATTTTTTGCACAACCGTCATTGTTCTACGATCATGACGAGATGAAACTGCGGGCCCCCATATATATATATATATGCTGACCAAAGGTTAAGATGGACGCTTACCGAAGAACTGATAAGGCGACTTGAGGCATTCCAGATGTGGATCTACAGAAGAATTCTCAAAATAAGCTGGATGGTCAGCGTTACGAATAAAGACGTTATGGCTCGGATACATAAAGAAAAATAAGTTATTAAAACAATAAAATCCAGGACATGTGATGAGACATCCAGAGAAATACAATGCATCTCATAATGCAGGGAAAGATTACCGGAAGTCGGTGCCCTAAAAGGAGGACTTCATGACTGAAAAACTTGAGACAGTGGTTTGGCCAGTCTACTGTGGAGCTGTTCCGGGCCGCAGTAAACAAAGTCCGCATAGCCAATATAATAGCCAACGTCCGGTAAACGGACAGGGCACGAGAAGAAGAAGAAAGGTTAAGAAACACTGTAATAATAAATAAATAAACACTGTTCTAGAGCGTTCTATAGTGACATATCGGACAGTACGCAGTTCAATCCGTATTCTATCTCGCACTCGGTATTCTGTCAGTGTCTCGTTAAAAATAAAATAAAATTCTGCGACGTGAATCACCACCTGTTGATGCCGAAGCGCACCTCGAATTTCAGGCTGCCTAACGGTACCCGCGACCCCGCGAGGTAGTGGAGTAACTATTACCTATTCCGAAGGCGAGTGTTACGCCAGCACTTAGCATAAATTACGAGCGGCACACATTCCTTCCCAGGAATGTCTGCCATTATTCTGGTCAGACACAGGCAACAGCTCTTAGGCCCGAAACACGCGGAGCAGAGGTCGAATCATCGTCCTCTTCTCTCCACTGCTGGGTAGAGGCCTCTCCCGTACCCTTCCATTTTGGAATTCGGGTTCATTTCAACAGATTGTTAGTTAACTTTGTAAAAACCACTACTAGATTTTAGGTCTACCGGTTTCGAGACGTACTCGTCTCTTCGTCAGGACCAACACTACACCACCACATTCACAGCACTACACACCTCAACCATAGTATTGTTACACTTCCACCAATAATTTTTTACATTAGGGAGGCAGTAAGTAATAGAGCACCCCTAATTAACAACCAAATTAATTTTCCATATAGCCCTTTCTTCAATTTAACGTTCACAAAAGATGGGGTAACACCCACTTAGACCCCGCCCCCTCTCACTCTCTTTCGGTAGATCCCTGATGGTTCATTAGGCTAATCAGTGCATGTTTGTCCCTGACAAGACTAACACGCATGTGATCAGTTATTGGTGGAAGTGTAACAATACTATGGTTCAGGTGTGCAGTGTTGTGAATGTGTGTGTGAATGTAGTGGTGTAGTGTTGGTCCTCATGAAGAGACGGGTACGTCTCGAAACCGGTAGACCTAAAATCTGGTAGTGGTTTTTACAAAGTTAACTAACAATCTGTGATAATGTCTAACCACAAAGTTAATGCTTTAAATATTAATAATATTACGGGTTCATTTAATTTGGAAGGGCTTTGGCGGTAAAACATCCGCCCTCAACATGGGGATCAGACGCTGTTGGCAGCCGCCTATTTTGGGTCAGACGAAAGGCGCCACACACCCTGGGCCGTGTCATGCGCAGAGCATCCGTATCGGCCCAGCGCTTTCGCCGCCCAGTTGGCATTATTTTAACACGCACTCCCGCGACCCAGAGAGTCGGCCGCACATAACCTTCGCTGTCCGAGCATCTTTAATTAGAAAATTTTACACAATAATATAACAAAGGCAATGAATGAATTTTTTATTTATTAGGGACACTAACAGGATAATAGGTTCATGATACTCGGATAATAAACATTATAGTGAAGACTATGCCCACTACCCCAATTACAAGTCTTCGACACGCTCTAGTAACATGTATTTTTGCAATTAATTATATTTTACTTGTACATTTATGTGTATTGTATATTTTGTGTTTGAATGTAGTGCGATTAGTACTTAATGAATGATTGATTTAATGGGTCTAAAGTCATGCCATCGTTTAGAAAATGGATGTTGTGTATGAGTGAGTTTTTGAACGAAGATAAGGTATCTGCAAGAATATCAGCATCAATGTTAGGGTCAGCACAATACAAATTAAATGTGCGACACAACCTTGTGATGGGAGAAAAGATTAGTAAGAAGAATAAAATAAGCATAGTAAAGATACATGTATAATGTCATTAGTAGAAGATATTGAACAACGCAGTGGCGTAAATATAATAATACAAAGAAAAGGTGAGTAGATTATAATGGAAAAAATAATAATAATGATGAAACATAGTAAGTCAGAAACATTGTGCAAGAATATAAAAACTAACCCATAAAAACCAAGTTTATATTTTACTCCATTTCTTATTTTATCAGGTTTCGTGTTATCAGACGCGTCGATGTCTTTTCATAAAACATATTCAGTTGTATGAAAAAACCATTTAAAATTTGAAAAATCCAAAATTATACTATAATTATTAATTTTTTTTAACGAAAATTTGATGGATCTTCTTGATCGTCACCACGAATCTGCTTGCAAAGTTTTAGCTCGATTGTATCACTGGAAAAGGGTTAAAAATCGATCCAAATTTTTTTCGTCAATCAAGCAAACGGTCGCCACGAATTAATATAAAGGGAGTAAAAAATATTGATATATATGTGTGATATATCAATTCCAACAAATTTAAGAGTGAATATGCATGTGCACACGTCGTGATACACAGACATATACAATATAGAGAGAGTTGGTTAACATGTTTATAACATGGTCTGCGAGTGATGTTTTATTTTCCTCCTACCCTCAATATCTGGCGAGCTTTACCCTATCCGCCACCTGGGGACGCGTCTCCTAGCGGCTCCTAGCAGATGTGGCAATATTTATTGCACATTCTTGAAGCGGGACTTTAGCTTGTACTAGAAATTATTGTAATTGCAAAAATTTAATTAGTTTTTTTTTCAATTTCGATTTATTTATTTTAAATACAACATTTACATCATAAACATATGTTTAATTCGAAAATATTATTAAGAAGTGACAAAATATTCAAACAATAAAATATCAAACGTATATAAATTCATTCATATCAAAGGTGTAGGAGAATCCTGCTACGGAAAACCCTCTCAAAGACATGGAACAGATCAATGTCCAGAGTGATATTGTTCAGCATAGCAGTAGCTCTTCCAACAGGCATAACCATTGGCAGGCTGGTCCTGTACATTGGAATGTGAAACAATCTATGCTGACGATGTCTAAGGTAATTATCAGGAACATGTGTATAAACCAATGCCCCGCATAATTTCAGGATTATCGATCATATCGCGCAACAATGGATAAAAATGCGTAATCAGATACACATTCCTTCTGGTCTCTAAACTACTGTAGCCAAGCATGAGCCCTGGAGGAACTCGCTTGGGTAAACCCAAGGATACTATTGCTTGACCACAATAACTTGGCGTGCGGCGACTTTGGAACTAAAACTCGCCCCGCCCGCACCCGGCGGTAACCCCTCGCCCTGTCATTCAGTACAATTTTATATTTGCTCGGGAGCTGTGACATCTTGATTAACAATACACACTGAATTATTATGTCCAAAACATCCTAATGAAGATTAAAGTTTTGCGAAGCTGAAAAAGCGAATAATGGACCGATATTACCGTCTGACAGTTTGACAGATAGAACGGCCGCCATTACGGCTTGGTTTCTTTAGTGCTGCCCGACCAAATTTCCCTTAAAGGCTACGACACCGGTCACTTGACATTCTGTACATTACGTTTGTGTAATAAATTTACACCCTGGCAACTTCTGTTACGCGACAGGGACGCCCTCCGCCGCACGCCAATTTATAGTGGTCGCATTCTATATACTAAGACTTAGCAAAGACGCGAACCAATATTCCATCATTTCTGACGGGTCACAGCTAGTTGAGTAAATAAAAAAGAGACTATCAACGCTAATAATAATAATAATAATAATTGGATTTCGCGCGTTTTCGCGAAACCTCAAGGGCGCTTTACACAGAAAAATTATTATCTTACAAAACAACTTACTGCTAGAAAAGAAAAAACTTATTTACTATTACTTATTCACTAGGTGGCATACAAGAAACGGAAATAAAATTGAGTACTAGTATAGTTGGGAGTGCCTGAAAGAATTAGGTGTTTTCGCGGAGTGCACAATAGGAGTGGAAAACATTAGCTAGCGTTGTTGTGGTCAGATTCTATAGGTTTTTATAGGATTGTCTAAAAAAATGCGTCTTGGGTTGTTTTTTGAACTGTGGTAAGCTGTCTGTTTGTCTCAGTTTATTAGGTAGTCTGTTCCGTAACTTTGGTCCAGCCACCGCGAAAGCACGATCACCGAAATTACTTTTGTGGACGCGATTTACTTCAGCTAACCTATTCGTATTAGATGTTGATGCTGAGCGAAGTGTTAGTTGTCTATTATTTGCAGAGAATGGAATGCAGAAGTCGGTTACGTATTGAGGGGCCATGTTGTGAATAGCCTTAAATATTGTAAGCGAGACTTGCAGGGTCGGGACCGGTCGCGCCTGACCGACCGTCCGCGCTAACTGTGCCCCGAGCCATGCCGGGAATCCGCCGCGCCCTCCGCTCCCGCCTCTGCGGTAACGGCACCGCTGTGCCCGCCCCGCAGCCAGAACTAAACATTGACCGCGCGTCGGTCACACACAACTCCCCGAAACTCGGGTGTCGTAATTAAAATAAAAGAGTAACCCATAAAAACCAAGTTTTTATTACACTCCCTTTCTCATTAACCTATGCGTTGGGCTCGTTGGGATGCGACGCTACGAAAGGGAATAATAAAAATTTCCAAAAATCCAAAATTATACTATAATCAGGTTTAGTGTCTACCATGCGTCGAAATATTTTATTTAAAACCATTAAAAATTTGGAAAATCCAATATTATACTATAATTATTAAATTTTTTTAGCGAAAATTTGATAGATCTTCTTGATCGTCACCACGAGTGCATCACGGGAAAAGGATTAAAAATCGATCCAAAGTTTTTGCGTCAATCATACAGACGCCACGAGTTAATATAAAGAGAGTAAAAAAAATATTTGTTACATATTATTTCCCTTATTGATACAGGGTGTAACAGAGCTAGTCCACAATACTTTACAGGTGGATTCCTGCCATGATTGTGAGTCGAAAATGTTCAAGCAGCCATGACCTAATGTCAATAGTTACGGAGCAATGCATAATCAAAATTTGCATTTTTTTTTCAATATTTCGGTCTTGTTTTTTACAAAACGATGAAGTATCACTGCAGTTACCTATTTATATCGACTATGAAAAATTTATACGTTTCAATTTTATTTTGTTTTTTAACATACAGACCGTCAACAGGTCCTTGATGACCCTAATAGATGGTCATTTAGTGACATGAGAGTACAAGTTTGAGTATTTTGTGAACATTTGAATATGATAATACATAATTCACTTAGTACACTTTTTACGGTTAATTAATAATTAATAATGAAAAATAATAAATGATGTAATATATAAATATAAAAATATCGCAGATCAATAAAAGTTGAATAAAACAATGATAACCCTGCAAAATTCCAATTGGAATAGGAATGTTTTTATCATTTTATTAGACTGGTACTAAAGGGAATGAATTTTTAAGACGAGAGATAAGTTATAAGTTAATGTTTTGATAGTCAAACGTTTTGCAAAAAAATAAGTCAGAAATATTTTTAAAAGATGCAAACATTGATGTCGTATATCTCCTTAACTATTAAATAAGGTCAAGGTTGCTTGAATATTTAGTGTATTGTGCACCAGCTTTGTTCACCATATACAATAACTACTTCAATTAGTGAACGTTTGAGCCAGCTCTTACAAGTCATTAGCCCAGTGGCCACTCTATAAATACTTACATACTTGTTTTACATTTAAATAACTAAGTCTCTATGGAACTTAGTTATTTATATGACAATATTTATTAATTATTAGAATTTAATAATTAATAAATATTGTCACGGGTCGTGACTGTGGGAGGTAAATGAAAAAAATGTAAACTAATAAACCATTTAGTGATTTAATATGATTAATAAAATAAACGTAGAACTTGTATGAACGTATGCACATGGCCGAAGCAAAAGTGGTGTGACAAGACAGAAGAATATGGCGTTCTATCCTCTGGTTAGTTAGTTGGTTTTTACTTCTCGCTCGCACTTATGCGCCTCACCGGGCACTTCTAGTGATGGGTAGAATACTTTTATGCTATTATCGACATATTTATTTTGAAATTTCTTTTCTCACCAATTTTCGATTGATGTCGCAGATGCGAAAATGGTAATTTCCACCACATTCACAATACGTGTCGAACAATAACGTGTCCAACAAGCAGGTAGGTACCTGTCTCCGGTAACACGCACAACATAACAATGGGAAATTACGAAGTTACACGGTAAACATAACACAAACAACAGAACTAGTCTGGAAAAGATATTCATTTTGAAAAGTATTCTCAAAAGAAAAGCATAAATAAAGTAAAATAAAAGCATTATGTTCGTAATGAAATTAATCTCTGGCAAAATCAAGTGTCCATTAGTGATGGGTCCGCTCACTACTACAATGTAGTACAACATTACATTGAAGTGTACATTTCACACCTTTTGAATTGTAGTGCACACTACAAACTACACACACTTCAAAGTTATTGAAAGTACATACTTCAAATACATCGTACACTTTATTTCAAAGTGAACACTACCAGTACACACATTTTAAAGTTATCGAAAGTACGAATATTTACTTCAAATAGTACATTTTTTATGTGAAATTTTTGGAAATCGGAACAACCCCCCCCTCCATGGTTTTGAAAATTTTCTAGTAATTTTGTAGTACTACAATTACTTCACTTATTAGTATTACAATTTTGTAGTTCTGCAATAGTTCACTTCAAATAATAATATTACAATTTCGTAGTACTACAATTAATTCACTTCACTTAATTTACTACAAATGTAGTGTACACTTTGTAGTCTTCAAGCTGGTGAACGTGGGTGTGTTGTAGTCTTCATTTTGAAATGTAGTTTTTCCCTTCGCTACTGTCCATATCTACTGGAAAATATTAGCATCAGGATCCCCAAGAATTCAACACGACAGTCGCATCCTTTCTCAATTCCGAAATACCATGCGAGATCACAAGGCTGGCGGTCCAGGAAAAGAACTATATCGGCTCCGTCTAGAATCAAAAATGAGAATTTACAGAAGGACGATTTTAGAGAGAAGTTCGAAAGGAGAAGTGTTGAAAGACTGAGTGTAAGGACGGTGAGTGATCTTAGGATAGACGACGCGTGGGATCATTTGAAAACTTCCCTTTGCGAAGCAGCGAAGGTAGTCTGCGGAACAGCAAAGCAGGGAAGGAAGAAAGGGGATGCATGGTGGGATGAAAGAAGTAGTGAAAGAAAAAAGAAATGCGTGTCGTATTTTGTCGAGTAGGTCCTGTAACGAGCTAACGAACCGCACAAGTATTGATATATTCAGTCTGTAAATTTTTATTTTTAATTTCTACAAGGTTTTTATCATTGTATTCGATTTGTATTAAAGCGAATGAATTTTTCATAATCGACATAAGTCACTGTAATGATAGTTCAACTTTTTGCCAAAAATAAGTCAAAAATATAAAAAAAATTCTCCATAACTGTTTATATTAAGTCATGGTTGCTTGAACATTTTAGACTCATAACATAGGCAAGAATCTACCGGTAAAGTTTCTGCTGCTAGCTCTGGTAGTACTAAAAATATTTTTTTTGACAAAAAAAATGCTTCATTCGCCAAATAGAAGCGTGGGCGCTTTCCCTCTATCCGAGAGTGAGACAAAAAGTTTTTGTCCAAAAAATTTTTTTTTTCTTTTTAGTAAATTTAAATATAAGCGCGGTTATAGTGAAAATATTTTTTTAATGTAATACAATTCAAAATTCAATACATAAAATCTAGCCGGTCTTTTTGTGGAAATCGCTGCCGGCATTGTGAGGCGGAAGAGCCCCCTCGAGCTAGACGCGTCAAGCCCCGTGACCGCGGACAATGGAGGAGAAAGCCGCCGCAGACACTGACCTTCCAGAACGACGCGAGTATCTGAGACACCCCGGCTGCGCTGCCAGGGATCGCTACTCCTCCTTCTTTAATCAATTAAGAAAACATTATATTTAACTGTAAATGGTCACGGATACTGAATGGATGTATACGAATACGTTGAATACGACTTCAACGAAACGTCGAGAATCGTCTCTCGGAAAAGCGTACGGTTCGCATAAAATATCCGTAACCATTTACAGTTCAATATGAGTATGTCTAACGACCGAATACATAAGCTTAAGTCTTTAGAAAACATTCTAATTAAGATAAATTATCGAAATATCACAGAGACACAGCTGTTTGTATGAAAAACGATTATGCAAGTCTTTTTATACGATGGCTCAGGGTTTACGACCGGTATGAACTGGCTTGAGTGACCACAATGCAACGTTCACCAATTCTATCGCAAGAATATTCACACATTATCAAATGTTTTAATATACCTCTACCTATACCTCCGCGGGTATAGGTCGTTCTCCTGATGACGTTGAATACGACTTCAACGAAACGTCGAGAATTGTCTCTCGGAAAAACATATGGTTCGTATAAAATATCCATAACCATTTACAGTAAAATATGTATAACGACCGTATGTATAATAACCTTAACTCTTTAGTTCCATACACACCTCAAATCGTAACCCGCGGAGGTAGAGGACGGACTGATTAATGCTTTCGAGGGCGTAAATTATATGTAATTTGTTGTGGAGTGTTCACTTCTTCTACGATAGAGGTTGCCAGTGTGCAATATGTATTAGTTACGTCGGCGAACTTTACTGCGACGTCTCTCAAGGGTTGAATCAATATCGTAAGGACAGGGCGCCAAATACTTGATAGTTTGTAACTGTCGACTCTATTGAAATTAGGATGTTTGTATATTTCAATGGACTCTCTCACTAATCCGGGTATAAGGTGCGGTTCTGTTGATAAGATTTTTGCCTTGTCAAATCTGATAAAGTGACAGACATTCCTTTGGATGCATGTTCGCAGATTGCCGATATATTGGAGTTGTTGTTTTTAATTACTCCAATATGTTCCTTCAATCGTGTAGCGATATTGCGTTTGGTTTGTCTTATGAAGAACGCTCCACAATCGCATGGCACTCTGTATACTCCTGGAGACTCGAACGGTGTGTTATCTTTCACACTACCTAACATACGTGAGATGGAACTATGGGGGCTGAAAACTGTTTTTATATTTAATTTCAACAACACCCGGCTGATTTTGTCAGTAAGACCTCTGATGTAAGACAAGTATGCTTTATTTCTTGGGACACCGCATACTCGAAAGCAGTTATCAGTCCGCTCTCTACCTCCGCGGGTAAAGGTTCTGATGACGTTGAGTAAGAATTCAACGAAACGTCGGGATTCGTTTCTCGGAAATACAAACGGTTCGTATAAAATATCCGCGACCAGTTACAGTTAAAAATGTGTATGGGATTGTTTATGTTTTTGAAAAAACGACGTAATTGTCAGATATTCTAAACCATAAACACATTCATTCGTTCGACATTTAATGCGGCTGTCAAGAGTTGTATAGTTTCGGAAATTTTGAATACGGAACCGACAATCGATAAAGCATGTTAAATACATACAAGCTGCGTAGGCAGCACGTAGCGGAAATGGGATACCATATTATGTCGCTTTGAATTTTTGTCAGCCGTCAGATTCTGTTTACATGCGAGTTCCCGAATGTTTAGATCGTTCCTTCAAGTTTGTGTTTACTGGGGTATTATGCCGTGTTGTTACGACCTTTCGGGCCGACGTTTCGGATCCCATTGCAGGGTCCATCATCAGGGCTGATGTGTTGTCTTGAATGTTGGTGTTGTGGTTAAGTATCAGCTTGCAATACCGTGCCGAAGTCATGATGTGTTGTATTGTGTTGTATGTATGATTCATCTGTTGTCTGATCACTATCTCTGCGGAGTCTGGGACGAGAATGACTTTGAAGCGCCGGATACCAAGATGTTTTTAATTTGAGACCATCATCTCTATTAATGTTTATCGGATGCTTGTAGATTTCTAGTGCTTCCTTGATAAGACGCGCATGGTGACTCTTAGGGCTCTTTCAGAGTAAGGGCGGGTGCGGACGCTGGCGCGGGTGCGTGTAGTTCAAATGTACCTACACGCCTCTCGCTTTCACAGTGCTCGACCGCGGGCGCGCCTGCATAGGGGCGGGCGCGGGCGCAGGTAGCGCTCCTAGCGCGCGGCCGATTCTGTTGGCCCAATCCGCCTGTATCTTTCACACTGCCCGAGCGTCTGGCGGTGGCCAAAGCGTCTGGTTCTAAACGTTTTTGATCCACACGCCACAACATGGAAATCGGTACGGAAGAATTTATATCCGCAGTGCAACATCGCACTGCTATTTGGCAAAGCAAACACCCACAACACTTCAATAGAGCTGTCAAGTAAATTAATTAAAGTAATAAAAAATCTAATGTAATTTTTTACCTATAAATTATGTTTTTTTATAAAAAATATTTTTAAAAATTTACCTCTATTTTTTTACCTATAAATTATTTTACCCAAAAAACTATAAAAAGCTGGTAAGGTACTTACTACTTTAACGCCCGTGAAGCATTTTTTGTGAAATATTCGCGCGACTTGCGACATACGGGCAGCTATTATACAAATAATTATACATATCTCTAAAATTAATCATCCTATTTAGGTAAAATTAGAAGTTTTATCAAAATAAAAGATTATTTACAATTAACAAAAACTTTATTTGTAGTCTTTCACATTTTATATAATTACACATTAAATAGAATAAAAATATTAAATTCAAACATTTTCATTTTTTCATTTTCAAACATTTAGCCAACTTCACATAATTTACTTCCCATTTGAAAAATGAATTTTCCATTAATAAAACCAAGTCTTCATCCATCTTTGTACAGTTGCCGGCAAACTTCATGAAATTCTTTGGCTAAGTGGGGGAATGCGCAGAAGACGAAATTTGGGTCTCGTTGGTAGAAAGGTAGATGCGCAAACGTCCCCCCACTACGCCGCAGAATTTCAAGATGTTTGTCGGCTACTGTACGTAAGTACCGCGAAGTTTGAGAAGCATACATATTAGACTCTCAGCCGCTTCGGCACTGTGAACATGGCGACGCCAGAGCCAGCGCGAGCGCACACGCACCCGCTCCCGCCTGTGCACTCTGAATAAGCACTTAGGCTTTCCAAGGATTTTCGGTTCGAATGCAAAATGATGGCCGGTATCCAGAAAATGCTCAGCCAGTGCTGATTTTTCTGGATGACCGAGTTTGCATGCCCGTTTGTGCTCGTTGACCCTTTTGGAAATGGTACGCGCCGTTTGCCCCACGTATACTTTATCGCAGTCTTGACAATCGAGTCTATACACACCGTCTGTTTCTAAGCGATCTCGATCCTTTGCTGATCTCAACATATCCTTATATATGTTTTTGGTACCTACTTCAATATCAATTATCAAAACTACGCCAAAGAAGTATATCTTCTACCGCACGTACATGAGTACACGCTACTCCATTTTTATATTTAAAAAAATGTATTATTTGTTCAGAATATTTTGAGCTTGTCCAAATTTTTCAGAACACAGTACATATGTTAGATGTCTCACAGGGTCGAAATTATATTTTTTTATGGGAAAGTAGTCATGGAACTCTTTGGGTATTCGTAGAGCTTACGACCTATCGTACGGCTGGCTTACACAATGTAACGTTCACCAATTCCACCCATGATGGACTACCACGTCTATCAAATTTTTGGAAATTATATGTATGTAGATACGAGCAACCGGACCTCTTTGCCAATAACTGTATATTATTCAAGCATATATTAAAAGGTGTATTGAAAGATTACTAGTATTTGTCGAATTGGACTTAGATAATTGAGTTGTATTTGTATGTGTATTTATTTATTATATTATGACTTTCAAAGCAAGCGTTTTATCTTTTCACTCCACATAATTACTCTTTTTTGTCTATGTTATTATGTTTTTCTTATGCTTCTGCTTTTGATAAACTTGCTTTTTACTTTATATATTTATCTTTGTATATTTGTATCTGTGTTTTAAGTATTTTCTTTTCACTTTACGTCATTATTATGTTTACATGTTATTATTATTATTTTTTATTTAAACTATATATTCTGTTAATTTACACTCTACCTATCTGTTGTAAACGTCCTATAGGACGTTAATTAATAAATAAATAAAATAAAAATTAAAAAATCATTAGCGTGAACTGCATCCAAAGCTTTCTTAGCATCCAATTCATTCTCCTTAATTGACTACAAGAAAAAGTAGAAATCTCATTAGTGACATCTGTGGTTTGGAACAGGCTGTACCAAAACCTCCAAGGTATCTCATTAGTGACATCTGTGGTTTTGGAACAGGCTGTTACGCACACAGAGCCAATTGAATCCTTTCGTGATACGCACAATGCAAAGGCATTGCTACAATGAAAGTGACGCATGTGACGTTGTGCAACAAGCATACGGGCGACCATTTTGTAATCCTGACGTCATTAGAAAGCTTCGATTTTATTTGATTTGAGAAATCGAACAGCTCATTGGCAGTGTAACGAGAATGACAAAAAATTTAGCTAATCACAGCACTCATATCTAAGTTACCAAGTATTGGTGAGAATTATCATCATCATCATTCTTGGCACTACTACCCTTGGTGGATCTTGGCCTCCTCAATAATTTTCCTCCACTCATCTCGGTCTAGTGCCAGCTCTCTCCAGTTTCGAAGCTCTAAGGCAGAGATATCTTTGAGGACGTTGTCACTCCATCTTAGTTTCGGCCTTCCTAAGCTCCTTCGCCCTATTGGCCTTGAGTTCAGCAGGGACTTTGGTGCTTGATGCTCGGACATTCTCTCCACATGACCCAGCCACCGAAGTCTTCCCAGTTTTATAAATTTTGTGACGTTTGGCTCCTTAAATAGAGTATAGAGCTCATTGTTGTAACGTCTGCGCCAAAGTCCATTTTCTAGGACCGGTCCGAAGATACGCCTCAAAATTTTCCTTTCAAAAACGTCCAGTGCTCGCTCATTCCTCTTAGTTAGTACCCACGTCTCAGCTGCGTACGTGAGCACTGGCCTAATAAGCGTTTTGTACACTAATATCTTGGTGTTTCTGGACAGCAGTCTGGATTTTATCTGCTTTTGTAGGCGGAAAAAACAGCGATTTGCGCTCACTATGCGCTTCTGGATCTCCTCTGTAGTATTATTGTTGCTTGTTATCAGGGATCCTAGGTATGTAAATCTTGGTACCGTTTCAAAATTTTGACTTCCACACGAGAGAGTTGGGATTTGTTGGGTGCATCCTACGGCCATGTATTTGGTCTTCTGCTGGTTTACTATGAGACCCATGTTTTTGGCAGAACTTTCAAGATTTATGATTTATGATTTATGGTGAGAATTATATTGGCATCATAAGCGTAAATAAAGATAGCTATTTGCAAAAAAAAATTAGTTAAATATGACGTAATGCTCTGTGAGAAATTGTGATCCGTTTGACTTAAAGCAAAAAGCAATATAAAATTAATTTTAGTGCGAAAAACGTTGTATTGTTTTATAATTTTTCAAAAAAACTGTTAATTCTAAGCAATAAGACAAAATACTTTAATTAATTACAGCATATTATTTTAATTAATTCATGATAACTTCATGGTGTGAGTGCGTTCCCGAGTTGTGTATTAAAAATATACACTATCAACAAATTAGTCAGTGGCCGACTGTAGAGTGCCATGAATAAAAAATCGACTTGTGTGTATAGGTCTTATCATATAAGCTTGCAATTGATACACATGCTTATTAGTGGCACGTGACCATGCGTAGTATTGACCTTCTTTAGCCCTTGCTTATTAGTGGTATGCACATTGCTAGTAATAAGCATGCTAATATCATTCACCATGGGAAGGGGTATCTTATGAGCATGTGTGAACAGGCTTGCTTATTATGAGCATGCTTATGTCATTCGCGGGCTTCGCAACTAGTATTATCAATGCGATCTTTTCAGTCCGCGACCGATGAAACAAATATGGCGCGTTGGGGAGATGATAAAACATTACTTTTCGTGACTTGTTATAGGAATCACGAATGTCTGTGGAATACTCGGTCGTACCGTTGTGTAAAAATAATACAGCAAGAAATAATGTTTATGAAACTTTAATTAAAAGGCATGAATGATTCAAATCTTACAATAAAAATTATAAAAACTAAAATCAAAAATGTGCGGATAGAAACTAGGGAACTGTTTTGATTTATTGGTTCACTTGAATTTTCTATGTCAGTTTGCAAACTTTCCATTTTGAACAAGAGCGTCTCTATTCTATGACAAGAGTATGCCACTAATAAGCATTTGTGTTTGATTGTTAACTTTGAGCATGCTTAAAATAAGCATGCTAATAATGAGCAAGTGTGTACAGTTGTTATGGCATGCTAGTTATGAGCATGCTAATGAGCATGCCAGTAATTAGCATGTGTATCTGTCCTTTAGTGTGCGTATTACCAACACCAGTTGGTAATACGCACTGTACCCTGATTACTTGATTTGTTCTCTCTTTCAGTGCAATATTTGCTACATATGAAAGTCGGCTAGTATGGGAATAACGTGTCTATATTATAATAAGTAAATGGTATTATCAACATCATTATTCTCAATTTCAAGCTATTTTTTTTTTGTCCAAGGTGTGTCGTAAGGTGAGTCGTAATTGAAAATCCTCAGATGACGGATCTCTTGTGTCACATCTTGTAACGCGCGACGTGCGTCACTTTCTGCGTTTCGTAGCTGCGAGAATGACGCGCGCGCGATGTTATGTCCGTGGATCGGTTATGAAAGTTTAGCTAGACAGTTTGGGGAATTTCGGTTGCGCCACGCTGCGCCGACCAGGGCTGCCAGGGACGCTCAATCGTAGTAACATCTTTCCTTTCGCTTTCCTGCAATCTGTGGCAGTGATTTGAAAGATTGAAAAGGGACGGAAATAAGACGCGCGCAATTTCATTTAACCAATGAGCGCGCGCGACGGAAAAACATCGTCGTTAATAAACAAATCAATGTCCAGCAAGTGCCACCATAACGAAGACGCCCACTACAAGCCGATGCTTCTGATTTTGTATATATGCTACACGGCTAGTTTCAAGAGTGTGGATGTTGTGCTGTCATCTTTTTTTGTTTTTTTTTTTGTGTAGCTCAAGTTATTGTTGCTATATGTTAATACGTAACATGTTAATTCTGTGGAAACTTGTAAGATGGTCTCTATATTGTTCAATAATCATGTGTAATCTGATTTTTATATGTACTGTTAATTTCCCACGAATATATAATAAAAAAAATAATAAAAACGTTGATATATTTTGGCTTTTATCTTTGAAACTATCCAATAAATACTTTATTTATTTTTACATTAATGTAAAAATAACTACCCTTAATGATTTATATTCTCAAATTTTATGTAATTTATGTGATTGTTTTTAAATATTTATTCAAAGTATTCATACAATATGTATGGCGGCACACTACCGCCATCTATGAAAATAAATAAAAACATATAATTTACCTAACACATTTCTAAACAAAATGCGTATGTAGATATACAGTACCTACCTAGTGCAGCAAAATTCAATAACAAATAAATGTACATACATTTTCTTTAGTTAATTGTGAGATGTCAAATGTTACACATCATACGAGACTACTGTAAGTCTCGCTCGTTTTTCTTTGCAAAGCCTCGGCTGCAATACGAGAGGCGAGCGGCAGAGCGTCAATGCGCCAGAGTAGCGAGAGACGCGTTGAAGGCAGAGCAGTGAGGTTTCCTATACCCAAAAACTGGATTATCGAACTTTCTAGATTATCCTAGTGTTTATGAGAAGATTTTCGTCACTTCCAGGCTTTTATAAGTGTTTCTTGAATGTTTTAGACGTTTCCCGAAGGTTGTGGATCGCCCTAGACTGTTATAAGCTGTTCTCGATTCTTCGGTAGTTTTGTGACAAGTGACGTATTACCAGGGGTTAGGACAGTGTGTAAAATTCTTTTTAGCATCTCGATACAATACTAAAGTGAGAGTTGAGGTTGATTTTTGACTGAAATTTCATACCAGAGAGTATGATCTCGTAGTTAGGACTCTCGCCTTGTGATCCAAAGGTCGCGGGTTTGAATCTCACTCCAGACCAGCAAATTAGCCCTATTTTCATAGCACAAGGTTTAGTTTAGTTTGAAAATAGTAAGAATATTGATGTGACACGTATTCCGTGTTCTTATCTCTATTTAAAAAAAAAAGACAGCAATATCCAATTATGTAAATACCAAAGTAGCAATCTCCACCATTTGGTAGAAAACACAACAATGTCCATGTTTAGCAGGTAAATATTTATATTAATATATTATTACACATAATAAAATGAAAACTGAAATGGAATCTGTTTTTAAAGCTTATTTACAATTACATGTGACAGGTTTTTTGTTACCTCAGCGGGACATTGCTGCCTTTAATTTTATAACCTTGAATTACTTCGCAGAGAATCGAATCCGTTTTTGTTCCAATATCAAAATATTTGATAAATGTTCAAGTTTTTTGTTTGTAACCTTGTGGAAATTCATTTTTAATATTTTAAAAAATGAGGGTAAACAACACTGTTTTATTCCACTATATTTAGTGGAATAAATATAGTGGAATAAAACAGTGTTGTTTACCCTCATTTTTTAAAATATTAAAATATTTGATGTGTCAAGATATATTTTTGGGCAGTTTAGCGGGAAGCGGCCCGCGCTTTAGACGTACCCGGAGAGAAGAGACACCCAGGACCGTTCCACGAGCAATATCTCCCATGTAAGCCCTACACTTTCGCCACCCATTTTCGGCATTTTTTTAATGCTAAAGTTGACGTACTCGTGGGAATGCGAGCGGACGGGGAGGCGTTCACACAAAACTTTTTCTCTGTCTCCAAAGAGCAGGAACAAATGATAATTGGAATATACTGTCAAAAATGTATCATTTTTAAACTTAAAATAACTGATTTTAAACCAGCTAACGGAAAAATTTGACTTCATTTATGTAATCAGGGCCCTTTCCTCAGGGGCCAGAAATTTAATTCTTTCATCAAATTTGTGATACGTTTCTATTCTGAACTTATTCCAGTAATAGCTTTAAATGTTGTTTAAATAAAATAGAAATAAACAAATAAAAAAAATAGAAAAAATGTGTCAGGATGTATTTTTCGGCACAATGTTTCAGTTTAGCGGGACGCGGCCCGCGCCTTGGACAGCCCCGGGGAGGGAACAGATCCGCCTCGACTCGCTGCAGTTCCTCGATGAAAACTTTCACTGAGCGCTAGGGTTGCCAACCGTACTCTAAAATAGAGTATTGTACTCTACATCATGTAGGCGTACTCTATAATCTATAACACTAATAGAGGACGCTAAAATACTCTTTTTTTACACAACGTTTACTATACTAGTGCCAGTAATGCAGATTTTATGCAAAAATCCACTCAAAAAAAAAATTTTAGCTATATAGTCTCTGTTCCCGCCACTTGAGCATTTACTGAGAGAGTCATGAATGTGAAGTGGCGGGAAGAGAGGAACAGGGCTTCATTGAAATTGATTAAAAATGAGCCCCCGATTACAGTTGCCATCTTTTTTTTTTGTGCAAATAAAGAACATTGGTAATTAAGGGTAGAAAAAACGTACATTGTATCAAAATAAAGTACGATTTGTTTTACTTTTTAATTTTGCTAATAAACATATTTTTCATTACTTTTAACAACTTTTAATAAATAATTATCAGTACTAAACATCTGCACAGCATGTTTGCAGTCTATAATATTAGATTAAAGTAAATAAGTCATTCATTTTTATCAGATTCAGAGACGCTTTGTTTATTTCGTCTCGCCATTTGCTAATCATCACGAAAAAACTCTATAAACCAATTAATTGTATTTTGACTGCACTCAATTCGCCTTGCAAAAAATAAACAAGAATTTTTCACAATGACATTGACTATGCTGACATTTGAGGTTAGGTTGCATTAAAAAACGAGCGTTTATGTGGCGACCGCCACGGGGTATATCGTCAATTATCGAACCTATTCGGCAACAATCGATAACGTCATCGACCCCGGTAACTCTCTCGTTCCGTTTTACGCAAAAATTTATACAATCAACTTTGATCCCAGGATGAATCCCAGAGAAATCAAAAATCATGCGAAATAAAGTATTTTCGCGTACTTTACTGTTCTCATAAAGTATTGAGTATATACCCGAAATAGCGTACAATACTTTATAATAAAGTACGGGTGGCAAAACTATTCCTGATCTATGTAAACTTAGAGTTAGAATGTTTGGAGTCGTACAATTATTTTAAAAACAATAAAAAATTGTTATGTGCTGCAAAAAGTAGCAAAAAATAGCTTTTCAAAAATTTGAAATAAATGATACTCTTTTTTGTAAGTCCGTACTCTTTATTTACCTCCTTTGAAGTCAGATATACTCTATTTCTTCTAATAAGAGTTGGCAACCCTACTGAGCGCCGATTCTCGCGCGACACACATCCTTCCCCCGCACGCCGGCTGCGTATTGAGTAATTTGCGTCATATTGGGAAAATAAAGAAGCGAGCATTGAACCAACTAAAGGACAGCAAAATCGCATCGAGGCTTGCCTTAATTAATTAATTTTTCTCGAGTCGGAACATAAATGCGGGAATTCTGAATTGGATTGTTACTTGGGATGAAAAGTGGATATATAAGAGGTATGTAATTGATTAAAAACCTTTTTAGCTTTAGGTTTTGCAAAATGATTTAATAAGTTTACGTTAAATTTAGCAAAATCGAGAGCAAATACGAAAATCGTGTACTGAGGCCTCTTAAGACAGGAGTGGTGCGTGCGATGAGACGAGACAAGAAGAAAAACGAAGTACTTTCTTCTTATTCCACTCTGTTTTGTTGTGAAGATCCTTTTAATGTAGGTACGTATTATTTAGAATGTCCGAAGACGTACGGTTACTATAGAAACGAAACAAATTACAGTGACAAACAAATCACGTATGTTTGTCTTTAATTCTTGCCAAACAACGTCACGACCAATCACATTGCGTTTTGAAGGAAGCGTAATTATAAATATTTTTATTATAAAAATTATGAATGAAAATATTATCCCACACCATCCGAAAAATAATTAATTTTTCTAAATCTATTTTATATATTTTCATAGTAACAGTAGATTTGCCAAGACGAATAGGAATGACCTGGGCTGCTTTTGGCAAACTCAAACATATCTTCGAGAACAAAGAGATCCCAATTAGCCTAAAAAGAAAAGCCTTTGAATCATGCGTACTGCCAGTGATGATGTATGGATTGGAGACTATGGCCCTTACAAAGAAAAGTGTAGAAAAGCTCAAATGCACGCAACGACCCATGGAGAGATCCATGCTTGGCGTAAGCCTAAGAGATAGAATTAGAAATGACGAAATTAGGCGCAGAACTAGAGTAGTGGATATCATGGATCGTGTAGCGAAGCTAAAATGGCAATGGGCAGGACACGTTGCAAGGCAAGATTCTACAAGATGGCCTCTCAGAGTTCTGAAATGGAGACCTTGGGAAAATAAAAGAGGCATCGGAAAACCTCAAAAGAGATGGGCCGATGATATTATAGCCGCTGTGGGGGGAAAGAAATGGCTACAATTAGCAAACAACAAGGAAGGATGGAAAGAGAAGGAAGAGGCCTATATCCAGCAGTGGAGATGATAGTAATTAATGGCTGATGAAGAAGAAGAATAATATATTTTCATAGATATATGTAAAATGTGAAATTACCCAATTGTACGATTCCCTTCCCCAGGATTTCTCTAGCAAAGGCATCAATGAACTTCCTTTAAAATGGCAAAATTGCATCAACAGCAATAACCAATACTTCAATTAATTAATACATATGCACTTTTCATAAAAAAATGTTTGAATTTATACCTCTTTTGACACGGGTAATTTTTTCTTGTAACGGAAGCCGCGTAGGCAGCACGTAGCGGAAATGCGATACCATAACTAACGACGCCGCAATGAATTTTTGTCAGCCGTCAGATTCTGTTTACATGCGAGTTTTCGAATGAATGGATCATTTTTAAAACAATTTTTGTTTGTCATTATGCCAAAAACAATTTAAATGTTATATTCGAGAAATTATCTACTGCAAATACGACATAATTGTCAGACATTCGTTTTCAAAACAAAAAATGCATTCGAAATTCAATGCGACCGTCAAAGTTGTATAGTTTCGAATCTTTTGAATACGGAACCGTTTGAGGCCGAAAATCGATAAAACGTGAAAGTGGGTAGGTACTATTTTGAAAATGAACAGATTTTTGAAAAGGAACAATATCACAATAACGAATATTTTCTGTTCAAAATTAAATGACGAAGACAATCATAAGCAATATTCAAAATATACAAAATGAGTACTTATAGCATTAATAAAAAAATAAGAATATTGTAAAATGGTAAGCATGTATTGTACAACACTTGTATAAAAAAATATTATTATGGTTGATGAACTTCTCCAGGTCTTCAGGTCACAAATTTTTATATTTTCAGAAAGTTTGAACGTTCGCGAATTTTAATGTTTACTTTTCTCATTGTTGCAGCCTTCGACGATCCGCACGTCTCTCAGATGTCGCCGATCTCCGCGTCCAACCACCAGGCGGACCAGGACTCCAGGTCCCTGGAGACCAGCGAAGTCATCGACTTACTACCTTCCGCGAGCGCTCTGCCGGACCTCGGCAGCCTGAGCGGCGAGGATGAGAGCCTGGAAGAAGAATTAGAAACGCACGACAACACTCCTCACGTCATAGTGGTGAGGTCGGCAGCTCCCATCCTGCACGACCTAGAGAGGAGGTCCAACAGGCGCGCGTACGACGCGTTGGGTTCCTCCAAGAACGTCGAGGAGTCTTTGGAAACCAACGACGTGGAAGTCCATCAGAATCAGAGGTATTATAATCAAATCAGGCCGACCAGGACGCAGCCCCAGGCCTCGGGCGTCGGGGGCATGGCATCCTCGATCATGGAGACGGGGGCCCAGCGACTCAAGAACCAGGGGGAAGCCAGAGGGGTCCCGATGGGCAGAGCTCTCTCTCCCAAGGGGCCCCAAACCACGAGTGCTCAGACGAGGGATTTTGCTTCCTCCGTTAGATTCGACTCGGCCGGACGGCAGGCCAACCCCGACATCCAGGACATCATCACTGGGATCGTCAAGTTGCTCAACGGCAACGTGAATGTGCAAGCCAACAGCCAGCCGGCGAACGCGAGGCCGGGCAGACCTCAAAATTCGAGGATCAACAACAGAGGGCCTCCCAGGATATCGGATCTGCCGCCCCTGCCCCCCGACTTCGACACTCCGGGGCCCTCGGGACCGGGCCAGATGATGCCGCCGCTGCCTCCTCAGACTTCTACGAAGATTCCTCCTCCGTATCCGTTCGACAGGCCTCCGCCGAACAAGAGCGAGCAGCCTCCCCACAGGCCGTTCTTGAACGGAGTTCCGCTCCCGGAACAGCTGGTGCCCGTGATGAACAACCAGAACAACTACAGACCGAACGGGTTCATCAGCGGCAGGCCGCAGAACCTGCCGCCCTGGCAGCGTCCCAGGCCGAGACCTCAGATGCCGAACAGAAGACCGAATCCCAACCTCCCCATGTACAAACCGCAACCCCCAAACATGGCGGAACCTCCTCCGCACATGTACGCGAACTCCGAAGAGAGTTACACATCGGAAGCTCCGTTGGAAGAGCCGGTACTGAGACCCAAACCTCCCAAGGAAGTCTACACCCAGCCAGAGGTGACGAGACCTCAAGAAAATGAGCGAGAAAACGAAGAACTGCAACCGGAAAAGGAAGAAGAATCGGAAGTAGAAGAGACGGAGCACAAAGACGACGACAACGCAACCAACAACGAGACGTTCACGCACAAAGAACCCGAATACGAAACGGCCGACGATGAAGACAACAGCTTTGTGCGAGACAGAGACCCTCCGAGTTCCACAGAACCACCTGTCACAACCATCGTCGCAATCAAGGAGGAGATAATCACGACCACCACTACAGAAGCGCCACCCAAAGAGGAGGAACCGACCAAACAACAAGTCATGAAAGATGGAGAGATCTCGGACAAGAAGAAACAGACGATGACCAAGGTAGAGAAAGAAAAACCAAGCAATAAAAAGCAGGAAGAAAAGGTAAAAGAGGCGGAACAGAATGTGAAGAACACAATTCAACTGGGCGAGGAAGACGCGATCAACAACAACACCATTTCTTTCCAGAATACTCCAGTTTTAGAGTCTTCTAAAGTAGACTATTCCAGCCCTACTGTGGACAATTCTACAAAACTGGAGACAACCTCGTCAACTCCCACAGAAGGACTGCCGACCGTTGCAACGATTGCCAACTCTACGACCAGTTCTAATTCCAGCGTCATTTCTGTCACCCCAACAGCTGTCAAATCGTTACCATCTTCTGGTAAGTCTCTCCTGCATTGTGTATTCTTTAAGTACTTCTTCTTAACTCATGGGATTCGGAAATCCTTGAATTCAGTCAAATTCAGTCAGTAGAGAACGCATTCATGATTTGACATCGCTGCTGTGGTTCATTCTACCTCTTGCATCTCCCATCCTTGCATGTCCAATCTTTAATTCCCTTGCCTTCACCTCATAAGAGAATGGCAAAAATATAACTTCAAACCACATGCATTCTTGGTCGCGGTTAGAAAATAAAGGCCTCATTCTGAGAAACGCACTTCTTGTCACCTCTGTTCGAGCTCTTACTTCTTGAAATGGATCCCATTTCTCATTCACCAATGCACCCGAGTACCTACTTGTATTGCGTGACTCTTTCTATTGGCTTGTAGGAAATGTTCGTAGGTCACGAAAGAGCGATTGGATGTAAATGTTTATTTCTTCCCGGAGTTAAGCCGCAGGAGCAAATAAAGATGTGAAAGTAAATGATATAAATGATGAACAAAGAGATAGATGATTTAACGCGGAACAGGTCTACCTAATGTTACGGCAGAGGCCCGACTGGTCTAGCGTCGCCGTGTCTCTAGCTCGAGGCCTTTGATTATGTCGCAGAGATTTTTATTCGTGTTAATATAAACAAATCTCTGGGTCAAGTTAAAGGTACATGGCACAAGGTTGGATAGATACCACTACAGGCTCATTGTCAATGATTAAATTTGGTCATAGAAGTGATATTTTTGTTACTATTAATTAATTGGTTTATGGGTGTTCATCTTCAGGCCGTTCTTGTCATTTGTTTCATTCATTTTTTGATGTAGTGTTAGAAGGTCGAGGGTCATTATAAATTATTTATTTAGTTGTGTGCACACAGTGCATAGTACAGAGAGACATCCTTACAGTTTAAACAGTATTAAAATTCACAAGAAGCCATCAAAATAACAATCAAAAAGGCAGTTAACGTTAGGTTAAATGATCTAATTGTATTAAATCATATTTTCGGTCCTCAGCTGGCAAGCCAGGACCGCCGCAGCAGTACCGGCCGCGGCCCGGCATCGTGCTCGACGACCCCGAGTACAGGCCCGGACAGGGCCGCCCCAACAAGACGCAGCAGGGCCCGCCCTACAGGCCGCACCGCTTCCCGCGCCCGCCGCCAGGGAAGGGGGAGATCTTCGACGTCACGGTGTCGGCCATCCAGGGGCCTGGGGGAGGCACGGGATCGGCCACTGGTGAGTTGTAGGGTTCCCATACTCATCCTATTTGTTCACCGTCAGGTGGACATTTTTAATGCTACACGGCAACCGCGCCAAGCCGTAGCAAAGCTCAGCAACAATACAGCACGACATGGCCTTTTGTTTATAAACTGAGTTGACGTTGCCTCTACTTATGTAAACATCTCTGTAAACATATTAAATACACAGTTCATATTTTAGACATTCCTCCGCAATATATTTATGCATGCATTAAAGTATATAAGTTTTTACCAGACGCAGTAAAATGAAATGTATTCTCGAAGAAACTGAGGATAATTTTCAAAAGAACCCAACACTTTGTGGTTGGGCATTTGTTTTAACACCACTTGATTTTTTTTATTGTTTTGTCAGTTTGACAGGGGGGGGAGAGGGGAGCATCGTTGCCTAATGCGAACATATTTAAAATAAACATTTAATTGTTTATCTGTGATTAGATCTTTTATCTATGATTTGTGATATTAAATCCTTTATATTAATGGCTTTTCTAAACTCCACAATGTCTTAAAATTGTCAAGTCTATTACCTGTTTCATTTTTATGAATGATGCTAATTCTTATATTACTTATTCAATGAGTGGTCTTTTTCAATTAGATGGTTTGAGAATGCTGAAAATCAACTTTTTTTTTTTTTTTTCAGAATTCCCAAACCACCTAATTGAAAAACACCGATTTGTAAAGTGCCCCCTGGACGTGCGGTTGTAACATTGACATTTAATCTAATTCCAGTTCACATCGAGAGTGTGAATCCCCTCACCGGACAGCCAGGAGACATCATAGTGTCGGCTTCCGGAGACCAAGGGTTTGTGTCCATCGACGGTAAGAGGACTTACCTCAATCTACTCGGAGAAGGCCAGCCCACGTCCAGTGTACAACAGCTGTACAGACCCACGGCCGTCGTGAAACCAACCGAAGGTATTTTCTAACCTACATTGCATATAATAACCTAAAGTAATTGTGTATATGTACGATTAAGAGTCATGTATTATAAAAACACATCATCGAAAAACTGCACGGATGCACATAGGCCTGGAATAATTTGGAAACAACTAGAAATCTATAGAACACACGAGAATGTACGCATCATGTGAAGAAATCAATCAAAATCTAATAAATATCTCTGTTATTACATAGTACTACTTTTTGCAAATTTAGGGACCACATTGATGTTAACTTGGACATCTATCAAAAGTGCATTTTTTACTTTTTTATATTAATACATAGAAAATACTCATCTTCGCAATACAAAATTTTTATAAAACATGTTTCTACAGTTTTCAGTGAAAAAATTCATATAAAAGTGGACAAATACGCTCATTTTATATGTAAAGCCAAACTTCAAACAGCTCCCTCGTGAAATTTCTTTTTTGTATATGTCTTAATTTATGTAGGGACTGCCGACATGTCTCTACACGATAGATATGTTTATCCTATGAAATCCCCCTGGCGTGCTGACTTTCATTATGTCAATTGCATTCAACTAATTGGTTATTGTGTATTGTAGAAGTGACAGGCACCGGATACGCAGTTCCGGAAATAGAGGCCGCACCGGTGCCCGTGATCCCGCACCGGCCTTCGCTCCCTCCCAGGAGGACCACGCACCAGCCCCCAGTCAGGTCAGTGCTAGTAGCATCTTCAGCTCTTACAGATGTCACTTTTTCTACTTCTTGTGCACTATCTGCTCGATGGACTTTGGCTAACATGATAGTTGTTGAGTATCAAAATATACCAAACCACTATTTTTGTTAATATATTCTCTAAGCTCCTAAATAATAGTCGCTTTAACTAAAAGATAAAACTTCCTAATCTCATATTGGCCAAGATGAATTATGAATACAAAAATTCATATTTTTTCCATCTCTATTCCAGGTAAAGTAAGTGAATATTCTGTGTCTATTTATAGTTATGTAGCGATACCTGTTCAATCCTGTGCCATGTACTTATAACTCGACCCAGAGTTTTGTTTATATTAATACAATAAAATCTCCACAATATAAACAAAGGGGTTGAGCTAGGGACATGGGGACACCACACCAGTCGGGCCTCTGCCGTAACACCAGGCAGACCTCCGCGCGTCATCTATTTCTTTGTTCGTCATTACATATTATTTGTACATTTTAACTTGCTTCTGGGGCCTATCTCCGGGAAGAAATAAACACTAACAACAGATCACTCTGTCATTCTAACGACCATGAACTTTCCTAAAGTTATTTACTGTTAAAACTCATAATTTGAACATTTTCAATTATTTTAATATCACACATTGAAGTTTAAACCTCATTTTGTCAAAACTACTCCAATGTCACTTAGAGTTTTACTTCTAAATGGATAATATCAAGTATCGATCTCAAGTAATTGCTTATTAAAAATCAGAATACTCAAGTTATACACAAGATTTGAAAACATTTTCTTTAATTTACTAAAATATAAATCAGGCAGTTAGGTACGCGTTAATGAATATTCAGGTGATTTGATCAAGCAGAGTATAACAGAGACAACAATATAAGTATAAAGAAAAGATTAAAGATTTACAGTCACACAACTCTGTCTGTTTCATTATATTTGCTCAACATTTTGATTCTTAGAACATGGTTGGCCTTACTGCTATTTTATAACGGGTAATGAAACTGAGGGTGATGAAATAGGTTGTAATTGTAGCAATATAATGTCACCAAGCACTGACAGGCTGCATTAAGAAGGCACGGCAGGCGCAGCTAGTACCATCAGCAGGCCGTAACCCAAAATGCTTACTTTTCTGCTACATCCATATCCGGCTACTAAAGATCTTGTTGCTTCAACAACCTATATTTCTTTCTGCGTCATAATTATTGGCTCATACAGCCCATCTTAGCTATGTTTCTTTACATTTGCCTGTTTTTCTGAATGCCTCTTCTCTCTCTTCCAGGATCGACACGTGTATCGTTGGAGATGATTCCACCTGCGATCAAACTCAAAACGAACGATGCAAAACTGATATCGGTAAGCTAATGAAACATGTTTTCATATTTTTTTATTATATTTACTTTTAATTTTTTTGTTTTTTTAATATTGTACCTACATAAAAAAGTTTATGAAAACAGAATGGGTCTGGACTAGTTAACTCATATGGAAGTAGCTTAGGCAGGGGAATATGGAAGCACCTTGTCAAGTTTTTGGGCCCCCGACCCTACTAGGACGAGGGGATGAAGATGATGATAATGACACTTTTTTACTTAAGGAGTGTGAAAAATGTTTCTTCTTTTTGAATTTTGACTCAAGCAAATTCTTCTGATATTCCATGAATGTGTTGCAATGTATGTGACAAACAATTGTAAGACACAATAGGTATACAAGAATGAATAGGCACAGGCAACATTTCCTTTAATTATTTTAGTATGTGTGTGGACTATAAACACTTCTGAGTGGTTCATTTTAAAAAAAAATGTGCACAAATGAGCATCATTTTTTGCACATATAAATTATTACGCCACGTAATAAACTACAGACCATTCAGGATGTAATTACCTTTAAGTAACAGATTGTTAGTTAACCTAGTAAAAACCACTACCACATTTTAGGTCTACCGGTTTCGAGAAGTACCCGCCTCTTCGTCAGGATCAACACTATACTACAATATTCACAACACTGTACACCCCAACCATAGTATTATTAAACTTTCACCAATATTGATCACATGCGTGTTAATCTTGTCAGAGACAAGCATGCACTACTAGAGTAGTGCATGCTTGTCTCTAACTGAACTAACAATCTGTTATAATGTCTAACCACAAAGTTAATGCTTTAAATATTAATAATATTACCTTTAAGTAAACTGCACAATATTCTTCCCCAGTTTCCGAGCTCTAGAGTCCAATAGGTCAATCATTAATAAAATATGGTGAATGTTCAGTCATTAAGGCAAACCTAAAATCTGGTTACGCATGTTTAATTATGTGTGGGGGCTAAAAACACGTGTCTTCATCTTTCTTATACTGCCCCAACTCATTGCCTTGGTAGGCTGTACCTTCTTCGGTTCTGGGTGTGGCATTCATCCAGCCAATTTCTCTGTAGGGTTATGGAGCATTGAGTTATCCAGGAGTTCTTACGTCTTCCTCTGGATGACTGTCAATGAGGCTCCATAAAGATTGCTTGCTCCACCGGGTGGTTAAATGGTCCTGTAACATATCTTATGGGTTGGAAACGTGCGGACAAATATATACAAGTGTGCAGCCACATATCCGCACACACCTGAGAGGGAACATTGCTCACAGGGTATATCTACTGATTTATTTAGTTTATTCATTTTTTGTATACATATAGATACACTGGTGAGCTTATTGTCAGTTGGCTTCCAACCAAACACAATTTAGTTAAACAATTGAAACATGTTTACCATGTACAATTTTTAAGTGACAAAACCAGCTCCATGATAACGAGACGAGTAGGAGACGGATGGGGACAAGGAAGGGTTAAACCAGGTTTTTTGAAAGGTTAAATTGCTTTAATCTACTTTGGAAGATAGTTATGTTTTGTAATGATGTGACAGCCTAGCCAAGTGCTTTTCAAATGAGGAGTAAAATACTTCAGTATGTATTATGAATGGGGATGGACAGTGAAGTGCTGTCAATTGATGAAGCCATGATTAGATAGGAAGTTGAATTGAGATTTCAGGTGAGTGAGCATTGAAAAGGACTGCTGATAGGACTGTTTATTTCTGATGCTGATTTACATGAGATTTACACAATTCAAACATTTGTGCGAGTTGTTTCAGGATCAAGGAAGGAAAATGGAAACTTGTCACGAAAATTGTTTGTCATGAAAATGATCATGAATGTTTGTTGCTTCATTCATCTCTTCAATCTCTGTTTGAATTGGTCGTGCTACGTCGAAGGAGTGCCTTTCCTGCTCGCTCTCATGACTAGTTGATGAAATCACTATACGTATATCTAAATTTTGTCTATTTAATTAACCCATTAAACGCCGCTACCAGTTCTCGTTGTTCGATTTTCATGAAATTTGAGAATATGTTCTAAAACTATACCTTAAAGAAAATTTCGTCAAAAAAATATGGAAAAATCTTTTAATTTGGAAAATTTGAGGTGTTGCATTTTCGCAACGTCAGCGAAATAGGGGGGTAAGCGATAAACTTATGAAACAAAACATGTACAGTTTTTAGGACATTTATTTCTCAAGATTTTTATACACTACTAAGAAAAAAATATATTTGCTTAATAACTAAACATATCACTTACTTATGAAGATAAAACATAAACTAGATATATAAAACTTATGACTAAACAATAAAAACATATAAAAGTATTTACGTGATTTTAGTGATTCTATTTTCCTTTGTGATACGTTTCATGACACTTATGATGTAAAGCGACATTGCACAGTTCACATATTAAATATGTTTGGGAATAACACCCTGCATCTTTTTTGTTTTGATTTCTTTTCAAAAAATGTTGAGTGCCTGGATTTGGACCTGATGATGTTAAAAATCTAAATGGTTTTCCTACGCACAATAAGTTCACTTTTGATGATTTCATAAATGTGGTTGCTATAAGTCTTTTAAAATTTAAAAGGCACTTATTTTCTTCAGGATGAACCATTTGATATAGTTTCCATGAATTACATACTGCCACATCACAGATGTTTGAAAATATGGCCCACTACCACTTTTTACCGCGAACTCCTATTTTTAGTTGGAAACAAAGTTGACTTATCAACTCCACCCATTAAACGATTATATTATTGTGTAACAGCATTCGGTTGAGTGATTGTTACACAGTTTTTTTAAAATATTTAATTAGATACCTTGATATATTTTTAATTGGTTCAATCCCATCACAATTTGAAGCCACTATCCTTTCATCGAACAACTACTATCACAGTTTTCTTTTCAAATCTATAATCGAATTCACCCCTTTCCATTTTTTTTTATTTCTTTGGAGGATTTTAACGGTCCAATATTCTTTAGACGATTTTCTCTTATTGTGCCAGTGGCGAAAACAAATTATTCCTCAAATATATCATAAGGGGGATAGATGTAAATAATTTATCAAAATAAACAATGTGGTGAGCTGGATTTTCTAAATTTTTCAGAAGACCCGTCACATTTCCTCCAATACCCAAATTATAAATGTTTGAAGACTCTATAGTTTTCCCCCATATAGATCAAAAGCATAAATGTATCCATCTGATGAAGCTAATGTCCAAGACTTGGCTGTGATTTGGACCATTGCATTTTCCTTGGCTCGCCTCGCCTGGCAAGTTGAACACTGAGATGTTGAAGGTTCACTCACCAACCTTTTTGAATTTACTTTCAAGGTTCCTGCTTTATCCTGAATACATGGTTATATATGTCTTTGCGTATATCATTATCATCAAAGTCCTCTTCGTCGGTAAGTTCAGAAACTTCAGGAGGTAAAATAACTACATCTGGAATGTCTTTTTCTTCATTACTATCAACATTCCAGTTCTATGCAATAAAATCAGCAGCCTCTTGTGCGGTAAAAAAATCTTTTTTATTCATCCTCAAGCAAAAAATCACGATATTAAAATTCGTTGATGGCATTCGTGCGTAAAATATTGGAATGGATTTTACCCCCACATTTCGCTGACGTTGCACTGACGCAACGGCCTAATAATCCGTATTATATTTGCCCTTTATAAGTTTTTAAATTTTACAAAAATTATTAATTATTAAATTTCATATATTTTTTTTAAGAAATGATAAAAAAATATTAAAATATTTTGCAATATCTTAAAAATATAATGTATTCAAAAACAGCTTACCTGAGTGTCGCGTCGTGTCCTTTTTTGAAGACCTCTGAATTGTAACTAAATATAATATATTTATACCTGAACCTATTTAAGGATATAATAAGACCTTGACAATACACACCTAAGCTCATTACGGAAATTCCTTACCGAATTCTCAGAATATGACCTGTTCAAATAACCGTTGCGCTGCCGCAACGTCAGCGAAAAATGGGTTAAGAGAGTTTCACTGTATCTGTAGCAATTTATATACATACTTGCAAAATAAGCGTAGCACTAAAACGGTCAAGAATTTACTGTCACTCATATTGTTTCAAAAATGTTGTAATCTGCATTTTTGTAAATGGTTCCATCTGACAGCCAATTGAGTGTGCAAGGGTCTTCACTTATCACGTGTTTATTTATTAGGGGGCATCCCGAAAGCGTCATTGTTGAATTTTTTGTTCACAGAGAATGCGAGTTTTTGTGTCGTAGATTTTTTTTTAATAAAACTTGTTTGGTGGTTTAGAAGTTTAGTTTTTTCTTGCACTTGTTTTTATTTTTTTGTAAAGTAAAGGTATAATATTTACGTCATTAGTGAGTTTATCAGAAATTATTGTGATGTTATTATTATCTCGAAATTGGTTCAGTTAGTCAGTTTTTCTGAACATTTTTTTGTAATTTTACAATGGCGGAATTTTCAAATAGTGACTTTGAACTTCTTCAAACTGCCGAATCTGATAACGGTGATATAAATCTTCTTTTTCCGGTGCCAAATTGCTTACAGATTAAGGTAATCAAGAGGTTGATTTTTTTTTTAAATTTTATGAATCAAACATTAGTTGAGCTCATTGTTGTGGAAATTAATCAGCAATATAAATATATTAAAAAACAAAAACACCTCAACAAGCTATAAAATGCAGCAATGAATCGATGCAACGGAATTCTTGACTAAAATTTATAATGTGAAACTCACTTAATAAATTCACTTTTAATAAGTTTCCCCGCTAAATAAGTTTAAATTCTGCGGTCCCGAAAAAGTCCCATACAAATCGCACATTTTTTTTAGGCTTAATATGTTTTCCATTTATTTTCGTTTCTCGCCTAAATAGTAAAATTGTATTAGCAAGTGCACCTGATTATTTGCAATTCCAAGAGCCTCTTCGGCACTACTGTAATATTTTGTTTCATTTTCATCAATATTTTGTTCAAAATATACTGAAATTTAATTAATATTCTAGTATTTATGAAAGTATTTATATCGATTATACTCAATATTTTTAATTATTTATTTTATTGGATTGCCTTGATAGTAGGATTGCGTAGTACAAGCAAAAAAAATCTATCTGCAACTCTTCTAAATACCTACGACTGGTATTGATGGATTTCTCGTGATGTCTTGAATATGAATCTGTCAGTCGTAGAGTGCCAAAGTTGCGGAGGGGTGAGGGGAAGCAATCAAAGATGGCGGACGAGTACTTATGATTTTACACTTTATCTCGATAAATACTGAACGGATTTCTCTGTTTTTAATGTTATTTGAACAGTAATAATATTCTCTATGCTTCTTTCATAGGCATTATTATGTCAAAGAGTTATCTTGTAAAATCTAAATTTTTTACGAAAATGTAAAAATGTTTCGAAGGATTACTCGAAAAGTAGCCTGTTTTTGTGAATAAAAGTTCAAAAAAAAATATGAAGAAACAATTCAGCTATTCAAAAAGCTATGTATCATGACTCTAGGATTTATAGTGATTGAATTGTAACCAATCATGCGCAACTGGAGCGCGATTCGGGCACTATCGCTGAAAAAAAGTTTCGAAGTATTACTTGAAAAGGACTCAAAACAACACAAGAGTTAAGATACGTAAGAGAGGTGTCCGTAGATGACTTGACATAATATTTTATTTTCATAATATCTTTCTTTTTTCTATGTTCAGTATATTACAATGACAACATTGATTTATTTCTGTTGCTATTTCTTCAAACACATTTGAAATAACATACAGATCAAAGGCATGCAGACCAAATGTTTGACATTTGAAGGGTCCATTGCAATAATGATTAATGTCCCCATTACTTTGTTTTGAGATAATTGTTTTTTATTTTTATAAACGGTGAAAGAAAACTCACATTTAAAGATGTAAAAATAATATTTATTTTTGTTAAGGTACATGTCTCTTAGTATTATTCTTTTGGCAATCAATCACTTTTTGATCATTATAAACTAATTAAAAAATTTATTATATTAAATCAGTCTTAAATCTGGACTATAATGATCACTGTCCACACTGCGTTTACAGTCAATAATGATAGTTGTCCAAATGACTAGTTTAATTAACTTCTGATTCTTTTACACTTGCAGCATGAGGAAGTTCTTCGTAATAACGTTTTGTTTCAGACCTTCAAAACTTTTTCAGGAACTGCGGGTCCTTATATTTCACTGTTAAAGGCAGCTTGTCCTTTTAAGCCAAACCAGGTAATTTAAATTCTCCCTCATTAACACCTGCCTTTATAGATCGAAAAGAAACTGGTGTGTTAACCACACTTCACTCCCATGGACTATTACATATTAAAATTTCTGTAAAACATGGATGTTCTTTATAGACTCTAAATTCACGTACAGGTCATATAAGAAAAAGACACAAGAAAGGAAAAGGACAGTCCAGCCCTTGAATGCATCTTGTGAACATTTTATAATAACTGTCGTTTGTGGTTATATTCGTTACAGGAAGATTTTTTTGAAAGTCCATTGTTATTGAAACTGTTGTGGCATCCTGCCTAGCTGTCAAATGAGCTTTCCTCTTTTTATCATAAAATACTTCAGCCCTCTTTTTGTGTGTTAGGTTCTCAATTTCCAGCTTTCGAAGTTGAGAAAAAATCTGAAATTTATCATGACCATCAGGAAGAGAAGCAATTTTAATTTCTAGGCGTTTGATAAATCGATAGTTTGTTTAGGAAGCTTTGTTTTAACATGTGCTCCCCTCCCCGTTTATCTTTTTGGACAATGCCATGCTCAGTCAGCAATTTCTGAATAAACTGCAGTCTTATTCCAGTAATACCATGCAAGGATAAAAGGCTTTTATTGCTTTTTTCTGCACACAGGTATCTCGTAAGTATTACCGCCAATACGAACGAATCTTGTAAGATTATAATTTATTGTGTAATTTCACATTTTCTTCACCTAATCGCGGACGATGATGTTATACTTCAGATAGGTCATAAGCCCTTCTTAAATTATTATCCTTGTCATACCTGGTGGTAAAACTACTAAATTGACGTATTATTCTTGTCTTCTGGTATTATTCTTGTCTTCTGGTCCTTACTGGTCATTTCAAAATATTTCAATCAATACATTTGCAGTCGTCACCAATTTCATGACCATATTTTCATATTTGTACTCGTTTCATTGCTTTCGGCCATAATTTGAAGAAATCACTCAACTTATTAAAAATATGTTAAACATAATCCCACACAATGCCAGATGTATCGAGACTCACAAATAAACTCAAAAAATTCATAAGATGGCGGGCATTGCCTAGCGGTGGATGGACATTTATCATTATTGCTGTGAACACCTGTGACGCTGAGCGTTCTAGCCATGTATCAGATTTTTAAAGACGTATTTATCCTGTGTCTGTAAGCAATATAGCTGGGTTTGTAAACGAGATTATTAAGTGCCCGAATGACGTATTTATTTGGATTTTTGTACTTTCATTATTATTGCAGTGGACCCTTCATATACATATGTATTGAATTTGCATCGGGTAAAGTAAATTTCGAAGAAACATGTGCGAATTGTTTTCTCGCTCGCACTCCTTCATTATATTTGCTCAAGTGAAACAAAACATAATACTCGGTACCTATACATTTCGATATGGAAATTAATTGCAGTATTTACATTTTTATCGTAAATACATAATTTTCTCTAAGAAATTTTTTAAATATATTTTTTAAATCCTTCGATTCAAGATTACACCAAGTATCGGCCAAATTGCTTGATTGATTGCCAAGTTATTGGGACAAATGATGATTTGGGGGATTAAAGTTCTCCCACTTCCGAAAGAATGGGTTAATGCATCAAATTTCCAATGTCTTTCTCCTGTAGAAATAATGATTAATATTTCTTAAATATTTCATTGATTATACAGATATATTATGACAGCTGCTCCATGTCTACGACGCCACGAACTGGACGCTTTCCTCGCTACAGCATTTGCTGCTGATCTCAGAAGCCCGCTTCATTTACAAGGGATGACAGTGAGTAATGTCCTATAATTTTATGTACCGGTAATTTATTAATTGCCGTAATTTTCTAGTTGTCTGCGTGGATTATCGCATTGATAGTGACTAGGGAATGCAATCCCGAGTCGGGATTGCCCTTTCGGGATCCCTCGAGATTAGAGTTTCCAATCCCTACGGATCCCTACGAAAACTTTTGTGTTTTTTTTGTTTGTTTATAGAGCTGAATAGCAGCAATTAACGACAATGCCTTGCATTTTTATATCAGCAATTTTAATGGAATGTTCATTATTAATGATTGCATTAAAGTTTTTGTATGCGTTTTTCCAAGCATCAATCAGTCAATGTAGCAGAGTAAAAACTACTAACTACTAGTAGTTTTTATTACTATGTTAGGTTGATAAAACACATAATAAAATAAAATACATAAATAAATATTATTCAAGGCTATTTTCATTATTTTAATGTGACATGAATATAAGTTTTAAGTACATACCAAAAGCTCTATAGACATATACAATAAACATACAAAACATAAAAATTGCTGATCATCCTGATAATCTCGTCTGATTTTTTGGTTCGGGATTGATCTCGTAAAATGCCTCGAGGTCTCGCGGGATCCCGATCTCGCAGGACCGGATTGATCTCGTAAAATGCCTCGAGATCTCGCGGGATCCCGATCTCACAGGATCGGGATTGCATTCCCTAGTAGTGACGAATTGGGCAGTGTGGTTTCTCATGGATTTGGGCCACAGTCATAAATTGTCAGGAGTCCAAAACTTAATAAAATTTCAGGATTCCATGATACTAAAATAAATATTTGTGTAACATGAGTGAGAAAAAAAAGATAGTTTGACCAGAAATTGAGGACGGTAGAAGAAGTGCCTTTCGCACAACATTGGCACTTTTGTAAAAAGTTAAAAAGACACTATCCACACTCCTAAGTTAAAAGAAACTGATAAGACTGATAACAAATGAACTCATTGTGAAAGTGGAGCATCTTGTGCAGCAAACAATTATAACTAGTGCATGGGAACTATTGAACTGGTACAGACAATTGTTTTTCAACCTACTAAATTTATTCTGTTCACTTAAGTCACTACTCTGGGACTTCCTACTAGCGATTCCGTCCATCGACAAGTCGATCAACTAGTTGAATTCGTCAATTATAGTTGAATTCGTCAACTTTGTTATGCGGACGTTCTACAGGACGATGTGTCTACGGCTCGACGCTGCTCGACGGCTCGACCGTTGGCTATTTTTATTACGTTACTTTTTAAACTTTTTTACTTTTTAAAGAAGTTCAAAGAAATATAGTTTCGGGGAAAGTAAAACTGCTAAAATTAAATTTTACCATCCTTTTTCAGGTAGATTTAAGAAGTCGAGATCGATCGAATAAAATATTGATCTTAGAAAAATATCTAGCCGGCCTTTTTGACTGTTGATTAATAATAGTTTCATCGTATAAAATAAAAATAATAAAGTTTGTTAACCCATAGATAACCTAGAAATTTTGCAGCCCTTTCAAAAATAACCGAGTAGATAAAAGCTGATAATTTTTTCAAACGAGTGTAGTTGTTTCATTAAATTCCTAATTCTATGAAATAAATTTAAATTATCCAAAGGCGTACTTTTTCCAATGATGTATCTATACAAATGAAAATATAGTGTAAAATAATGTCGTGTTATTTTTGGAATAACACGACAATTTTGAATTTCGCACTTTTTAATATGGGAAAGGTAAAACTACCTACCCCTATATTCATATCTGAATATTACTGGCCACACTTTCTCACCTTTTTTGTTGGCACCACCGACAAAAGTTCCGGCAGGTTGCCTCTCGTTTTTTATAGCACCCTGTTTTAAATAGCGAACACAAGCATTCCTCAAGTGGTCTGAGTTATATTTTTATATAAATTGGGACGATGGCTTCGTACATCGACAGTAAAATCCACTGTATAAAGTCGTGTCAGTATTTTGAAAAGACTATTCTCTCGTCAAAGAGATTTATAAAGAATGCGGTCGGTGTGTCTTCCTTGCCAACGAACTTTCTGCATACATTAATTATGAGTGTCGTTCGATTTAAACAAAAGACGAGTTATCCGCATTAAATACTGTGTCTACACCGTGAAATTGGCCCCAGCAGATAATAGTGTGCCAGTAAAGTGACGAACTAGTTTGGATTACACCAATATATAGAGATCTGTGTTCGCTTCCCATGTTGCACGTGTTACGAGAATCTCCAGAACTATAGCATCCGACAGCAAATGAATCCGAGACTAACCTTGCAATCACAAAAGTACAACATCATCGTCGGGACACGCCAACCATATCCCAAACCACGTGTTCCGATATCTACCAGAACACGTGACCAACCGCCATCACTCACTCTTCTACGACGATTTTCTTCCACAACACCTGCTGGCTCGACCAGGCCCCCGCAGCATGTGGCGTCGCAACGCTCCCTTTCCTGTGTGGGAACCTTTCAGCACGCATCAGGTTAAGACTTCTCGTTAGGCCCTGACGTTACTTCTAACACGCTGGTATTTATCCTACGAGTGTGAATAGGATTTAGACTGTACCTGCATGTACGGTGGACTCGCGCACGAGTCAGGACAATCTGTTCTTTGGTGCCTTTTGACATTCATAAATTGTAAAGTTGAACATTTATTTTTGTTTTATCTGTCGGGATCAACCCGCACGATTGTCATTTTCTTTTCATCACATTGCCATACTTTCCCTCACCATTCTATGTGTTTATCATCATATGTGTATATAATTTTATAACATACATGTCCCATGTACCCAGTGTCTACAAATTTCTGTTATTTAATATATAATTGTTGCCAAAAGCTGTGTTTCATTTGTAAAGCGTAACCGACAACTATCTTGTGAATCCACTACCAACCTGCAGAACGATAGAGCAAATGTTGCCAACTGAGCTGGCCCAGGTAACATCCTTCCCGCCATTGGGAATTGAATTTAAATATGGAAATCAGTGATATGCAAATAATAATTAAGAATCATTAAAACATCACTATAATAATTAAACAGAATCGTTTTATTTTATCCACCGAAACGTCACACAATGCAAGTAAAAAATAATATAGCAAAATTATTTTGTGGTGACATAATTATAATTTATATAAATTAACTTTGTAAACACCACTTTTTTATTGAAAAAAATTCAACATGTTTCGAAGCCAATGGCTTCTTTGTCTAAAAAAATATGAAGAAGTCATTGGCTTCGAAACATGTTGACTTTTTTTCAATAAAAAAAGTGGTGTTTACAAAGTTAATTTATATAAATTATAATTATTATTATTGATAATGGGCAGGCAGCTTAAGCTGATAGGCCCATGTCACTGTTTCTCATTTGAATATCCAGCCTATTCTTAAATTGGTTGACACTGGCTGCAGACACAACACCCTCGGGCAAACTGTTCCACATATTTGCTATAAAAAATAATAGCTTATGATTAAGCCTGTCTCACCCTATGCACGCATTCAAATTTCAAGTCTGTCATAGTATCGTGTACACAGATCTGCACTTTAGAGTTGAAATGATGTACTTTAGAGTTGAAATGCAGTTACCCATCGAGCCGTTTACAAGTCGACAGCAAGAGATGAGAGAGAAATCAACGGAGACGTTTTGTCTTGCTTTCGTTTGTTGCTTTGGACTACGTTGAATTTCGAACGAAGGATTCTTCGTTTAGTCGTCTACGTCTACGAATTCAACTAGTCAATGCGATAAACGTAAACCGTCGACGCGTCGATGAAACGTCAACGGTTGATTTCAACTAGTCTATCCATTCAACATTCAAGGACCAACAAATTAATTGTTTTCTACCACTTTTTGAGCTTAATCCTCTCTGAGTAACTGAAAAATATTTTATCAAAGAACCATGATTGTACAACCATACATAAATGTAATTTATCTATGGTTGAAATTTGTCATTCCCATGAAACGGTATACAGTAAAACCCCGATAATTCGAAATTCGCCATAATTTGAAAATTTTCAAACCCACAATTCCCAAAATGTTAATTTCATAATAGATTAGCCCCGATAATTCGAAAATCCTGGAAATTACTAATTCGAAATAATTTTTAGCCCCTTGCGCCATAAATCAATTAATTTTATTTCACATAATTCGAAAAAATTTTGATATTTGACAAAATTGACAAAAAATATTAAAAACATAATAAATATTACCTTTTCGAAATGATTTCTTGAAATATGCAAAAATACAAATCAATATGCATAATTTTATTAACAAGTTGTTAAAACCAATAATGCGCCCGGTTTTTGATCGCGCGCGCTCATGTGGGATGCCCTTTATGTTTTTTGACCTTGTGGAATGCATTTTATCTGTACATATAATGTCTCGATCCCTAAAATGGAGGAATCTTACGCATACTTTCTGCAGATGGCTACTATAATATGCGCATTAATATGCGTTACCACGTTTAAAATTGTTTTTCACTTTTTTTTAAAATTCCATTTTGGTATACGTTTGTGTTGTTAAATTGTTTAATTTTCTTTGAAAGACATTATTACTGACTTATCTTATTATTTCACGTTTTGTGGACGATTGTATCTCTATACTCGAGCCATCGTAAGATGTCATTTTTGACAGATCGTAATAGTGTTGTGACACACTTAAAATCATTAACGAAAAAATTCAGTCGAAAAAAAAATTTGTCGCATGGTGTGAGTTGAGAAAGTCTTTGTACATAAAAAAGGTTATAGAAGAATAATAAAACACATTTTTCTTAGATAAAAATATTTACTTGAATGTTTCAATCTGATTCATCCCCATTACTATCACTCTCCATTGAACTATCGTCGGTGCTATCATTTCCTAAATTAATTATAATATCATTATCTAAAATATGATCGATTCTAATATCTCTTTCGTAATTTTCCTTTATTCGTCGCACGGTTCTATTCACTACATTAGCCCAGTCTGTTTGAGTTGTACGTTGACAAGCTTCTTCTGATAATTTTAACATTTTTGATGTCGTAAATGGAGGTTCTGTAATATGCCTTGCTGCATATCCCTTGATTTGAGCCCATATCAATTCAATTGCGTTGTATTCGCAATGGTAAGGCGGTAATCGTATTACTTGGTGCCCATATTCCGATGCGATTTCATCAATGACGTACCGTGATTTTTCCGGCTTGTTTTGTTTTAATAATTGAAGTAACTCCGCTTTCAACATGTCCATATTTGCATCTATGCCATTTTTTTGAAGCCACGCAACGATATTAGCTTTCTTTGGGGACTGAGCAGGCGGCTTATCGATCTTCATCGAGTGGTACGGGGCATTGTCCATTATTATTATAGATGGTTCGGGAAGGCTACACAACATTGTGGTAAACCACTCCGTAAAGTTTTCTCCATTCATTTCTTCGTGATAATCTCCAGTGGTTTTTGATACAAAAGCCATCAAGGATCCTTCGACGAATCCATTAGCGGTCCCGGCGTGACAAATTATAAGTCTGCCTCCTTTTCCAATTGGAACTTTAGACGTAGATGCTGCGGTGTCATCGGTCCAAGAACGGCTAACTGTATGGTTCGCATTAAGCCACGTCTCATCCAAAAACACCACATTTTGCCAATCTTCTATTTGGTTCACATTTCGTAAAAAAGTACACCTTGTCATCACGATATCGTTCTTTTCCATTAATATCTTGCATTTATTACACTGCCTGTACGCAAAACCTAGCTTACTCAAAATTTTTGATAGTGTAGATTTTCCACCGAAAAATAAACCAGCTTCTTTCAGTGATTTCAGTAACTTTTCCCTCGTTGGATATTCTTTGCGTAAATAAAAGTCACACACATTCGTTCTTTCCGTAACAACGTTAAAACAAAACTGTCAAAACCTTAGAGTATCTACAATATATAGAGGGATAATAAAGCATTTTACCAAACCTTTATACGTGGTAAAATAGAGCTTACTCAGTTTAAATAATATGGCGACACATAAGAGAAAAAGAGACAAAAAAACATCACCCGGTCTGATCCGTCTTTTATTGTTTTGTAGCCGTTTTCTTTGCCCTCTAATAAAGCCATAGAAAAATATCATATTTAGAGGGCACAATCGATCTGTCAGATTTGTTGTGTTATTTTGGATACTTATTCTGCGTACTCAACGCATATTACACAGGCAATCAATATCCTATAACATTTTGAATCATTTCGTTCATTCCATATTTAATGTTGATGGACATCACTACTCTGGCGTTCGCGCAATAAAGTATAGCATTTGTCCTCCAATGTTTAGCTGTCATTAATTACGAAACTTCATGTAAGTCTAAACGTCAAAAGTGCCATCATAGAGTGGCCGTACTGTAATAACTGTGCCATGTGTTGATCTGAGTCAGAAAAAAGGTTAAATCGATGGTTGAAATCGAGTGAAGATTGAAGAAGCCTTTGATAAATTCAAAGATATCTCTAAATATTTTCGATCAGGGCATCCAAACGTAATGAAATTGAAAAAAACATTTTAAAAATTTCACAAGTGAGAAACGCAAATACTTAGTCAATATCGTATATGTACTAGTAAAAGAAATGTAGCGATCTTTGTATTGGCATAATAAATATTGCGTTTTCAAAATAATTTCTTAATATAGATTTATTGATATATTTATAGAAATATTCATAATATAGATTTTTCACAAAATGAATGGCAATTTTTATGAGATTTACAATTTTGGCGAATTTCGCATCGCACAGGCAGGCATACTCTAGTGCAGCGGTCGCCAAACTTTGAACCTTACAGATAACTGATAGGATTTTTTAGTGTTCACTCGCTCGCGGACCCCCAGCAGAATTTTAGATTTAGATCCGGAGATCCTTAAACAGAACTGTGAAGAATATTGCATATTTTTGTTGCATTTTTGTTTTGAAATTCAATCTCTAGTTTTTCGTCATAAATTTAAATTTGTATCAGTTCGCAATACATTTAAAACATTAACTATTTAATTCAAAACATACTTGATTGAAGAAGTGGACAATAAAATTGAGAGGATGAAAAAGTCGGCAAAGAACATGAAGTTGCCAATTCATTCAATTGAAACTAGTATTGTATATTAGTGATGTAACGAATATTCACATATTTTTGCATATTCGCATTCGCAAAGTTCGAGCGAATGTTTTGCGAATATGAACATCAGAAAAAAACATAAATTTAGGTTAATAAAAAATCCATTAATTTCTTATTTTTTTATTATTAGAAAAAGTAGCTTTACCTCGTAATCACATTATCAATCTTCACTTTACTTTATCATTTGGTATTATTTATTTAACATCTACTTCTATATTCCAGATCACTACTATATAACAATTAACTTCTCATTACAACTTAGAAAACAAAAAATATGATAATGCAATGTAAACAAACAAAACAAATTCTTCTCTGAAAATTTTATCAGTTTTCACATAAGTTTTTAATGTTAGGTGATCATCTTCTTGAACGAAACTAAAAACAAAAATCAAACAAAAACTATGTTCTTCAATTACAGACTATAAATAATTTATGTTTTATAAGAAAACACTTAAAATAAACAAAAACAAAATTATCCTTTATGCTTCTATTAGATCAACTCGGAAATTTTCGGGACAAGGTGCAAATGGAATGCACCTCGCGCGAAACTAGCCGCTAAGTTGTACATAATCAGCGCCAAATTAAAAAAAACTTAATATTCATATTCGCATTCACGAATGTCGGTAGCAGATATTCGCATTCGCGAATGTTCAAAAACTGACATTCGTTACATCACTATTGTACTATTGTGTATTTAATTACTTGATCTGATATCTGTATAACAGCCTTGGTATTTAATCATAGTTAATTACTAGCGAGATAGATTTCTCAGTATCGTCAAAGGCTTGCATTATTACCCCTCAAATAAACAAAATAATACCCTATAATATCATACTTTGCAATTGTACAAAAATTGTGAGGAATGCAATTTTTAACATTAATTTGCAAAAATATTTCGCATTTTTACAAAGTTAATCCATTTCATAAAAAAATACGTTGGCTGAAATCATTTACATATAATATCCGATGAAAATGTTTTATTTTCACATTATCATTCTGATATAAATGAATAATAAAAACCCACATTTTTGTAAAAAAAACTGCTTAAATATGCATTTGTAGTGAATGTGAACTTAATAATTAATATTGACAAAAAGTTATTGCAACATTGGTTAAATATGTTTTTAAGGTGGCACGTTCACTGCAAATGCATATTTCGGCGTTTTTTACGAGAATGTGGGTTTTTATTATTCATTTATATCAGAATAGACTGATAGACTGCAATTTTTTTAGGACGATAACTTAGATAGAACGTTTGTATTTATATAAAGGTAATAAACTGAAAGAAAATATAAACGTTAATCGAGAGACCGCGGCCAAAAAATCGTTTTCGTTGTTGGAGGGCAAAGAGAGGTTTGCTTTATATATGTATGTTAGCACAATATGTTTTTTTTATACGTATAAAGTTTACTTAATTATTTAAAATCCGTACTAAGGAAATTAAGAAATATTCAATATTAATAATGTTATAATGTTTTAAATTTGCAAGAAATTTTTACGATTTTGAAGATTTTCCAATGCTTTTTTTTTTTCAGATAAAGAGATGATTTTAAACAATATATTGTATTTACTCCTGCACTTCAAGCATTATTTAAAAGTTTGTTTTTTTATTAAAAACATGTTCATTAATACGTAAAAATAAAATTTCGAAAGTGTGAACGTATGTCAAAAAATGACGCAGTTTTTAGGTTAAATCTCGCGCGCCGGCGGTAGAGGCAGACGCACTTTTGCAGCTCATTCACTTTTTCACAAAAAATCTCTTTAAAATGTGTTTTTATGCCAAATTTGACATTATTTCAAAATAATATATTATATATTCGAAAGCAATCTATTCATCGCAGATAATAAGTTTTTTTTTTAACTTGTTTAATATTATTTTGCTTTTATACTCATAATCTCATATTTAACGAACGTCAGATTGTCTGTCCTATGCGTGCTTTGGTGACCTTGAGGCGTCACTATATTTCGCGAAGATGTCATTGCAATTTGTAAAGTCAAGTAAGATATAAATAAATGGTTGTTAATTTTCTTTTTAATTCAATACATATTGTTGTAGTAGTTTTTTGTTTATTTTAGATAAAAATTATTTGAATTAAATTCAATTCACAGGAGTTTTGATATTTCAGTCGGAAGTCAAAATAATATCTAAATGTGCTTATGCGACTAAGTTTTAAATTAAAAAACAGTGACATAAGAAAAATTGTTGTGTACTGTTTTTTTACAACACATAAATTATTGGAGAAATATAAATATGCTTTTTTAAATTCTAGACTTAAAATTTAAAATTCGGATAATAGTACGCGAACATGACTTGCGTTCCCATATATTTTAAATGTACGTACGGTTGTCTCGTTTCCTCACAATCTTTCTGTCTTGCAAGGATACGTAAGTAAAAACTCTCGTGCAAGGTTTATCTGATATGACGTTTGTTCATGTCTTGCTCCCGTATTGAAATAGCATGATCTATCAACGCAATTCCACACTTTTGATAGCTTGAAAAATGGATGACTAGCCTTAAACAGATTTTGAGAAAATGCATTTTTTATGAACTTATAAATGTTTAGAGTAGTGTATTGATGTTTTGAACGCTTCTTTTTAAATTCTACTTCTCTAATTTGAACTATTTTTTTTTACTTTTGGTCCCCACAATTTTGTTTTGAAGAGTTTTTACTGTACATTGCCTTGAATTTACCATTTTATAAAGATTATTGAATATTTTACAAAGATTATTGATATAAAAAAATTATTGAAATTTGAAATAAAATTATTAGCCAACAGTGCAGATTTAAAACTCCACAGACATTTTATATCTTTCTTCTGCTTTGATGTCACCTGGACATATATGCCTGGACTAGAGTGTTCCATGAGAAGTTTGCCATGGTTGAATTGTTTCTACACAAAAATATGGCATCCAAAAGATTTTCAGATATAAAATCAGAATATAAATGGCGAACTGTTTTCAAAGTGAATGTGTTTTTCTTTTAGTTATCCAGTGTGAGTGTACGCGGAATCCAGCTTGGAGCCCTTCTGATGACAGGGGTGGAGACAGCTCTGTTGGCTAATGATGCTTGTGGTGCTCCTGTACCTCTTCTTGTCGCATCACCATGGACATTTTTTGATGGAAAACTGTTCCAGCACAAGTTGGCTCGGGCCAATACAGTCAAGCATCTAGTTCAGCTGTGTGATAATCAGGTGGAGGTTGTTGTCAAGGTGAATTATTCATTGAATCATTGAATTGTGAATAATTTGGCCATATTTATATGCCCCACTTCTAAGAGTAATTAATATTTCAGGTTGAGCGCATGCGCAAGGCAATCTTGGAAGGCTTAGATGTTGAGTTTGCCATGCCACCACTGCCATTAAATACTAGTAAGTAATCTAATTAAAGCAATATTTGTTACCCTCATTTGACAAAATTGTCTTTCTAATTTCTCAATTTCAATCGTCTTTCCAGTTAGGTGCAGCCTTATATATTCCAATTTTTAAATAATTGAAATACCTTTGGTTGTGTGCACATGTGGCTAAAAATTGTATTTAAAAATGAATTGGAACAATAATGAATACTGTATTCCACTAGGGGGAAGTTTTATCAACTTGGTTTATAAGTAATCTTACCATAGATTCTTACAGGTTGTGTGATTGGTGGAAAATGCAATAATCAGTGTTTTAAATGAAAGATTACTACAATACTTCTTACGTAGTGATACACATTAATTTAATTCAAATGTGTATTAAGTTCACTATCTATTTAAAAAGTCCTACAAGAAATAATAATAATTAATCATTGTTTTCGGTTTTGGTGAAATTGTCTTTTTAACTTATGAATCTTTTCTAGGGATGTGCTATATACTTTTCAGTGAATAAAAGAACACAAGCAACTAATTACTCAGTTGGTTCCATGATGCAGGATGTTGATTAAAAATTATTATGAATTATTATTTATTTTGATAGTAATTAAAACGAGCAGTTAACCAATAGACTATCACCGATTGCTTTCTGCTAGGCCCTGCAGGCAGCTATAGTGGTTGTGCGGCCATAGGTCTGCTATTAACTATTGCCCGTTGCCTGCCGCTTTTCATACGATTTGGTTATTTTTTGAAACTAGTAATGGCAAAACCACACACCGCATTCTGCATTTTTGAAGCAATCATAACATAAATGATACATTGCTGGTGTATGTTTGACGCATTTCCTCCAACCATATGCATATTCTAACCTAGAAATTTAATGTCAAAAATATACACGACTGCTGAAAAAAAAATTGACTTAGATAACATTAGTAGAGAAACATCCATTCATAAGTAACTGTCACTACCTTGTAAAAAAAAATGTATTTGTAAAAAAATAATTTAATATATTTAAAAAAAAATTTAAATAATAATAATTACAAAAAAACATAAATAAAAAGCGCAGTGAAGTGATGTTACAATATTTACTGTTTTCATTTTTTCTGTTTTAAAATTGAATTGATGGCTCAAGATAACATATCAAGGTAATTTATTTTAATTTTATTGAAAGAACTGACAAAAATGAATGCATTATTGGCCAAATAAATGTGTTTAAAAATGCATTTGTTTGTTCACCTGGAAATGTTTAGAAAGTGTGTCGTTGGTTTAAAAACTTCCTACTAACTCTACTTCCCTAATTCGTAAATAGAATTTTTTTTGAATTTCGGTCCCCTGAATTTCTTATTAAAGAGCTTTTACTTTTACTTTTTTATCAAAATTGTATATAAAGCTATCTGCTAGGTCTAGCAGCAAGCAATTGGCGATTGCTGATTATGCTATGATATTTGCTAATATGATTAGCTGCCCGGGGGGCGTAACCCGTCAATGCGCGAGAGTCAATTCCAGACACTGATGGCCGCGCACTGACCAGTGTAGCCAAAGGGTAATTGCTGCCAGTACAGCCGATAGGCAATTGCATACACCAATGGCCGCACAGCTGCCCGTACAGCCGATAGTTAATTGCAGACACCAATGGCCGCATAGCAGCTAGTACAGCTTCCCACAGTGCCTAGCAGCAAGCAATCAACGATAGCCAATTGCTTAACTGCTAGTATAGATGTTTGTTTCAAGTATATTAAAACCATCTCAATAATTTTCGTCTCTCTAAATATAAATAAAATATAAAGTAATATAAAGTTAAAAATAATGGGTCAGCAAATGTGGGAAATTGTTTCAATCAAGACAAATAAAGTGGTCCTCGGTGACATCAAGATAGCCCTATTTTCACAGGTAGTGTAAATTTTTTATAACTTAAAAAAATTGTTTCATGTGACAATCGATTTATACTGCAAGGATCTAAAATTATTTAGAAAGAATTACAGAGTTTTCTGAATTAACAGGATACATAAACTATAATTTGACATTATGCTTGTCTATACATAACATTTTATGTTTTATATTCTTTTACCATTTTAAAAATAAGTTAAACGCTTGTGCTATGAAAATAGGATTAACTTGATGGTGTCTTGGAATGAGGCTCAAACTACTAGATCACTAGGCGAGCGTCATGACCATAACACTAACAAGCTAGTCTTATTGCTATATTTTCTGTTGAACAGATGTCCTGGGTATGGGCTATCCCCCGCCCGGGGTTGTGGGCTGGGCCAGCAGTCGTACTGCAGGGCTTGGAACTGTTGGTCGAGGAGGCGGCGCCCGCCTAAAGATTGCTGGGGTAGTAGTCGGCCAATGGGGAGCCAACTATGCGCGATCAGCCACCACCAGATATACTACATCACAGGTCTGTTGTATGCAAGATTTTCAATATTATACATAAATTTATGAGCGTATTTTTGTATATAGTGAAACCTGCTTGATAAAATTGATTAATAAATTTGGTTTTAAAATTCACTTTACAAGTTTGAAAGTCGAGGTATTCTGTAATTTGGTCTTGTTCCCCACTGCCTCCAAAGACTATTTTTATTTTTTATGCTTCCTTTAAAAGATATATTTTGATTATAACTGAAATTATTTTTTTAAAAAAAGGAAATTGGGGAAAACAAAAAAAAAAATGTTTTGTGGTTTTTCACATGTGTATGGCTAGTGTGTAACATATATAGTACAATTTCGATGAACCAAAGAGAACCGGTGGTGGCTGTGTCGGTTAGTCGCTGCGTTGCATTATGCGTGGCCGAGTTTCAAGCATCTCTCCAAGCTGTGTAATTTAGTTTTTTTAGTCTTGAATTCCAATGAAATTATTATATTTAGATATTACTGGAACACTACTTCTACAGCTATTTAAATCACGTATTGAAACTGACATAGCGGAAAACAGAGTAAGAACCGCACATAATTGACCAACGAGTAGCTTGTTGGTCCTCTGGTTAGGACTCTCGCCTCGTGATCCAAAGGTCGCAGGTTCGAATCTCACTCCAGACTAATAAAACGAATGAAGGTGGCTGAACAATAGACAATTATTTATTTACTTTTGTTTCATAGACTATATATATTCTAGTACACATTTAAATCACTCGTGGCGCTGGTATCGAGTTAATTAATATTATTTTGATATAATTAAACATATTTTAACACAGACAAGCAAGTTAGTCCTATTTTCATAGCTCTCTTCTGCAGAAAAACCTAAGGCAGTAAAAATTGATGAGTTGTTAGAAGCTTCCAAATTTATAAACGGAACGACCATGACATATATCGCTTCGCATTTCTCTTTATTACTATTAATTATGCTCATAAAACCATTCCACTGTGGCTGAACGTTGGTCCCAGAAAGCCAAATGTAGTTTAAAGGGAATAAAGTTGTTACTGTGGAGTCGGAAATATTCATGGCAGCTTTCATTTCGCTGTAATCTTTGACATTAATATTCTTCAATACCCTACGTACACTTTTCTTTGTGTATGCTCTTATCCTTATACTCTCAGGGGATTTAAATGATCCAGAGTATTGCTTTTTGATCTTCACTTCAGTTTCTACTTTGGTAGCTGGTGCAATACATTTCATTCCACCTGTAGTGTGAAAAGTGTTTAGGCCATTCAATGTTCGAATGTTGACATCAGCGTTGTCAAAAACATGTTGGAGAAAGGCACCTTCATTTACTTTTGGCGATCCTGTACTTATCAATGCATTATTATATGTTGATGCTTCATAATAGGAACCATAGTATTGTTGAGGTATGGTTGAGGTGTGTAGTGTTGTGAATGTAGTGGTGTAGTGTTGGTCCTGACGAAGAGATGGGTACGTCTCGAAACCGGTAGACCTAAAATCTGGTAGTGGTTTTTACAAAGTTAACTAACAGTCTGTTATAATGTCTAACCACAAAGTTAATGCTTTAAATATTAATAATAGATACAATATATCGTTTAAAATCATCTTTTTATATGAATAAACAACTCTTGGAAATGACCAAAAATCATAATAATTTCTAGCATGTTTGAAACATTATACCTTTTTTAATATTGAGTATTTCTTAATTTCCTACGTACGGATTCTAGATAATAAAAAAACATATTATGCTTACACAGAAATTTTAAACGAACCACTCTACGCCAGGGAACATTCAAAAGATTTTTTTTTGCCGCGGCCTGTGGATTAATGCCTATATTTTTCTTAATTATTGTAAATAATGTTTAATTTATTACTTTTATATAAGAACAAAGGTTCTATCTAAGTTATCGCCCTAAAAAAAATGCAATCTATCATATACATTCTGATATAAATGAAAAACCCACATTTTCGTAAAAAAAAAACACCGAAATATGCATTTGCAGTGAATGTACCGCCTTAAGGAATAAAAAGGTAAAGAAATATGAATTTTGCTTAAATAATAACAGAATATGGGCCATAACTAAAAATCTTGAAATTTTATATTAACCTTTTCCTTACAGTGCTAAAATAAAAATGCGCGTTCCAGTGCTGTGTAGTCAATACACAATCAAATATTAGCTATTTGAAATGGAAAGATAAGAACATTCTTAGCTAACTCCTTAAATTAATTATAATTGAGGTCAAAAATGATAATAATTGAGGTTTATTTGCTGAAAACATGAATAAACCTTCTGGCAACGCTCACAGAACGTGCCGCACAACCACTCTGGATGAATGCCCGAGAGCTACTACCGGGAGCTGCGAAACGGCAAAACATGACTTAAGAATACTGAGTTTCTATTTCTCGCGGTTCCTTATAGCGAAGTAGAGTGAGACGCAAATATAGTGTCGCACTTCCCGCACACTCTTTACATGTCGTCGCGTCTTACTCACAGCGCTGTTTATACGCCGCACACTGGCACACGTTTGATTGTATTTGTGAATTTATTTCCGATTTTAGCAAAATACCTCTGATGTACCCGATAAATTCTGATTATTATCAATATTATTTTTTAATTCAATGTGTCAATATATTATGGAGGAATATATAAAATCTTAACCCGGTATTTATTATATTTATAGAGATATTAAAGGTTATTAGAAGCAATGTATGGTAGTAACGCATCATAGGGAAGAGAGGGTTAATGAAAATTTTAGTATTTTAGTGAATTCTCACAAAAGTATTATATTTACAGAAAAATGTTACATAAGCTTTTTAAAGAATAAATCTTACGGAATAAAATGGTAAAAATAATATATATATTTTTTAAATAATTACGGAAATATGAGCAAAAACTCAAAAAATTGGAATTTTATGTTTAAGGGGGAAGGGCTGGGATATTTGAGAAAATACTCCTTCAAGTATGCTCTAACAATTCGGCACCCCAGTTCTATCTTGTCGTAAGGTCAAAATCGTCGTTTTTGACTTATTATGACAGCGTGAAGCTTTGAGACTTGCTCTACAAATCGCTCCAATCCATTTTATCATACCTACTCTAGTTTCGTCGGTAAAGAATTCCATTTTGTCGTATGTTCTGAAATTTTGGTGTTTGATCAGTTCTATCTTGTCGTATGTATCTTATGTTCATACAAAAGTTTAAAAAAAGTTAGTTCTATCTTGTCGTAACATTCTATTTGGGCTCCCACTTGTTGTATCTGGCCCGGTATCTCTTGTAATTCAAAAAATTATTTCATTAATTATTTCAATTGTAATTCAAAAGAATTCAGTTAAAATGAAAAGACTTTTTGAATTACAGTGCTGGTGGTGGTGGGCTATCCTTTATTCCATATACTCAAATAAAGCAATTAAGATACGAACTGAATGATTTACTTAACATCAAGTACATATAAGACAAACATGTACTTGACGTCATTCGTAGATAATAAATTACAAAAAACACATCTGAGACGTGAAAATCCTTTTAAGATTTCCCATTTTAAGATGTGCGACCCTTGAGGTGAGTAGGTACTCACGAAAACGGCGATATACAAATTATCCAAATATTATTATTAAGTCTTGAACTGAGGAAAAAATGTGATCTAGCATCAATGCTTTCATGCACGCCACTGGTAGATAAAATATTTTACGAATATTTGCTTAAAAATCATTGATATTGCCTTTATTATAATTTTTTACTTAGTATTTCTTTATTATTTTCTTATTACCCCAACAAAAAGCTTCTCTGGTCTTGTAAATCATAATTTATTGTAGTATTTCTGTTGTTTAAATTAATATTTTTTGGGAGTTTCATAAAAAAAAAGAAAAAAATTTCAATTCTTTATACTTTTTTAAATGAAAACAATTTTTTCCTGTTATTTTGAATCGAACGATTAATAAAAAAACATTAAAATGACATCATTTTTCCTTTAAATACCAACCAATATTTCAGCTCCATTTTGTCGTTTATCGTCAGTTTTTGTCACAATGTCGCGGATGTTTATCGTATCGTCAATTTTTATCAAACTTTAATATAAAAATTATAAAAAACGGTACCAGGTGAATCTAGTTTTTCTCTTGCAAATGACGTAAAAAAAAAGAATATTATCATTAACTCGGAAAAGAATAATATTGTTTCCTGTAGTTTGAAAATCGATTTCAAACTTTGAATGCATTTTTCTCAAAACTGTTGTTTTGACCTTACGACAAGATAGAACTGGGGTGACGAACTGGCAAAAATTCAGCTTGTCTCTAATTTGTTCCGACATTAGTTCATTTTTGACCTTCATTGCTTGGGCTAATTTCAGGGTATGTGATTCAAAGATAATCGTGGTTTGCAAATGTGTAAGTAATTTTATTTGTTCAGAAACGCTAATGAATGCTGAAATAGTAGGAACGGAACAGCTCTCAAGGAAACGGGCTAAGGTTTCTCCGAATATGATTTCACACATACAATTTACATGCATTTATTATTATATGTCCACATAAGAGCTTAAAACATTGAAGCAAACGAAAAATCAACACAATAAATTTAATCAAAGTTATCTTCTCACCAGTAAATTCAATTGCTCTGTTTGTTTTTTGATTATGTTGATAAATTTTAATATTTGGGGCAAATTAATTCATAGGTTAAATTAAAAATTAGAATATTTGTGTATTTAAAGTTAAATGTAAATAATACAAGATAATATTTGTATTGCCCTTGGGGCTCTTGTATTGTGAGGAAAATCGGATTTCATTTGCACTATTTTCTAAGGAGAATTTAAGGGCTGTTTTTGGTTCAAATTTTGACATTGATTTCTTTGAAAACAATTTATTAACCTATTATTATAATATGAATGCACTACAAATGGTGTTGTACATGTTTCCATTGCCAGCTTAAAAAAACAAATGGCGAAATTATACAAAGTAGTGAGAAGTACAGATTGTTTTAAAATACATGCAGATAATATTAATGTGTGGAAATATTATACACATATGTAAATTATTATCTACTGGTCACTTCACTACAAAAATAATGCATTTAATATTTATACACGTTTACTAATTTATAATATACATGTATGTGTTTTGAAATTGTCTGAATCTCTCCACATGCGTACATATTTTTTTTTGGTACTGGTCAATCCAGCTGTCATTGCGCAATTGCGCATGCGCAGCATATGTCAAACACTGGACAAAATATGGAAATATTTTATGTTTTCTCTTTATACTGTTTATTAAATAGCTACTTTTAATTTGAAAAATGTTATATTCCAGTTTAAATCAAGATGGAAATTCGTGTAGTACATACATTGCCTATGATATGTTGGTTTCATATCTTTCAGGTTGGAATGTCGCATTATGAACGTTGTTTTTCGGATGTTGTTTATCTTTATTTTCATTTTATATTTACCAGAGCATTAATAATTTGAGGACACGGCATAAAGAACAAATATGTTATTATAGAAAAGTTGTCTCCAAAAATCAAAAATGCTAAATTATTATATCAACTTTGTGCTACTTTCCATCATTTTTTTACAAATAAATTGTATTTGATAGATCTTTCTTTAAATTTGGTGCTAAAATATCCTTCTTAAAATTGATTGTTTTGTTTTGAGAAATATGAAAAAAAATTGTTGGGCCATTGTCATCTACCATTGGCGACAGCCAATTGTAGACCCCAATGGTTACTACCAATCACCTAGCGGCCGCTAGAGCTGACCACACTGTCAAGCAGCAAGCAAATTGCAATAGTCGCGCAGCGGCCCAAACAGCAGTCCGCAGGGCCTAGCAGCAAGCAATCAGCGACAGCCGATTAAACTGCTTGTGAAATAAAACCACCAGTAAAGCAGTTTTATGGTTGTCTGTTCATCCGTCCGTCTGTCCCCTTAACTTCGAGCAAAGTCTGTAATTTCTTTATAGTGAAAAAAATTTTTTACTCCCTTTATATTAACTCGTGGCGTCTGCTTGTCTGACGAAAAAACTTTGGATCCATTTTAAACCCCTTTCCCGTGATCCAATCGAGCTGAAACTTTGCAAGCGGACTCGTGGCGACGATTAAGAAGATCTATCAAATTTTCGTTAAAAAAAATTAATACATTTTTGGATTTTTCAAATTTTGAATGGTTTTTTCATACAACTTATTGTTGTATGAAAATATTTCAACGTGTCTGGTAGACGCGAAACCTTATTATAGTATAATTTTGGATTTTTGGAAATTTTTTATTACTCCCTTTCTTAGCGTCGCCTGACCAAAGCCCAATGCGTAGATTAAGCGAAAAAAAATGTTTCAACTAGTAAATGAGAAAGGGAGTATGATAAAAACTTGGTTTTTATGGGTTACTTTTTTTTCTTTATACAGTAAAAATTTATTTTATATAATAAATACTTATCCTCAGGAACCGACATGTAAAAGTATTGACAGGTTACAGCTAGTGGTACAATAAAGATAGATACTAATTAGACAATTAATATATTATCTCCTATTCAATATCACGAGAATGAAGCTAAAATTTTATGATATAAAGCGGAAACAACGAGTTGAATTATTTTCCTAATAGAATAATATGAATAAACAAAAAAATGATTTTGATGAAAAAGCATATTCCATTCTGTCGAGAAACTATAGGTTAAGTATTACAAAGTTATTTTGATTGTTGACCACTAATGGCGGTGAAATTAAAACAATAAGTTGTAGAAAATAATATTATATTGCAGAATAGAGAAATTGTAGGTTAATAATAATTACATCAGTCAGCTGTAAAGCAAAATAATAAACTTCGCTTGTTAATTACCAGGCACATGACAAAAAATACCATACTTGGCAGTTGGGTAGAAAAATTTCCATCCTAGAATACTTAGATAAGATTAATGAAGTCATCATCATAGCATCACCTATCTTACTGACGTGATTATCATAACAAGAAGACTGTATCATAAATGTAACCAACTCCATCCACGGGTTCAGTCATTTCCGATTTGAAATTTTAATGATCCGATGATCGATCCGGTTTTGTCACAAAGGCCTTGACCTAGTTGCACCTTGGCTAGATCACTATGATTCGTTGCCAGCTCCGATCACTAAACGTTTGGTTGAATTGTCACAAGTATAGGATCATCCTTGTGTCGTTTTGATATCCGCATCGTTGATTCAAGTTATGCCGCTAGCTGAGTCATAATATAAACAAAAATGGAATTAAAACGCACATTTAGAGAAATTTAGTTAAGTATAAGTACCTAGGTAGGTAATTTATGAGAATATTCAAATTACTGTTAATATGTTTTCTTGCTTAATAAGTTTTTATTTGCTGGTCCCTTGAAAAACGTATTAAGAAAGTTTCACTGTAGATTAATCAACCAAAACATGAAAAACTGTCTTGTGTGAATAGTGGCACTTTTGCATCTAATTTGTGTTGCAATTGATGCAAAAATAATTGCAAACTAAATGTGCCACATATACAATAACCTTATTTTAAAAAGTAACCTAGTCAAAATTTTGCCGTGTTGACTTATTTATAATAATAAATTGCATTTTTTGCACATATTAGCTGGTGTAGACACAATTAAATCTCTGACTATTTTTTTTTAATATTTAAAAAATATGAATAAACAAATAGTTATAAAAATTTTGAAATATTTTGTATTTGCATTATTTTGGTAAATTTATTACATTTGTGCCGCAACAGTCACCGGTGTTTGCAAATTTAAAAATAATTGTTTAGTCGAAATTAGCATATTGATCAATAAAATACGTTATGCTTATACATAACTCAATACGCAGCATATCATTTACACAAATTGGCGATATAGGGTATTTTAGATCTTTTTTGCTTGTCAGTCAACGTGTTAAACACGCCCAATCCTGGTAAATGAGTTTACCAACCGTAGTGTTAATCTTTTTCTATTCACATATTGGTTCATAGAAAAATTTATAAAAAATTATCCGTGCAATTTATTTTATTATATTTGACATCTCTACAATTCGCATAGGTCAATTATGTGGGCTACCCTGCTGCTCCCCGTGGAACATACGGATACATGGGAGGGAGAGGCGGGCGATCAGGAATCGGTGGAGGAAGAGGTGGGCGCGCAACCCGTGGTGGGGGCATTACTCGTACGCATAGAAGACACCGTAATACCCCGGCTCGCGCCCGGACTACCACCAGGCAAACTACCGTGGCCATCAATGGGTAAGACGATTATTCACACATCATTAGTGAAGAAGAAAGTTTTTTTTCAAGATTGTGTTTTAGCTAACTAAAAGTAAGAAACAAATCAAATTTTAACAGATGTATGAATGACATTTTTTCTTTAGCCTGAAAAGTTAAACAAAACAATGTATATAAGACATTAAGATGTTACGGTGAAACCGAGTGAACAACCTGCCTACTAGGTCAGACTTCACTTCATTTCACTGTAACAATGTAACCTAGCCTATGTTGGAAAAAATTCACTAGAAATATACTTTCACTGTAACATATAGGAAAGTTTTAGATTATTTTTTAGTTTGTTATTGAAGTGACTGAAACAGGTGATTGTTGGATGTACAATGTTGGTTGAATATGAAGGATGTATCAAAATCTCACTTTCTGTATCCCAATCGATTAATACAATGTAAATCGCATGAGCGTTGTCACCATGTTATATGATTGATTGAAGTCTCTCATGAAGATCATTTAAAGGTAGCCTTTTCTCTTTCAAAATTCTCAATTTTAAGTGCTTTAAATTCAGCCAAAGACAATATGAATATAATGCATTAAGAGCTCCCACTGGGCCACTAAACACGACCAGTAGTGGTTAAGAGCTGCCACCCACTGGGCCACTAAACAGGGGTGCTGATCACTCCGGCAGCTTGTGGCTTGGACATGGCCACTTAAAATGTATGAAAATCTCATCCGCAACTTGTGGGCCAGTGGGTGGCAGCCCTAATAGTTCTGGAAATTAATATTGAAACAGATATTAAAAATAGCGGGGCAAATGGTGTGGTGGTCATGACGCTCGCCTATTGATCTGGTGATCGGTGATTCGAACCCCATTCCAGGACACCAGCAAGTTACGTCAAATTTTCATAGCACAGGCTTTTGGCTTAGTTTGAGAATAGTAAGAATATTGATGGAACACGTATTCCGTGTTCGCATCTCTATTTATGAAAAAAGGTTGCTGAAACGTCACTTTAAAACAGCGTTTAAATGATTATTTTTTATATTTGACAGTAAAACTGTGAAAGCTGAAGAATTAAAAAATTCAGTTAACAGCGGAGATAATGAAGCCCTTGTAGATTCTACTACTGATGTTGGTCAATCCCAGGAACAAAATTCCGACAATCTCGAGTCGGATTGTGTGGTAGACGCTGTGTCTGGCACCGGTCAACCCAGCAGTAAAGGGCAGACCAAGAGTGGGAAGGGCGTGAAGAAGGGTGCTCTCAAAGGAAAGAAGAAGAGCAATCAAAAGACTGACTCACCTGCCAAATGTGATGACCTTAAGGTTAGCGAAAGCAATGGACCATTTCCGGATAACAATATCACAAGCAGCATCAACAAAACTAAGGTAGGTTTTGTGCAAGTTACTTATTATTTCAATTCCTTCACTCAATTATAAACCCTTGTATTTCTATATTATTCTACACAATATTTCCAGTTATATTTTCTATATTATTCTACTCAATATTTCCAGTTTATAATAAGAGGACATCAAATAACATTTTATTTAAACACTGATTTTTATTAGTGCCATTCTCATGATGTAATCTTTACATATCGACGGCTCCTACGTATAATATTGTAACCCACAAATTGAGGATTTTGGTTTTTTTTTGCATATTTCCTATGTATTTAATTATATCTTTAATTCCAAGAAAGAAAAAAATTATAATTAAAAAAAACATTATTTATTGCAAAATACTTTATTTTCTTTCTTGGAATTAATGATATAATTAAATACATATGAAATACACAAAAAACTCAAAATCGTCGAATTGTGGGTTACGATATTATACGTAGGAGCCGTCGATGTGTTAAAAAGTTCCGAAGTCTTGTCTGTTTTTTCAAATGTTAAATCTTTTTAATGAGATGGAATTGAATTTAACTATGGTTGACTATGTACATATTAGAGTATTCCGCACGGGAACACTTTAAATGAAGTGCGGTTCACCGATCCTCGCCGCGAAGTATAGGGTGACGTCAGCTGTCAACCTTGCTTGGTCGTACTAAAATGTTCAGCCAAAATCCAAAGTCCAAGTCCAGTCCAAAATTCAATCGAAGGGCAGTCCCAAAATCTGGTGCAGAAAATCCAATCCAGCAGAAATCCAAAGTGAGAAACAGTCGAAATCCAGTGCAGTAGTCCAAAGAAAATTCAAGTCAAAGCGGGGTCAGGCAGGGGAGAAATGAAAGTTGTACAAAGTCCAGTGTCTTAATGGACGCGCTCGCTAGAAGTCGTCTGGGTAATAATAGTACAATTAAATTCAGAATGTATGTATGTATGTGTGCCTCTTTTTATGTTACTTCATTACTAACGTAATCTGTACCCAAACACAAAATATCATAACTGCCGTGTTAAAAATTCATCTAATGTCAGTGGGTTGAGTTTTGGAAAGAAAAACTAAAATTCATAATTTCACTAGTAAATTTCAATTAATGTAAAGTTGACATTTTGAATTTTCTAAATGATTTAGTGTAAAACAGAAGAAGTGAAAAAAATTCTTCTGCTTAAATTGCGTGAAATATTTGTATGGGACTTCGTCTTTTTGGTGTAAATAGTGGAAAAACGAGGAATGTAAAATCAAAGTTTTACTGTATTATACCAGTCCTCCTTGAAGGTTGCTCCGAGTCTAACTTCAGACCATCGCTATTGTCGATCCTCTGATCTCTATGTCGACACTTAAGTCCAAGATAGTAATGACATAAACATCTCTTTTTCAAGTTCAAGTTCTCATCAAGACCATACTAAGAGTAAGAAGTATCTTCCTTAACCCAGTTTTTCTCCAGCTACCTCTGGGTTCTCTCCCTTTCCTTCAATCTTCTCTGAAAAAGATTTTTAATTTTTTTTATTATGTATGGTTCTCTATTTATACAGATGTGCCTTCTTTTAAGCTTTGTATATATACGTCCTTCATCCCTGTCATGATGGGTTGGTATCTTCAAATAATACTCCATGTATAGTTACAGCATTTATTGACCGGCTCATAAAATGCAAGTAATATATGAAGGGTCCACTGCAATAATGATAAATGTCCCTTTTACTTTTAAGATAATTGTTTTTTAATTTTATAAACGGTGAAAGAAAACAGATTTAAAGATGTAAAAATAATATTTATTTTTGTTAAGACACATGTTTCTTAGTATTATTCTTTTGGCAAACAAACACTCTTTGATCATTATAAACTAATTAAAAATTATATTATCTTAAATTAGTCTTAAAAAATCTGAATTATAATGACATCCACAATGTCCACATTGCATTCACAGTCAATAGTCAACAGATAGTCGTCCAAATTACTGGTTTAATTGACTTCTGATTCTTTTACATTGACAGCATGAGGAAGTTCATCGTAATAACATTTTGTTTCAGGCCTTCAGAACTTTTTTAGGAACTGCAGGTCCTTATATCTCATTGTAAATATAGTCAGCTTTTCCATTTAAGCCAAACCGGGCAATTTAAATTTTCCCTCATTAATACCCGCCTTTATAGATCGAAAAGAAAATGGTGTGTTAACCACACTTGACTCCCGTGGACTATTACATATTAAAATTTCTGTGAAACATGAGCCGAGAATGTTCTTTGTAGACTCTTAATTCACATACAGGTTTTAAGGAAAAGGACACTTTTTTTTTAACGGTTTCACAAATGCAGTCCAGTCCTTGAATGCATCTTGTGTACATTTTATAATAACCGTTATTTGTAGTTATATTCGGTACAGGAAGATTTTTTGGAAGTCCATTGTTATCGAGGCTGTTGTGGCATCCTGCCTAGCTGTCAAATGAGATTTCCTCTTTTTATCATAAAATACTTCTGCCCTCCTTTTATGTGCTAGATTCTCAATTTCCAGCTTTCGAAGATGAGAAAAATCTTTTTTTTTCATGACCATCAGGAAGAGAAGCAATTTTAATTGCTAATGTTTTTCTCTGCTTGAAATTCATCGCAAGTCAAATGTGTGTCCATCCTTGGGTAACCGAATGATATATTGAAATTTTTATTGAAATAATTACGATATGTTTCATATGTTACTTTGTCAATTGGATGATCTTCGTTAAACATTTTGTAAATCTTGGACAAGTTCAACTCGTCTGAAAGATATATTTTTTGACTCTCATTTCTTACCGTTAACTGATTTAAGAGTGTACATTAAATCGATAGTTTGTTTAGGAAGCTTTGTTTTAACATGTGCTCCCCATTTATCTTTTTGGACAACGCCATGCTCAGTCAGTAATAGTTGTGATAGACGGTTCCCACGCCATATATTATATTATATGGCGCGCGAACCGTCTATCACAATGTCTATTCTTAATCATCACACAATCATTGGGTGTTATTTGTCCTCTCTATTTTAATCTTTTGATTTGTAGCTCACGGGAAAAGCCACAGCAGCGGTAGTGAATGGAGGAAACGAAGCGTCACCCAATGGAGACCATAAGGGACAGGGAGACTGCCCGCTCAATGACTAGGTTTGCTCCATAGCCGCACTTCAAGAGGATATGTCTCAGTGTTCTTACATCTCCATTGGTTCATTTCACTTTATAAGTTTAAAACAAAAGCTGTTCGTTTTTATTTAATGAATACTAATGTTAACGGAATGCTAAGATTTACGATGGCTTGAATATTGAGACTTCCTGAATAATCAGACTGATGAAACAATCACTAATTTGTGATTTATATTTGATACGAATTAAATTCAGTATCGTTACTAAACAAAGACAACTTTAACCCGAATTTGACTAGAACAATCTCCAATTATCCAAATGGTGCAAATAACATTTGCAGGAAAATATTAGAGATTTAAAAAAATAACTGTGACAGAAAGTGATATATATTATACTTCTATTTTAGAAATGATAAGATACTATTTAATTGAATAATGTAAGCGGTTTTTATGATCAGAGTGGTATTATATATATTTATATATATATATATATCTTGCCCTATATTATTTAGTCGCTTGTGTGTTTTGTATTTATTTTCGTTGATGGCTTAGTTCATACACATTCCAGCAGACAATATGCATTAGCACTTTCACCCATTTAATCATTATCACATCTGCACTTACATAGCGTCTTATTTGGGTTAGCAGAAAAATTGGCCATATTTTTACATTTTTTTTTAAATATCTTGTTTAGTTCATTTAGAAGGACTTTCTTCCTTAAAAACACTGTTTCCTTACATTCTTGATGCAACTATATGATAGCATTTTGATTTTTCACCAAATAAGCAGTACGTAAATGGTTTGTTCTAAGGAAAAATCCATAATACATTTTTGAATTTAAACTTTTTTGTTCAAAATACAGTGGACCTCAATAATCATCATGTTTTTTTAGATGTTTGATATTTACCAATATTATTAATTTTTCAGTTATTTTTTAATAAATAAGAAAGACCTCTCCCGAAACAGTAGGCCTAACCTCTATGAAATACCAAAAGGTTTTTTTTTTTAATGCTCATCAAAAAGTTTTGTCAGTTTTTTTAATATTTTTTTTCAATATGTGGTAATATCTCTGCCTCCAACAAGAAAAAAATCAATCAAACTAGTCGTTTAAACTTTTTATTTTAAAATATAAAAAAAATTCACATCTATTATTATTATTATTAAAAAAAAAATTTTTTTCTGCTTGTCCCCACTGTTGTGTATGTTGAATATACACTTCACTGTTTTATGAAGAATCATTTTTATGTCTGGTTTGACCTAATAATAATAAAATACTTGCTAATATTAATTAATATTGTTGATTGAACAAATGTTCTCCTTTATATTTTGTTTTATTTTTATAGTTGATTATAAAAATAATTTAAACTTGAACGTCTATACAGTGGACTACCAAATATCTGGGATAGATGGTGGAAAAAAATCTCAGTTAATCCAAACGCATTGAAAAAATTGTCTAACAATACAGAAAAGTTCTAAAAATCATGCATCAAACTGAGGGTCGTGCACATGTGTGTTTATTCACAATGAAAATGTTGTCAACAGGTTGCAGGATTTTTTTTTTGCACAATTATTATTTACTTCACTAAAAAGACATCAAAAAAAGAAACAGGAGGCGCTCAAAGAAGATAAAGAGGAATGATTAATGAATGAGCACTGTTGATTTTCTTACAGAGATCAACTTACATTTCTCTGCATCATTATTGACACAGTATAATTCACCACACAATTTACAAAGTCTTTATCATTTTATTCTTCGTGATCAGTTACAATTTCATCTGAATTTCATCAACATCCCACACCCATCAATTTTGCTGCAAATTTGGTAACACTTATCATCTCAGAAAATTGTTTCCAATCTGGTTTTATTAACATTGTAAATTTGTTTCAGAATAAAATCTTTTTTTAGTTTCTATAAAATCTCGAAACTTAGAAGTGAATTCTCGTGCAGCTTGGTCATTACTATTTAATTTTTTGTCTTGAATGGCAATTAGTCGAAATGCCACGACTCTTTTAAAATAACATTAACCATCCAGGAAATGAGATAAAATCACCCTTTAATTCTTCTGAAGCATCTTTAATTCTTCATATAAATATTTTGCTTTCACTGCGCAAATCTTTAATTCTTCATATAAATATTTTGCTTTGGCTGTGCAAATAAAATAAAAACTGGCCCCCCATGACAGTAGATGTCAAATAACACAAATAACAGTCATAAATTACGCACTTTATTGTAAAGAAGTGACAATGACAGCCAGATGTAACTAACCCTAATAAAGCACTAAAACAAACAAACAAAACAAATGTTTTGAGAGATCCCTTTTCAAGCATGATGGGACATCTGACATTTTTTCTTAACCATTATGACCACTGTGAAACTAAAAATATTTTTTCAATGACTTGAAATTCGTTCCGTTAATTCACATCCTGGATAATTGGGAGTCGCTGTATGACTTATTTTATTTATAAATATTGTCAATTGTAATCACAGGGTGGATCTTCTACATTTAATTTAGATCCAGTTACAAGTGTCTTGAGCAAATTAAAGTCACAAATTGTGGGGGCCTGCAGGTTGAATATCCACATAGCTTAATCCAACATCTCTACAATTCAGTGACTGTAAAAAGTAGAATTTTATTCAAATATTTAATAAGTCTGCTTTTCGAGTGTCATAATGCAATTAAAAAATTCGATCTTCTGTGCCCACCTGCCGATTTAAATAAAAAATGTGTATGAATTAAGTAAACAATGATTATTTCCAGGTAAATTGGTGACCATGCAAAATATTTCTTAAAAAATGATGTATCTTTTATTGATTGATAATTGTTACAAATAATTAATTAGTTAATCACTACTATTTGAAAGAAAAACTATTATTGTAGTTGGGAAAACACAAATCGTGTTTGTCCAGCTAAAATTATTTTCTCAGTTATATTTATTTTCAAAATTAATAATCTTATTGAAATGTAAATTATTTTTATTGTAAGGTTTTTAGTGTATGATAGTTAGTTACCATTTGTTCTCATATGTTAATGTGTAGTGCCTTTGCCGCAGTTGAAATTGGCCTGGAAACTGCGCTGTTACGTTCTGAAGTTTTGTGATGGAAGTTACCAATATATCTGGATGCTTGTAGATCTAAGTCGATATAAACTAGATTTCGACAGAACGTTACCGTACATCCTGGCGTCTAGTGAATTGCCCATACAGTGTAGGTAGATAGATGGATAGGTGCTATTTTGTTAAATGGTGTAGCTAGTATTATTTGTCAATAAAATGTGTGGGCCTTCCACTATTCCAAATGGGAGGTACGGTAACATTGTATTTTTGTATATTTGTTATATTGTTATACCTAAATTAAGTATGATTAACTCTGATTATGGATTCGATGAATTTTGGATGTATCAATAAACCAACTGTTTGACAACAGAGATGGCATTTGAGTTTGTGTTGTCAAACCGTTGCTCAATGAGGCTTGTCTGGCGGCAGAGTGTGGAGCTTAATATTACTGTGCAGGTTATATCGTTTTGAGCTGGTCGTGTCTTATTTACACTGCCTTCATATTTTGGAGTGTTATTTAATGCGTTTATTGATACTGTGAAATAGAAATGCAATTTGACCATCAAAGACAAACACAGAAATGGCAATGAAACTCTTGTATACAATTTACTTGATAAAGTAAACGTTCACACTCACGGCGGAACAAGAATATGGCTATAAACATGATTTTAATTTTAACAGAAAGTCGAGAAACTGTTTTCTCCGACAAGGAAACTATTATTGTCTGACTCGCCATACAATAAATGAATGATGTCACTTACGAAGACAAATCTCAATACTTCCCGACTACAGGGGACAAAAGCTGTTATGCAGTTTCTCGGGGAGTCAATATGGTCTCAGACCAAGCATGAATCGTGCACGCTGCGGTGTGCACTTTCATTTATGGCCCTAGTGCCATCCCATTTAAAATTCTTAATCTTAATTATTGTTGCTTGCTTAACACAAATATTATAGTCTTAGAATTTTATCAAACTTATTCAAATACTTTTCCAAACCTTTAATGCAAATGTATGTGTTAAAACAAGTAGATATGGGATTGTTTATTGTAGGAATTACGAGGAGTTGGTTGAATAACTCATCGTATTTTTGTTTTAATGTAGTACTCTTTGTTAGTTCCGTATTTTATATTTTTGCTTCGTGCCAAGTATCGGAGTCTCACGCGGCTCGATGACGTCCTACTATTGTCAGCTGTCCTCTTGGCTACTGTGCATGGACCTTTTGTTGGAATAAAAATGCATGTATTTTATTTCAGTTTATATACATCCGATAATAATAAAAATAGCTTTAGGAAATGTCAGATGCTCATTAAGAAAATATTCTGAATAATTCTGATAATAGTTTTGTTGCCATGTCAAAATATAATATTGGAAACATTAGATTATTTGTCATATATACAGCAAATCTTAAATTGAAGTAGCTAACATTGATATCAATTCTTATGGCTTTTGAACATGTATACCTAAATACAAAAATAATGCAAGATTGTAACGAAGGATCTTAGAAGCCGATTTTTGGATGAATTGTAAATTGTATGAGTTGTACTTGTCTTCAATAAATAAAATCCATACATTTTGGTGTTTTATTTCGAGCAAATCAAGACATATTATTATATTTATCCATGCCAAATCTGCTGTGAATTTCTGAGACGGTCGTTCTTTCCAGGTCTGCAAGGGCTCCCATCACGACCTGAGCCGCATCCTTTACATCATTATATTCATGAAGTAATTGCAAATAATGCTTTCTTTCCCGAGTGTTATTCTTCAGTTCCATGGCTTTGTCTATTTTTGCTTCAATTTCTTTAAGTTTTTCAAAATCTTTTTCCAATTTGTTCTTCGACATCTGTTACAAATAAATTACACTAAATGAGAAACAGCATATAAAAGAATTTAAAATATTTTTATGGGCTCCTGGGATTACGAAGTCATAATATGTTATGCAGAAAGATTGTAACAATAAGATTTGAAAAAATAAGAATTATAAAATGAATTGGGTAAAACACTGAAATACTGTGAACACTGGCAATCATCCAGCAAAAAGAGCAAATTCCACAATTTTTTCTCTTATCTTCATTTTATTTTCATTGCATTTTTTGTCACATTTTTGTATAGAATTACAGTAAAACCCTGTTAAGGCGGTACATACATTTTTCAAGCTGTCAAAGTGGCGATATGTGTCGGATAGATCATGCTACTTAATACGAGATCGAGACACGAACAAACGTCATATCAGATAAACCTTGCAAGAGCGTATTTTTTACGTGTTCCTTTGTGAGATAGAAAGGTTGCGAGGAAACGAGACAACCATATGGGGTACCGACGTTTCTAACTTACTTCAATCACGTGCGTTCTAACTTACTTCAATCACACTTTTTTCTACGCTCATAGGTAGGTATGCGAAAAATGCCAGCGATTCAAGATAATAATTTTATTCAAAAACATAACCATTACAAAAACACAATGGTTGGTTAATTATTAAACTGGTCGTATGCCACGAACTTTCGCGCATGATTGCTGTTTTTTAGACACCTTTTTGTGATGGTTACATTCATGTAAAAATCGACAATAATCGCTACGAAGTTGCAGTTTCTGGTTACTCAATATACAGACTTCAATAATTACTTATATTTCAATAATTATTCATTAATTATGAAAATAAGTAATTAAATTTACTGTCAGAAATGTACGCACATGTTTATCAAATAAAACCATAGAAGCAATAACACTAAAGATATTGTATTTCAATATTTTCATATATATCAAAGAATATAAAAATACTTAACTTTTACTTTTTTAACAGATAAATAACACAATTAATGCGCAGTTCGAAGACGACATTTGGAATGATTTTTTGTCTGGTTTGCGTGGCAAATGAGGTTACCTGACAAATAGAACTCGTTCATTCATTCAAAAACTTGAGACATAACTTTAAAACAGAGCTTTAAAAACCCATAAACGTAGGTAAAGTCCGCCGAATTCGCATATGTGTCTAGGGAGCGCAGATCTGCGCTCCCGCACCCGACCAGTTAAGTAAAAACATATTTCACTAGATTATCAAGAAGACTTAGCTACCAGATGTTGTATTATAACGTGATCTTTGATCGTAACGTAATGGTGTAAGCAGATAAGCGAGTGCCGCCATTCATGTCATGTCTTTTGGTTAACTAAGTTGTTTTATCTGAGCCGACAACAGTGGATGGAGTGGCTGCATATAGGAATGTACATGGGGGCATAGGTTCAGACTAGATGGTCTAGATGACAGATATCAAATCGAGATTACCGTATCATTGGTAATTGTCAACCAATTTTTGCTGTATACCATGGAAATCTGTTTTCGTGAAAATTGTTTGCATAAAATACTCCTCATTATACGTGCAAGATTTTTAGCTAATGTCTGTACACATGTACATTTTGTGAAAATATTTTTGAAATAAATCAGTCGCAATAAGCTTTTCTCAGATTTATTGCTAATTGCAGATTTATCAACAATATCAGTTAAGCAATTTCACTGACTGAGTGTCCCCTTCTACATACTACAGAAAAGAATTTTCGACAGAATGAAAAGTCCGAATGGAAAATAGGGAAAATGAGAATGATTGGCAGAATGAAAGGATTTCAAGTGCGCATATAATAATAGATTTTATACAGTTTAAGTAGAATATCTTTATTTTTATACAAAAAAATAGTAAAATGAATATGTAATTGAGGTAAAAGTTAACTGTTCTATGATATTTCTATATTTTCAGTACTTTTCTGCATACCAATAGCACAAGCCAGCATTGAATTAATGCTTCTTTCTTCATCTGATTTAAAACCATATCCATTTGTTCTGTCTGCCATGTTCTTAACTTTTTGTAGGCTACTTTCATCAAAAATATCTAAGAGAATAAATGAAACTAAGCTGTAATCCTCTATGATAGATATTAAAGCTGCATTTAATTTCCTGTACTTTGACGTTATTGAATCACCATCTAAAGTATCTAATAGATAATTCAAATCGAGAACTTCACTGTAAAAATCCAATCCAAATTGCAACTTATCAGAATGTTTTTTAAGCAAATCCACCTTAGACAAGACGTTAACGTGTGGTAAACCAATTCTCAACATCGCACTCAATGACAAAATCAAAGATGAAATGAACTTTCCAGCATCTGAGCAGTGGTGCGAATCCACTAAGTGGACAGTGCAAACTTCGATCTCAGATTTCTTTCCAAGCAAAGAAAATATTCTTCCAAGACTTCCATGGTGGCTATAAAGCTCAACTTGTCCAGGTATATCAAAAATAAAGTAGCTCTTTTTACCACTGGATGATATCTTTTCATGTAACCAGTCAAAATTTGTTTCTAAATACTCTATACAATACATCAATCCTGCATTTGGTCCAAGTTTCAGATCTACCATGGCATCTTCCAACTTAATTAGAGACTTTATGTCAATGTCCGGGCTGTATGGCAAAATATCATTTGCAGGATCTAAATTTACAATAACAACTTTTCTTCCGTTTCTCCGGAGATGTTCTGCCATTTTCCCACAATACGTAGTCTTCCCCGATCCGGGGGGGCCGATGACCAACTGACCATACAATCCTTTTGATTGTTTGATATTTTGAAGAGTTTGCACATTCATTTTTATATTGTAAGGTGATTAAACACAAAACAAATCTAAGCAAACATCTTTCACCGCTTTTAATGTTTCCACAGTATAATTTTTTAGACTAGAAAATAAATACAGGGGTTTATCAATGTTTAAATTTTCTGCTAAGTACCTAGCAGTCACTTGGTCGTTTATATCGCAAGCCCCCAATAAAATTTTAGAATTAAATGATGATTCGTTCAGTCCGCCAATGGAGGATATATTATCTTTTTCAATCAGTATGAGTGATCCGATTTTTTCAAACTGAGTAACTATTAAAAATAGACAATTGTCGAAGTCAGCCCACACAAAATCTGTGTGTATGTTATCTATTTCAGCGCCAATGGATTTAAACACTCTATTTCCTGATAGAGGTATTTCAGCATTTGTCATGAGATTTTTCATCAAATTAGGGAGTTCCATCATTTGAATACATTGACGAAATCTAAAAAAATGTTTAATTATATTCAACTTTTGAAAAAATTAAGAATAATTATTTATATCTATTTCAATATTTAAAACACAATATTTTCTTTTCACCAGGATATTCAAAATGTTTAAAACTTTCGAAGTTTGCATCTGGTGGATCAAAATTTGGTAGCCAATGATAAATAGCGGCACCACAAGACAGTTTACCTACAACATGACTACACATGTTTTCACAAGACTAGTATTGGCATTGGCAAGCGGACTAGAAGTTTGTTTTAAAACTTGAGTATAAAATATTTATTTTTCAGGACTGGATATCTTTAATTATTCAATCTGAATTTGAAACCGAATCGTTCCAGACGCACTATTATTTTACTTTATGGCCTCACTCTTATTTTCTTAAAAATAAGTATCCTAGCGCAGTCGAGTGCCCTGATGTCAAATCTGAAATCAAAATTTGGCGGTCGTAGGTATTTAAAAAGTTATTACAATTTAAATTTTGAAAATTTTCCATAGGTTCTGACATTTCAATAACTTTATATATAATATATGTGACGCGAACCATAGACAATTTTTCACCAAGATATTTTTTTTATTAAAAATCATTAATAATTCTAGCAAGGTGTGAACCATAAAAGAAAAAAACCGTGATTCAATAATAAATACATAAATTTAACAAAAAGTATGTTTTATAAACATTATCATTTTTTATGAAAGGCTAAATCCAAGATAATGGTCCCATTGCATATACAACGAAAATGATTATTTCACTATATTATTGAATGTGCTAATAATAAAATGAAAGATAATTTATGTTTAAAAAGTATTAAATAAGAGATCACTTTAAACTTTCGAAAAATGCACTGCATATTTTGACATTTCATAGGCAATATATGAGGTTAGGTTAGGTTAGGTTATTAGGTTTGGTTTGTTTAATTTAGATTACGATTATTTCAGTTAGATTAAATTAACAGGACACTAAATTATATAGTGAAATACTTATTTTCATTGTATGAACAACGGGACCAGTCTTGGATTATTCCCTATGAATGTATATTTTCGTACCGATGTGCCCCCGTATACTGGGAAAAGGCAAAAATTTTCAATTTGTCTAATTCAAAGAAAAATTCTATGGTTCGCGTCATATATTGTAGATAAAATTATTGAAATGTCAAAACGTATGGAAAATCTCTATTTTTAATAAAATCGAGTGAGGCCATATAGTAAAGTTTAGCCCAGTAGTAAAGTAAAAGTGAACTCACTCGTAGAGGCGAAAGGAAAACACACCAGAGAGTGAACCGCGCCATAGTAGTAGTCACCAGTAGGTAGTCAAAATGTTTTAAGGTATAATATATGTTGTAATAGAAACTATTCAAGAAGTTTAAAATTCATTCAGTTACCTGGATAATGCGCTAATTAGGAGTATATACTATCGAAGTCCGAGAAGATCTACAACGTAGAAAAAAGACAATATAATCTACAAGTGAAGCATGATCCGAACCGTTATTGAAAAAGAGATATGACCATAGAAATGGCAATATAGATATGACCACAGAATATAGGATATGACTCGTTCAAACATACTGTCACAGTCGCAACCATAGAAAAGATGTATAGTCCGTCTAACTTATCTGAAGAATGGCCAAATTTGGAACTAACGACGCCATATTGGATTATCTACAGCTGACAGATCTTTGACAGACTTTGTTTACAGAGGGGTTCACGACTGTTTCGATAGTTTTTTAAGAAAATTTTAGATTGTCACCATGCCAAAACCAGTAAAAGCGGTGTTCGGGAAATAATCTTGAGAATGCACACGTTTTTTGAAGAGGAACAACGTCTAAAAGCCCCAATTATACCGTTTGATTTTGTTCATAGATGTATTACCGTCAATTGCCGCCGCTTCAGGTTAGTGCTGCCATGCAGTTATAATGATTTTCCCATACTTAGTTTTTTATTTTACTATTATACCATTTCTTCAGGTATTTCTGAATCGGCAATTTACAAAATGGTTAAAGAAGGTGGAAAATTGCATTAAAATATCTACACCCGGAAAAAAAAGAAAAAGGATAAGTGGAAAAATTGATATTGATGACATTGATTTGGGAGTCATCAGGCGAAAGGTACACGATTTTTATACTTTTTAAAAAAGAGTTACCTACATTAAGTAAACTGCAAAATGTATTGAAAGAAAACATAAATTTTCAAGGATATCGTGAGATATAACGTAAATTACTGCATAAGCTAGGCTTTCGTTTTCGGAACACTAAAAGTAACCGTAAGGTGCTTACAGAGCGCAATGATATAATTAATATGTGTTGTTCCGGATGGGAACACCTTTTTTATGCAGCTCAGTAGTCTTCGCTGGTGGGGCAGAGATCGCCACCAGAATTTGCAGTGAAGCTCGTAGTCCGTGGATATGCCAGAAGTCAAACGCCGAAGTAGTGCTTTTATCGTATTAAAGTCGAAGAAAAAATCCGAAGCGAAGTCCAAGTCAGAAAGCAGTGGTCACAAAAATCCAAGAAAGCAGAGTCCAAAGGAGGTGAGCAGGGGTCAGAAAGAAAAGGCAGCAAGAAGATTGTCCAAATAGCGATTCTCGTACCGACGCGGGTGGCGTATCTGGGTACTCACTCAAAAAATGCATTTTATTTATACCAAATTCAAAATTTCACAAGATTGCGTCATAACATGTTACAGAAATCAATGAGATTGCGTAATTCTGGGAAGGCGCCGCAGCGCTGCCAGCGGCCGAGCGGTGAACTACGTCATTCGCGGTTGCACAATTTCACCGCGCGGCAGATTTCATATGACAGATACAAATTAATTCATAAAAAATGCATTTTAGCTCCCAAGAGACTAATACTGTGTTATTTTGTAATAACAGACCTAGCAGATGATAATAACACAGTTATTTGGACGGGCTGGGTCATACAAGGCCCAAAAAACTAAAATTAAATTCGCCACAAACGGCTCAAATTTTCAAAAATTCATAAAAAATCAAAAACAGCATTTTTACAAGTTTTGCTATGACAAATGTAATTTGCGCATGCAAGCGCTCATTTTAACAGTAATTCCAAATATTTCAGGTAAATATTTACTGAGTTATAGGCATTCAAAAAAGCGCCAAAAACCAATTTCTTTATTTCACTCTCAGGCGCGCCTATATCATTCCACATGTATAAAAATACATTTTCCAGACAGGCATTCAGATAAGGAATGCAATGACACTACATAAGTAGGAATTCGTCCACGGTAAGCCGCTCTGATTGTCGATAAAAAATTCAACTTTTTAATATCCTCCACGGCGAGCCGTGTGCGCGAGCTTACCGCGACGTGGGCCCGCAAACAGGCGTCTACCGTTTCCAAATCGAGAAAAATACAAAATTTTTCTCACGGTCTTCCAGTACTCATTCATTTCATGATGACCATCTCCACGATGGCGCCCGGTGCAGGCCTTCGGGCCCCCGTGGAGGGTATCCCATATACGCATCTCAGACGGGGGCTCGGAATTTGAGTACTAGGCGTTAGAAGTTATAGCCGGTCAGGTAAGTTTGTAAAATCTCTGAATATTCAAAAAACATTTATTGCCCGTCGGCGGATTCAACGGCGGAAAGAAAGAGACGAGACCCTCTGCAGCGAGACTCGTCTCCCGTGTTGGCGAATATTGCGTGCCACACTCATGCCCATTTAGTGTTGGCGAACATCGCGGGTACCGCGTGCCACACACATACTTTACTTTGGGGCGTTACATCGCGGAAGAATCCCTTCGGCTCAAACTTCTAACCTTTGTCCACCTTAATTGCGGGCGCGGGCTCCTGCCATTTATTTCGGCGCGCCAATGTCGGCAAGTATTCTTTCATCCACCGCCGCCAGAATAAATCGGCCATCTGTTGCGATATTCTCCACTGTCTTTTCAGGCATACATTTTCATCTAGCGCCCCGTATACCGCCAAATGTGAATTGCGGCCGGTCGCTCCCAGCAACAGATGGTTCGGCGTAAGAGGCGCGTCATCTTTCGGATCAACCGATACATGCGTCAACGGACGGCTATTAACAGTATATTCGGCCTCAGCCAACAGAGTCCTCAAGGTTTCTTCCCGCGGTGCCCGCTCCTTCAAAGTAGCCTCCAACGCCCGCTTCACGGCGCGTACCAGGCTCTCCCAGGCGCCACCCATATGTGGGGCGAGGGGGGGGTTGAAGTTCCATTCAACCCCGCTCTCCGCGAGGTGCCCATGCATCCGCGGGTCACTTCTCAAATCTTTCAGCGCGGCTGCCATCTCTTTTTCCGCGCCTCGAAAATTGGTTCCATTATCGGAATATAGTAGGCGCGGATGCCCGCGCCGCGCTGCCATTCGCCTTATAGCGAGTATGGCCGAGTCTGCAGACAAAGACTCGGCGATTTCCAAATGTACGGCGCGCGTTGTGAGGCATGTAAATAGCGCGCCGTACCGCTTCTCTCTTCGCCGGCCGATAGTCACCTGCATTGGGCCAAAATAATCGAGTCCACAATGGTAAAAGCGGGAGTATTGTAAGCCAGTCGGCAATCTGGCATTTGACCCATTAACGGCGGTTGCGGCTGGCTTTTTCTGTTTCGGCACGCTTGGCATTCATATTTCACCCGGCGCACTGTGGGTCTCAATTTTAAAATATAAAAATTCTCCCGCACATCTGCCACAGTTTTCTCAGTGCCCGGGTGATTTTCCTTCTCATGATAATGCCTTATCATCAAGCGGGCATACGGGTGAGAGCCGTCCAATACTACCGGCGCCCTCAAGCCGGCCGGTATTTCATGCACCGCGGTTTGCTCGAGCCGCGAGCCCATCCGTATAACTCCATATTCATCCAGGCGCGGCGTCAGTGGATACAGCCGGCTGGTCCTTGGGACGGCTCCACCGCGGTGTAAAATTTTTATCTCCGTGCCGAACGCCTCCGCCTGAGAATGCAATATCCATGCGCGCTCGGCTGCTATTCTTTCGTCGCAGGTGACATCTCGGCCGGGCCGCTCTTCAGCGCGGCGGCGGCAATTCCAAATGAAGCGCCTTATCCATGCCGCGGTGCGCACCAATTTTGTCCATGATGAGAAGCGCTTTATATCGGGCAATGCTCCCCCCGTGGGCGTTCCTCTGGTCACCAAAACAACATCTGCTCTTTTTTCCAGTACTGTGTTATCTGGTTGCCGCCGGCGGCTCTCTTGCGGCCACGCCGACTCTCCCCGGTGTAGAAAGTCAGGGCCGCTGAACCACATACCATCAGCGGCCAAATCTGGGAGTTCGCCGTCCCGTGTCCCAATATCAGCGGGATTATGTTTAGTGGGGACCCATCTCCAATCGGCGATTTTTGTCAGTTCATCAATCTCTCCCAGCCGGTTAGCGACAAAAGTCGAATACGCCCGGGGGTCGGTCCGCAACCAGCATAACACCGTGGTGGAATCGGTCCACAGTACCGTACGGGCTATTTTACAGCGGTACTCTTTTTTCACAGCCGCCGCCAATCGCGCGGCGATAAGTGCCGCTTGCAGCTCTAGCCTCGGTATTGACAGCGGTTTTAGCGGTGCCACCTTACATTTTGCCGAGATGAAGGCTACGGAATTGCCACCCTCTCCTGTCTCGACAAAATAGGCCACCGCGCAGCTCGCTTTTTCAGAGGCGTCGCAAAAGATATGAAGCGCGACTTGTGATGGCTCCTCTTGTTCGCCTTTCAGCTCGATCCTACTCCTAACTGAGTTTACGCCTTGTTAGAGGCAAACAAGCTATCTATCTACGTCGGGTGAAGGCTCTACGGTTTTTAACGTAGTATTTCCAAACACCCTCGCTTTATTCAAGACCTCCCCAGTTCACGTTGTGTAATTTTTTGTTTCGAGCTATAGGGGATGAATTGGTTTTGTGGTAACCCTAACGCAAGCTAAACTTAAATTAAATACTGGGGTATGAAGTTCGTGAATGTTCATGGAAAACGCAAACAATACTACCTAGCACGTCAATTAAGCCCTACGGTGCAATTGCTAAACATACTATGTTCCGTGGCCCTATATTATTTACCTATCATTCCTACGGACTGAAACCACTGAATCTGGTGTAGCTGCGCTTCCAGAGTGCGCGATCCTCTGCTTCCATGCCCTCTCCGCTCGATCCCCCATTGTCCTACCTGTATGGGATCGACCGCCGTCCACTGGAAAGGTTAGTGACGTGCCGTTATCACATGCGCATGCACATATAGAGTACATAGATCCCCTGAAAGCCCTCGAGTCCTTCGTAGCCGTTCCTATGGATGATTCCGTCTTCGACGCCCTCGCTGATTAATAATTTTATCTCTCGCCGTTATCTCGCTGTGCTTATTCCTTACGATCTTTATATTTACTCTGCATTATCTTTATATCAATTACATTGTTACGTTTATTTACTAGCCGGCCTAAGTTCCGTCACCTGTATCTGGCCCTATGTCTCATTCTAGTGGTACGTTGGGTTCTAATGGATAAAAGGGGTGTGGGAGGTATGTATAAATGTATGTGTACGCGAAAAATGTGTTTGCTTTAAATTCGGCCCCTCCGTACCCAAAGGCTCATCGGTGACTGATCCCATCTTCCTTCTCCCGACACGAGTTCCGGATACGTTGACCTGAGCCTGGATGCGCCTTTTCATGTTGGGCCTCTTCTGTGCAAAGTACCGCACCATCCCTCGCGTCAGTGTCTGGCGTCCGGGCTCAGAGCCAGTTTGCCCCCCGAATTCCAACTCCTCCAGGTTAAACTAAGTTAAACTACGGTATATATACTGAAGCTACTGTAAAGATGGTCCCGGGCCACCTGTCAAGTCAAAGATATGCGAGTGGGGAAGGGGAGTTTCCTAGGCTCCCCAACCCTCGCCTGTGAGCAACTGCAGCCCATTGGCCATTCGCGACACTACAGTGACTGCAACCACCCTCCCAGGTAGTACTTATTATAATCTGATATGCATCAATACGTTCAATCCATTCCAGACGAGGGAAGACATCCGCACGGGTGTTGTGCCACCCGTGAAGAGCCCCCTCATACACTACGTACGAATAGATACATACTAATAAAATATAATATACATACATATACATACATATACATACATATACAATACATAAATAAATACTTGTAATGGTTGGTTGCCATGTGGTTTCACGAGGCCATGACCCCTCGTATTAGTAGATGGAAAGGTGGATCTGGACAGTAGGGATATGCCTAGCCCCTGGCCAGGGATGTCGGTGTATTTTCTCCAAATGGTGTACAGCTAGAATCCTGCCATCGATGATGATGGGATCTGCCTAATTTTCTCCGGCTGATGTGTAACTGGAACCCTGCCTTCACTGATGAAGATGATGTTGTCACTATCGAAACGTCACCTGATGATATTTATCTGCACCACCGCTAGTGATGATGATGATGATGATGATACTATCTTAACGTTTCCTGACGATATATATCTGAGACACCGCTAATGATGATGATGATACTATCGGAACGCCTCCTGACTATATATGGCTGGGACACCGCTAATGATGATGATGATGATGATACTAATGAAACGTCTCCTGACGATATATAACTGGGACACTGCTAATGATGATGATGTTGATGGTACTATCGAAACGCCTCCTGACGATATATAGCTGAACCACCGCTAGTGATGATGATGATGATGATGATACTATCGTAACGTCTCCTGACTATATATAGCCGAAACACCGCTAATGATGATGATGATACTATCGTAACGACTCCTGACGATATATAGCTGAAACACCGCTAATGATGATGATGATGATGATGATGCTATCGAAACGCACCCTGACTATATATAACTGGGACACTGCTAATGATGGTGATGATGAAGATACTATCGCAACGCCTCCTGACTATATACAACTGGGACGCTGCTAATGATGGTGATGATGATGATGCTGTTGAAACGTCTCCTGACAATATATAACTGGGACACTGCTGATGACGATGATGTTGATGATACTATCGAAACGCTTCCTGACTATATATAACTGAAACGCCACTAATGATGATTATGATGATACTATCGAAACGCCTCCTGACTGTATATATAACTGGGACACTGCTAATGATGATGATGATGATGATACTATTGAAACGCCTCCTGACTATATACAACTGGGACACTGCTAATGATGGTGATGATGATACTATCGAAACGCCTCCTGACTACATACAACTGGGACGCTGCTAATGATGGTGATGATGATGATGCTATTGAAACGTCTCCTGACAATATATAACTGGGACACTGCTAATGATGATGATGTTGATGATACTATCGAAACGCCTCCTGACGATATAAAGCTGAACCACCGCTAGTGATGACGATGATGATGATGATACTATCGCAACGCCTCCCGACGATATATATCTGGAACACCGCTAGTGATGATGATGATACTATCAGAACGCCTCCTGACTATATGTGACTGGAACACCGCTAATGAAGATGATGATGATGATACTATTGAAACGTCTCCTGACGATATACAACTGGGACACTGCTAATGATGGTGATGATACTATCGGAACGCCTCCTGACTATATATGACTGGGACACCGCTAATGAAGATTATGATGATGATACTATTGAAACGTCTCCTGACAATATATAACTGGGACACTGCTGATGATGGTGATGATGATGATGCTATCGAAACGCCGCCTGACTATATATAACTGGGACGCGGCATATGAATAGACAAATAAATACCTAATTAATTAATGAATCATCAATTAAATAAATAAATAGAAATGAATAAATAAGTTCGGCGTCGAGCACACGGGCCGCGCGATCCCTGGAAGTTCACACACATGCAGAGAAGGGTTAATTTGGCAAATTAACTCGCCCCTATTATGGTCAGTACGGATTCAACATGCAAACAACACCTGTGGAAAAACATATGTAAAGTTTACGGTACAGGGGTTAGCTTTCACTGTCGGCGCTTCTTCCGTCTCTGTCTGGGGTATCGAACCCGAGACCATTCTTCTTAATCGTGCGCCACCTTTATATATCGTTATAATCTCAAAACGGAAAGATGATGACATGACTTACCCATCTGCCGCCGATTATATCCATTCCAGTGCATCGTAGTTTCACTTTATGTACCTCACTTTATACCTAAGGATTGCGAACACTTGCCTTGCACGCGCATACGATTCACAGGCCCCTAATTAACTATAGTTCGCGACCTAACCTTTGATCCTGCCATCACGCGTTTTTAAGTTTCCGTAGCTGGGGCTTAGTATCCAGCCTCTGTAACTATACTGTGTATATACTCTAACCAAACCGAAACTAGACATTATTTCCCTTTCTTTGAATTTATATTCCTCGGGATACCGGAATTAGACTCTAGCTCGACAATTGTAAGTATTCATATATCTTAATAATACTGTAACATAGTCCTTACGCATCCGTACTTACCCGGGTCATCGAGACTAGACTCCAATTCTAATGATCATACTCTAATGATTATACGCACCGATATTTTTCATAAAACCCGTTACCAGTTATTTTCCGATGTTACATATTCTTATATTTATCCGAAATACCGGGATTAAGCTTCGAATCTAGGATTCCATCCATTTATAAGTTTTAACAAACCCATGAAGCAACCACTTGTCCACTTGTTGTTGTTAAAGAATTGATTGCTTCTATAATAAAACCCCACTAGTCTACATCTTTTTAAGGTCAATACATATTACTTTTAGGGTCCGCCGGTTTAGTTTTATTCTTAATATAAATTTATTATCATCTCGAATATTTGATGTCTACTCTCCGGCAAATTTTAATATAGTTTAAATCATTTTAATATAGTTTATCATTTTAATGTAGTTTAAAAATTACGGGATTCTGTAATTTTTACAAGTATAAACAACCCCAATCTTACCGAAACCATTTTATGTAGTGAAAGACGCGGGATTTATATTCTTCCTAAAATGTAAAATGAACCCGGTCTAGATGAAACATCCTTATTTAGTTTCAGGACAACGAGGTTTACGCGTTCCCCGAGGAATATGATATAACCCGATCTAAACGAAGGTAATTTTATATAATTTTAGGACAGCGGAACTTACAAATTTCATAAAGTATATCGTGAAGCCAATCTAGGCGGAGACACTACGTATATTTTAAACAGAGTAAGAGTTTAAATTTTATCATCAGGCCTAATAAACCGCAAGAATGTCCTAGGCATAGTAAACAAAATAGCGGTCAAAGCTGTAGTGTTTCTATGTTCACACGTTTTAGCTCAAAACGAATACTATAATTTTCACATTTATAATACAAGACGCGAATTTCTAAACGAAACATTTTAAAATAGTTCCAATTGAAATCTACATGTTTCATATTTACTAAATGAAGGCGCGAATTCTAAACGAAACACTAACATTGCTCAAAAACGGGACCCTATATTTATATATGCTTAAAATGAAACGCGGATTCCCGAACGATAGCATTTTATATAACTAAATGTAACGAAATCTTATATAGTTTATAAATAAGTAGACCCGGCCCCAGGCGGTTTTTATATATTTTCAATATAACGAGGCCCTACAACATCTTTATAAGTATAATACAACCCCGGTCTATCGAAACAATGTACTAGAAGTTTTTATATGTTTGAATACATGATATATGTTTTTTTTTTTATACGCGTTTTTATACGCGAGATTTACGTTTTCGTATAATACAAAGTAACCCAAATTATACAACCGCGAAGTTTACATCACTCCTAAAGTATAACCAGAACTAATTGAAACATTTTTTCATAGTTTAAGTCCGCGAGGCAAATATCTTTCATAAAATATAAAATACCCGAATCAAATTAAACATATTTTTACCTTATAGACTTTCCCCAACGCGCGTAATAATCCCGGCCACATGAAACGTTTTTATATGTTTTAATAGCGCGGGACCTATGTTTTCCTATATAATATAAGATAACCCGGGCCGAACGGAAGCAATTTTATATACTTTATAAAATAGTGAAACTTGTACTTCTGTAAAACCGTAAATAAACCCCGACCCCCACGAGATTATTTTATATAATTTTTTTGAATAATGAAATTTCATACGTCTGTAAAATTGTAAATAAGTCCCGATTCTCACGAGATTATTTTACATAATTTTCTAGAATAATGGAATTTATGCATCTGTGAATTGTAAATAAACCCCGATTCTCACGAGATTATTTTATATAATTTTCTAGAGTAATGGAATTTATACATCTGTGGAATTGTAAATAAACCCCGATTCTCACGGAATTACTCTATATACTTTTAAACGAAATGAAAATCTAGATTATTATGGGCTGAACCTGATACCCCGCGAGATCAGCTATATATTTTTCACTAGACGTATTTTTAATCCCAGAATTTATTCGCTATAATTTTAACGGACTCTTACTATTAAACATAAACAAAAAAATTATTAAAATAAACTAAATATTCTTTCGATAACTAAAATAAACCCGGTCTAATCGAAACATTTCATATAACGAAATATTATATGCCTTACAAATGTAAAAATTAAAATGAGACCTCGCGTATTTAGCAAAGATAGGTATTTTATAAGACTTATTTAAAATCGAATCTGTTAGTAACAACTCCTTTATCTTTTTACAACTTCCCGCGTGTTTAGCATAAAATAGGTATCTTTATAACGCACAGCTAGTTTCCAGAGATCCGCCAATACTATTCCTGTATACTTAGTAAAACGAAAATTTAACTAAATTTGAACTCTAGCGGTTCCTGAAATTCTGCGAATATTATTCTGTGAACCTAGTAAGACGACAAAAATAATTAACTTTATAGAACATAGTGATTTCCGAAGTTCCGATATGCCAGATTAATTACCTTTATAAAATAAAATCAAACCCGTACTCTGAGTTAAAACCCTTTTAACAGGACCTCGCGTATTTAGCATAAGATAGGTATTTTTACAAGATTTATTAACAATTTCCCGCGTGTTTAGCATAGAATAGGTATCTTTATAACGCACAGCTAGTTTCCGGAGATCTGCAAATATCAGTTCTATATATGCCGGACTAATCAACTCAATAAAGCGCAGTAATTTCCGAAGTTCTAATATGCCAAATTAATTACCCTTTATAAAATAAAATCAAACCCGTACCCCCCTTTTCTTTTAACGTGAGCAATAAACAATGTCGAAGAGTATATTTACCCGTACACAACTTTCACTTGAAATTAAACTATAATTTTCAACCACTGGGACACTCTAAGTCGACGGTAACTTTCACTCAAAAAAACAACCGACGCGGATTTCACACTCCCGTAGACGTTCACACCAACTGCCTGAATTCTGCTGTGTCTTGACATTTTAAAACCCCCCTAGCAGCCAAAGGTCCTAAGTCGTGTGTTTCCAGGATTTTCAATATCCTACTTTCCTTGAAACCAAACCTTTGTTCCTAAGATTCAGTTTGGCAAAAAAAAAACATATCTCCCCTTGGATATGTCAGTTGATCCCACCTTCTGTTGCCGTCTCTGTCTCCGTCCCTGTGCCTGTTTTGGGACGGACCCAGTGGCTTCAGACGATTTAAATTCGCTTCACAAGCGCGATAATTAATTTTTAATATTTAATTTCTAAGTTCAGTCCATATTGTCGTTTGATCAACCGTAACCACAATCTATCGGGTACTCCCCTAATCATAGTTGATGTTTCTTCACTATCTACCATTATCATGTCCCGTTCCCTCGTATTTTCACTCGTCTTTATCGGAAATTTAACGTTTCTTGGCCGCTATATCATGGGATCAATTTCCATATATTCACCACGTGCACACTGCATACCTAGATATAACAATCGTTCAAAGGTACTATACCTAATTTTAAATTAATTTTGGGCGATCTTTTCTCGTGGATCACCCAATGAATCCTGTCTTATGCCCGCGGCTCTAGTTGCGGAATTTAAACATAATTTGTAACCATTTATTATTATTTTTATTGGCAGTAAGATTGATCCACAAAATAACTATGTTACATAGACAGTGAATATTCTCGAACAATATAATACTGGAAGAGTACTATTCGCTATAACACAATAAACTATTAATGTAAGTTAAAGTAAATTTTTATATTCAGTGGAAGATTTTTAAGATCGTTTTGCTTTTAATTTTTTTTCCCAAAACAAAATAAATAAATAAATAAATAAACACACAGATACACACTCACACAACCCACTATTGGACATGTTTTTATTATTCTTTTATCGATTGTATGTATGTGTTTTCGCGTAATTGGCCCAAAACTCTGTGCATCAATTATTGTCTTTTCTTCAAAGATTGATTAATTATATGGCTGTAAGAAACCCAATAAATGAAAACAAATAAAACAAATAAGTAAATAAACCTCCAGTGCCGCAGGCAAGGCGTCGGATTAATTCAGTGCTCATTTATTGCCAAGGCACTGGACGCCTCCGCTGATAACTATATACCGCTCACCATGTTCTTAGAGGTGTGTTGAAAGATTGCTAGTATCTGTCGAATCGGTCTCAAGTAGTTGTCTGTATTTGTACGTTTATCATTATTACATGCTCTTGCTATATCCGTTCCACTTCACATTATTGTTCCTCCCGTCTTCGAATTTCTATCACACTATGTTCTCCTATGTTTTTGGTACTTATATGCTTGCTTTTTACTTGCATTTACTCCTATATATATTTGTTTCATTTATCCATCCATCTATAAGATCCCCATACGCTTTATCCTTTTATTTCATGTGTATATGGGCCGCAAATTCATATTATTTTATTTACAATATTCTTATCTGGATACACTTGTTCAATTATGTTTTGTGGGTTATTACTACCAAACCCGGCGAAATCTGAGCTAGAATAGCCAATCGTATACTCGTTATCCGTTCTGATGAGACTACGCTAATGTCGGACAGGTTTGTAGTGATTACATAGTTAATATATTGTATCTATATTTGAGTATATTCTTTTCTTGTCGTGCCATTAATATGCTTACACGTTATCGTTATCTCTTCCCTAACTATATATACCGTCATGGCGCAATTTCCTATCTGTTGTAAAAGCCTGAAGAGCGTTAGTCTACAGATAAATATAATAGAATTATAGTTAACTTTTCTATCCGCCCACGTTATCCGACTCCCGCGAAACGAAAATGAATCATTATTCGCTTCTCGACAGAGCGTTAGTCTACAGATAAATATAATGGAATTATAGTTAACTTTCCTATCTGCCTATGTTATCCGACTCCCGCGAAACGAAATTAAATCATTATCCGCTCAGTTAAGGTCACCCCTCTGGTACATCGTATACGTTTTAATCCGTGCTTCACGGCCAATTCCTATAAATTATTTATGGGGCGTTTTCCTCTCGCGATCCCCCGATTAGACCTGCCTTCCTTACTTTTGCTCATATTCTGCTATCTCTCTTGGGCGGCAATCCACTCGAGACCACGATTAATGACACTTAAACGGTTTCAAAAACCCAGCAAAAAAGTCAATAATTCAGAAACCTCGTGGAACTGTCAATATCATCGTCACCTTAGAGTAGACGTTAATCGGTTTTTTAACGGCTTAAACTGCAATAACCGCGACCTAAATCTCTGAAAACCATGTTCAGCATTTTTTATGGGAAGCACATGTGGACCGCTCGGACCGCATCGATCGTCAACCATTTGTACCAAACACGGCTTTACCACAAGATTAATATGATTTATAAGAATTGATTAGTAACTGCCCGTAACCTATATCCGATCAATCGCTACTAACTCCCTCCCAATACTAGCGTTTCATCATTCCCAAATTTTTGTAGCTCCAATACTACGCCAGGTGGGTTTAGCTCAATTTTTCCACGCGTAGCATTTAAATCATCTTAGAGTTCAAAATAAAAATAATAAAATAAAAAAAAAATCTATAGAAACAGGTGATTCATCACATGGTTTATAATTAAATTAACTAGAAGGTTTGCTAAAAAAATGAAATATTATAGTACAGGGCTCAGAAGATGAGATTTAATTGAAGTTCGGCAGATGAGTTCATTTTCGGGACGTAGGACACCAAAACCTTTCCATCATAAAGCCAAACATGTTGGTGTATAGTTTCTTTCGCTTGAATGAAACTAGTGTGAGGGATTCAGCTTCAACTTTACAAATTGTTGATCAGATCCATATCCGTACTTGATAGAAATTGCAAACTTTCGCATGGGTGACGTATTCGTAGGCAAAGTGTCTATGAGATCAATATGGCGATAACTGCACTCCGCGGACTGAGTTGACAGGGACAAGTGGGACTCCATATGCCAGATTAAGAAAGAATCCCAAACTCGAGATACGGAGACCAAACAAAAGGCAGGTGGATATGGTTTTCTCCAATATATTCACAGATAAAGTGTGCAGACCGACTCTAACGAAAACCCTATGCACGCTAGATAAAAGGAGAGAGAGTGAAAGTTGGCGCTCTCCCTTTTTATAGCAGCGCCACCTTGTAATCCCGATAAAGTAGACTCCTTGAAATTAAAAGGAGAGAGAGCGACAGTTGGCGATCTGCGTTTTTAAAGCAGCAATCTCCCTTTAAGGTGGCCTGCCTGAATTCAATACAAGATTACTAGGAGGGACAGACTCCTATCTTCCTAGGAGCGGAAATGTATAAATAAAACATTAAAATATGTATAAGGTATCAGGAAATATTGTTAAATAGTGACCTGAATAAAATATATAAAATTCAAATTTGTTACTATAACGTAAATGAAATTATTTGCAGAACTTCAAAGCGTCTGGTAGAAGAAATGACCCGCAAAAAGCGTGTGGAAATGATTCTGGTGGTCGCCGACCCTTAGTCTATTAAGCGTAGAACTCCTTCGTTCACCAGCCATACAAATATGTAACGATAATTTGGTTTAAGTAACACAAACATAATTAAATTTTAAAAATTTATAATGTATAATGTAGATCGGTGTCGTCATCCAATCCTTTCTAGCCATTCATCTGCACACTACACTACAGTACATAACACACATTATTCGTTTCCTTCCTCAGCACTTATCCCAACCAACTTCCCCGATTCACTCTCGTTTTCTTTATTTTAACTGATTTTATATTTCTCTTCTTTATGTTTTTTTTGTATTGTGGATCTTAATAACTTGAGTACTCTCTGTTCATGATTTCTTGCAATTATAAAATATTATATTCCTGAATAAATAAATAAATAAAAATGTATTGTGTGCCAGGATATTCTAAATTAGATGTTCTGCATTTTCTTTCTTTGAAGAAGTACACTCGCGTACGGCTATTCGGATTATGGTAATTTTTTGTGTGTTTATTTATATTTTTTGAATATTGTTAATTATTATTAAATTATTAATACATAGCGGTCACTAAGAATCTCGTTAGAGATCCGTTACGTCGTTCATCAGGGTTCTGGCTAGTGTAACGCCTTATTAATCGGTCGTTATGTTCAGCCCGTTACGCCGTTCTGTAATAACTTTTGGTCGTTATACGAAACGGATAATAAACTAGGGAGCCTTCCGTGAATTATGGCAGCGGGCAGTGATGTCATGTGAGACAAGTGAAGGAAAGTGACCTCCAGGAGACATCGGATGTGCCGCCATTGAAGGCCAAATAGAAAACCGATCTCTGCCTACAGATTCTTACTATTTTCAAATATAACCAAACGCTAATCAAGATATATATTATAGAAGTCTATCTCTATGAGAGATGAGACTTCTATAATATATATCTTCAAATTTAACTAAACGCTAATCAAGATATATATTATAGAAGTCTCATCTCTATGACAGATATATATTATAGAAGTCTCATCTCTATGACAGATGAGACTTCTATAATATATATCTTCAAATATAACTAAAGGCTAATCAAGATATATATTATTTAACTATTTTCAAATCTAACTAAACGCTAATCAAGATATATATTATAGAAGTCTCATCTCTATGAGAGAAGAGACTTGATCTTGATGAGAGATAATCTCTCTATTTAAAAGAAAGGGAATAAAAATAGCTTCTTCTCTAAGAAACTATTTTGAATTGATTTTTAACCCTTTTCCCGTGATCCAATTGAGCTGAAACTTTGCAGACAGACTCGTGGCGACGATAGAAATGATCAAACAAATTTTCGTTTAAAATTTTTGAATAATTATAGTATAATTTTGGATTTTTCGTTTTTTTGAAATTTTAACTATTTATATATTGTTTAATGTTCGAGCCCGACGCGTGGAGTAGGCGCGAAACCTGTTTCAATGAGAAAGGGAGTATAATAACTTGGTTTCTTTTGACTCGTAGCGTCTGCTTGTCTGCCGAAAAAACTTTGGATCGATTTTTAACCCTTTTCCCGTGATCCAGTCGAGCTGAAACTTTGCAGACAGATTCGTGGCGACGATAAAAACGGTCTATCAAATATTCATTTAAAAAATTTAAGTATCGTATAATTTTGGATATTTCGAAATTTTAACGGTTTTTTCAAATTGGAAACCATACAAATTAGAAAGCACCCCGATGCGTGGAGAAGGCGCGAAACCTGTTTCAAATAGTCTGACTCGAGCCATGGGTGGAAACAATACGAATGAGAAACAAAACAAAATAATAAAAACTTGGTTTTTATTGGTTTTTTCATATATGGGAAGGTAGATATTGAAGACTTTTTTGGGTGTTCATAGGGCTTACGACCTGTCGTACGACTGGTTTAGTGATCATTTTACACATTGTAACGTACGCATTAAACTAATACCTACGGATGTCCCCGATGACATATATCTATATTTTTTTCTAGAGTTTTTAAAGCAATATAAATAGCTTCGTCTCTATGACAGATCTAAAATATATCACTTTATTAATGCTGTCTTCCTGACTTGATCTTGCGACCACCATGGGAGAGTGCAGAGAGGTACACCTTTATGGTATATCGCCCTGTTTTTTTCCGGCAGACTGACATTTCAAGGCTTTATTTGACGCAAAATCAATTTATAATTAAATAGTAATTAACTTTTAAATAACATTAATATTTAAAAAGTGCATGAGGATTAAAGATGCGGGATCAAGTATATTATATCGTTTAAATCATCTCTTAATACGAATAAAAAGCGTTTTAAAATCACCATATTTTTTTTTTTTCAAATTTAAAGATTTATTACTTTGTTAATATTTAACATTTCTTTACTATTTTCATACTGTTTATGGATCATAATGCTAGCTTTAAACTCGTAAGAAAACATATTCTGCGTACATATAAATATTCAGTAAAAATTAATCTCGCTAACTAACTAACTAACTAACTAACCATCACCCCATTTCTCCGCAGGGGTAGGCAGAGAGGATTGAACGCCACACTCTTCTATCCTGGCACACCACTTTTGCTTCGGCCACATTCATACATCTTCTCATACAAGTTCTACGGTTGTTGCGGCTTTTAACAGGGCCATCCTCAAACACTTGTTGTATCTTGTCTTTCGCGGACGACCTCTATTTCTGTTGCCTTCAACACTCGCCTCATATATTTTCTTAACCATCCTTTCCTCATTCATACGTTCCACATGACCAAACCATCTCAGCACTCCTTTCTTTATTCTATCTATTCTTTATTAATCTCGCCTAAGTACTAAAAACAAATTTATTGGCCGCGGCCTGTCATTGGTGCTTATATTTTCTTAATTATTGTAAATAATGTTCAGTTTACTACTTTTATATAAAAACAAAGGTTCTATGTAAGTTATCTAAAAAAAAATTCAGTTTAGTGTCTAAATTATGATATAATGAATATATAATAAAAACCCTCATTTTCGTAAAAAAACGCCGAATTATGCATTTGCAGTAAATGTGTCGCCTTAATGATTCCATATAATTTCAAAAGGATTGTAATAATTTTATTTTAATGTTGAGATAATAAGGGAAGAAATATTTAAATATATCATAAAATAAAGCTGAAGCGGTGCGGTCAAAAAACATAAAATAATGGAAAAAAGTGTTTTTGTTTAATCATTAAAATGGAATTCCACCAAGAACTCATATTTAAAGAATGTTCTTAGGTTTTCACGGCCGCTCAGAATCTTCTAGTTTGTAACTTCTGGGGTATTATGCGTGCTTTTACATCCTTTCTGGCCGAGGTTTCGGATCCCCTTGCGGGTTCCATCATCAGACCTGATGATGGACTCATGTATGGGCCTATAATCTGTACGCAATACATTATTAAAGTGCCATGAGTAATAAATTGACTCATAGTTTTTATAATTTTTCACGTAGTGAAGAAAATCATCCCATGTTAATACATAAGACTAATGTCTTATTAAGTTAGTCTGAGTATATAGAGTCCTTTTTAATTTTGCTGCCATGGCTCTCAAGCAATGTAATCCACCTCCGTTAACCGACCTGTAGATAAATCTATTTAGAGGATAATTATTTGGAAGCTTGTACGTTGGTAAAACAGCTCCTTATTTATTCCTTCCACGTATAATATTACCACGATATTTATGCAATGGTTGCATTTTCCTGCAGTTCTTTCAGTTTAAGACAAGGTCAGAATAATATTACCACCATCTGTGGTCTTCGTTTCCATAATATCCGGAACCAGCCACCTGTGTCTGATAGCTGTAAGAGATATATGTAAACATGTAACCTAAATATTTCTAGTCACCAACTGGTTTGGCCAGATTTAGATCTGGAGAAATGGAGACGATTGTTGTGGCTGGATTGGACTTCGGTAAGATGGAGGTCCTCCAATCCTTGTCCCCATAATCCTTTTTATTATTACTTAATTTATTATCCATTATTAATTTAATTATTAATTTATTTTATTTATTATTAATTTTCCAATCCGTCTACCTTCCCATTTTAATACGCCTAGTGACATCTGTCGTCCTTATAACTCGACCGCATATAATTAATTATTCCTACCTCCCCGCATCCATTACTTCTAAATTGTCTTCGAGTAAAGAAGCTACTTATTGTAATTACTGCAACCATTGTTATCTACGCATGAAGAAACCGCATATTATAATTACCGCATCTGTCGTTAATCCGTGGATTGTGTCGTTTTGGTATTTTTTTAATTAATTGGCGATTCGAGTGGAGTTTGTGTCTGTAACTGGAACAGATCATTGAAAAGAGAAGGCATCCTTGCACCTTAAACCAGCATCCAGCATCTCAGAGGTATGATTTTCGTCTTATTTGTGCTCAAAATTCATGCTGTGATCGTCGTTCCTGTTTTTTCCTCTCATCTGACAGCCAATTCCAACATATTGTCAATTTTTGAATTCCCGCAAATGAACCAATCTCGCACTTGAACAAATCTCAATGTACCTATATGTAATCATAAAAACCGCATTTTATTTTATTATTACAAACCGCTACACCACCAACTTTTCTAAAAAAAGTTTAGTACTTCTGAGATGAGGTCCGCTATTTACCATTTCATTTTTATGATTGTTCGATTCATATATAAAATATATACACACATATATTTTGTATTTATTTTATTACAAATTATCGATGTGTGCATATTTATGTACATATACTCGTGTGATATTTTGTAACTTCAGAATTTGGGATATACGATCAATAAAAGTCCCATTGAGTAGTTATCGCTTGTTTCTAAAATATATTGGATGTTAACATAAGATTTTTTTTTTAAATAAATGAGAAAGACACAACAACAAAAATAAAACAATAAATTAGTTAATGATATATTCTCCTTTATTATTTACAACATCTTCACAACGTTCAACTTGCCACGTTTTTTGATGCATCTGCGATAAACCACCCAGTCTTGCTCGACTCAAAGAATTGGTCATTCAAACAGAAGATGTTGAAATTGTTCACTTTTGTCTACTTGACATTCCATTTTGAAAGCCTTTAATTAAATTAAAAATAATTGTTTCGAAAAAGCAAATATACACGTATCTTTTAGAGTAGATAACTTTGTAAAATAAAATATAATTTATGATCAAATTATTAGATAATAATATTCAGACAATATATATTATGACACCAACATGCTTAAAACTTATGGGTACGTAAAACTAAATAAAAATAATTAATTTAAATAGTTAATTAGCGGTGCAACATCTTTATTTTAACTAAAGTTAAATTATTTTGCAATACACACACTTTGACTTATTTTGTTTGTACCGAGAAGAGCAGTTTAATAACTCTAAATGATGAGAGGGACTGCTCTTTTTGAAACCATATTAATGCCAAATAACTCAACGTGTTTATATTATAAAGTTTATTTCGTATAAATTAAATAAACGTGTAAACTTGCTGTTAATGCTATAATATTCTACATTATCTACAACATGAGAATAGCTAATGGAAGAATATGATATTGTTACGGAGTTGCGTCGGTGAGAGACACACTAAATACTTGAAAAAATATAGTTCTATTTCATGTCACTGGATACAAATTTAACTGGAGCACTGTTTTTTAATTCACCTTCATTTCACACTAATCACTAATTACTTGTCTTCTAGAATATTCGAATGTCTGTGATTGCACTTATTCACTATCAAACGCCTCGATTACGTAGGTACTCTTTTAATTTATTTAGCTGGTCCTGCGTTGCAGAGTGTGAAACATTTGAATGTTGTAATTTGAAAAATAAAATTCAATGTATCCACTTAAATTTAAATATATATTTATTTCAATTTTTCAAATCCACTTAACTTAATGGCCAACTCTTTATATGTAGGTAATTGGTAAACAATCTATAATGTCTTTAACCAATGCTTCGATATATAACTAAATATTTATATTTTGGCTGAGCTGAATATAATTTTTTGCTCATCAATTATGTTTATCATAAATACGCTATTGATAAATTATTATTTTTTTTTTTTAAATTTCCGCAAAAATTAAAATTAAATGTTATTGCATTTAATAAATGTTTAAAATCAGTAATAAATAAAAATGTAGGGAAATCCAAAAAGTTATTAATCCAAAAATAAATCATCGACTAAGGCATAACTTATTTCGCAATTCACATCGATTAGCTCTGTTCCCATAAAAGTACCAGTTTATACGTGACTATAAATCTAGTTTGTATGTAAAAGTGTGTTTGTGTTGGATCTCAATAGGAAATTTTGCAGAGGATTTTGTGACGCAACATCCGGAAAACTTCTAGAAGAGGAGGAGATCTAGAAACCATAATCCGCTGAAAATATTGTACATCTACATACATAATTACCTTATATTAATATCGTATGAAAGTTTTTGTTAATATAATTTAACATAGATGCAAGGGTTATAGAAACAAAACCGCCACTATGCAATTGACACACATAGTGTGAAGCAATTTCTCAATTTCGCAAATTGCATTATGGCGGTTTTGTTTCTTTACCATGTATTGTTATTGCAAAACCAATTATTTTATTATCTGATCGTGATCACTTTTTGCAAATGGAATTTGTCGAGCTGCATCAAGAGACCCTCTGCAGCCGGTAGTACTTCTATATAAATTAACTAAAAAATGTGAGTGATCGACGCACAATGGCTTGTTGTAGTTCTTGTATCTTCGAGTTCATGTTAAAAAAAAATTAAATAAATTAAAAATGCAAATACGTTTAAATTTATTTAAAAAAAAAACAATAAATCAAATAAAATTAAAATACAAATATGTTTTAATTAGTTTGGACTTGATCCACACTATCGGTTTGCTCACGGTCTGGTCCGCTCTTGCTCCAACAAAATATTAATTAACACACAATGAACAATTAAGTCATTCACGCTATGTGTCCCACTCTAATCACAGTGTAGTATGGAAAAATATTTGACTGGGGCGTGAGCGGACCGCGAACAGCCCGATAATGTGAATCGACCTTAGTTTGCTTTTTCCACAATATATTTTTAATGAACATCTATCGGAGTGAATGAAAAAGACGGGAGATAGAGAGAGTGAATGGGTTTAAAAGAGACGCGCCATGAGAGCGTGACTATTGAGAAAGCCATCACGTGAGCACGCACTAGTAGTGGTACCATAAAACATTATAATTTCAATAGAGACGACCGTTATAAGCTATCAAGTATTTGGCACCCTATTCTCACGACTTTGATTCCACCTTTAAGAAACGTCGCAGAAAAGCCCGAAGATGTAATTAGTTCATATTGCACACTGGCGACCTCTATCATAGAAGAAGTGAACGCTCCATAAAAAGGTGCATATAATTTACGACCTCGGAAGAAATCACGGCTTCACAGTTCGGCCTACACCTCCGCCGTGATAGGACGCTCTCCTGATGACGCTGAATAAAACTTCAGCGAAACGTCGAGATTTTCCTTTCAGTAAAATATACGGTTTGTATAATATATCCGTTTTAATATCATACTTATCATACAATATCAATACTTAAATATGTAATAATAACATTAACTCTTTAGTTTTCTAATTAGTTTTTTACTTAGGTACCAAAGTATTATATTATGAAATTATTTTATCGTTATTGTAAAAATATCAAACGATTTTAAAGCGAGAAGAAAAAAATTACAAAAAGTGAAAAAATCGCATTGAAAATATGTGTAATTATTATTTTTGTTTAATACTATTGCCAGATAGCAAACGAAATATAAAATGCGACCACGCTTAGAATGACAGCTTAACATTTTACAATCGCATCAAAGAGATTTCACAAAGTGCCTTTGAAATACGACAATCGTACTTTTTATCGCAAACAATGTGGAATAATAAATAACTCAAAGCGCTGTGGGAAACGCGACGCGGAAGTTTGTGTCACCCGTAATGAAATCTCGCTAATGACGGGTGCCGGACGCTGGACTTATTCCGATAAATTGGCATAAATCACGGGTACGACGCAAAAATAACTCGAAAATTAAGTTGCTTATGGCTGGAAATTCACTGTAAATGCACATTTCGGCATTTTTTTTTACGAAAATGTGGGTTTTTATTATTCATTTATATCAGAATGTATATTCTACACGTAAAATAAATGACGCCCCTACCAACGGCATTCTGTTTTATAATTACATCATTTATTGGCACATTTCATATTTTGGAATTATTATTTTTAAGTAATAATTAATGTATTTTCATTAAAAGTAACTTTTAATTAGTGAGTAAAGCATCAAAATACGAGAATAAATAGAATATACTGTTTAACATCATTTATTTTAATAATTCAAAAATTTCTACATACTAACTTATAAATTTTAACTTTTTATAATATTAGTGTAGAAAATAAATAAGGTTACAGGGGAAAAACTATGATAAATAATTTGTTGTTAAACAAAAAGTAGTTTCAGTAACCCAGTTTTTAATTGAACCTGTGTTAATAAATATCAATACAACCTTGAACATTCATTCATTCATCTTCATCCCCTTGTCCTAGTAGAGACCCGACAAGATGTTTCCATGTTCCCCTGTCTTGCGGTGCTTCTGCATGAGTCAACTAGTCTAGACCCATTCTGTTTTCATAAACATTTTTCTGTTGCCTCTCCCAGCTTATTCTCGATATTCGTTCAGGATGATTCTTCTTGGTATTCGTTCCTCTGGTATTCTTAGCACATGTCTAAGCCACCTCAATTGTGATTTATCTATTATAGTGTAGAAGTAGGGGCTCCATGCCGAGTGTGTGCCTTATGTCGGCACTTCTCACTCTGTCCATCAGTGTGACTCCCGCTACCCCCCCTCAGAAAACCCATCTCGGCTGTCTTAATCCTTTCTCTCGCTCTCTCCGTCAGGATCCAAATTTGATGGCCATATATTAGGGTGGGCCTGTACACAGATTTAAAAACAATTAGTTTTGTCTTGACACTAAGCAAGGATTTTTTTATCACCGCACTATATAGAGAACGTAGAACGCCGGCTGCTACTCCGATTATTCTATTTATTTCACTTTCCTGTCTTCCGTCGCTAGAAAATTCCACCCCAAGGTATTTGAATTTTTGAATTACTTCAGCTGGGTCCCCTGTGTGCTGATTGAGCATTTCTCTTGGTCTCTTCCTACGACCATAAACTCTGTTTTGGCAGTACTAATCTCCATCCCTACTTGAGTGCACTCTTTATTGAAGGAGTTTATCCACTCTTGTAGATCCTCTTGTATGGGCCTTGCTATATCATCCACGAAGAGTAAAGAATCCTAATCAATTGAATAAAATTACCGTTGGTCTCAAAAGTCATTATTTGTTATTATTTATTTTCATTTCAGTGATATGATATTTAAAATCCTATCCCTGTACAATGATTTCTACATCTGGTATAAAATTCCGTTAATGGACAAAGTGATCTACAGAAATTTCCACATCATTAGAAAAAATGCATCTTAAGCACAGGCCACCAAAATATGTACACAGACATGAACACACGGATATTTTCTGGTTCGCGTCATGGTTTCATACGTTTGAATCATCTTAAATAAATACTACGAATTAGAAAAATTTAGAACAATCATGAAAATGTCAAAATAAATATTCTGAATAAAAATAATATTTCTAAATAATACAAAATCACATTTTTACTTGCCTGATTGGAAAGACACTGAGTCGTGACGAAATTTAAATAAATAAAAATAATAAGGTCTGTTGTAAGAATACGCTTTGTTTATTTGGGAATTTGATTATGTAAAAATAACTGCATTAAATATATGCGAGGGAGGACGTACCTCCGCTCTCCGCTGTGCCTAGTTCTCTCGCCTTTAGAGGGGGTTCCTTTATCTACAATTTCATACTCTGCGATCTAAAACAATTAAATAACTCTAAAGATTCACAGTAACAGGGGAACAGGAACAACAACAAAAAAAAATACCGAAAAGGTTACCTGGTGCCTACCCTTAGTCAGAATTAAACGGTATTTTTTGTATATAAATATTTTACTTTTTCATATTCCGTGTTTGACAGGTTAGTTGAAGTATAGCTACTTCGTTCTTCAAATGCTTTCATTGGATTTATTATTTATATTACCTATTTATTGTTCGTGTAGATTTTGTTAGATTACCTTTATTTTTGACTGAAATTAATCGTTTTTATTTCTCGGAAAATGTTCAAATATCCAAATTACTCTACAATATCTATCTAGGTATGATACTTAAGTATGCAAAAAAAAATTATAAATGTTTTTTTTGGTTCAAGAATTTAGTCATTTTACCCTTATTAATATTTGCGTATAAAATATCAATTTATATTCTGAAATAGGATTACGTGACATTAAAATACTTCAAATCTTTGCTTGTACATATTTAATTAAAGCTACATGTATTTTTATTATAAATTAATTTTTAAATTAATAAAAAAGTTATCAGGTAGACATAAAGCAATAGGGGTATAAGTTTTTAATAATTAATAAATTTAATCAAGTAGGAAACAATGTTAAGAAATTCAGGTTTATTCAACAAAAATAATAATGTTTAACCGTTAAAAATAAAGTATTCATCTTATATTTTACAAATAAGTGAGTTAATAAATAAATAAAAAGTGCACTTAATATCATTAGAGACTAATAGAATGTAAGATCTGAAGAAGTCAGTTAGCGAAGTTTTTACTATTATTATCGACGATTGATAGCTGAGACACAACTAACTGTTGTCTAGTATGGACGATTGACTATTGAATTACGAGAAATCAGTTACCAATCGTCAATACAAAATAGGCTGGAGACCGCCGATGGACAAGATTTGTGGATCTAATTAACTCGAGATAATACCAGCGTTTATATTTGTGTCATATATTTTGAGTGTACAGGAGCTAAGGAATCCCGCGACAGATTCTACGATACTTTAGAAAAAGCATCAAGCATAATCAGTGGAAAAAGCATGATAATTACCGGGGATTTTAATTTGAATAATGAAACGTCAAACGTGTTAAATAAACTGAGCGATCATGTCGATGTATTTAATAATAGCATTTAAAACATCAAGCAACGGATAGCCTCCATATAAGTACTCACTCCAAGGTATAACTTGCATTGTAAATGGAGCAATCTGTAATGCAATAAAAAAAATACCTTCAGTACAAATCTCAAAGAATAATTAGTGTGTCACTGGTCAAGATACCATCACTACGAATTGGTACTTTATGACCATTATAAATTACAGTATTTTTAATGTAAGAATATGTATTATTGAGTATTTCATTGTAATAATTTATTGAGTTTGGTTGAATGCTGCTGTGCAACCTTAACTTAATTTTTTTTCTACATAAAAAATAAAATATAAATTTTTCCGAAACACCGACGCAACTGCAACTGGAAAATAACTCTTTCTACTTATAAAAGTTATGGCTAGAACGAATTATTTTCTGGTCATAATAATAATAATAATAATAGAAATAACTTTATAATAGAGATATTGATTATATTAATTTCAAAAAAACCAAACAGACAACATTTCAAATTTTGCCATTGAAGGAGTATGTCCTACCTACGTAATAGGAATATGAACAAGGTAGAATAAGTGTCTTTCATATCATATATTTAAAATGTTTTTTTTAAAATACAAGCCAATAGGGATGTAATGTACGGAAATCGGTGTGTTTCCTCAATTTGAAAATTTATCAGAGTAGAGATGAAGTAATATTCCTCGATATGCGTTTCTCGTTTTGAAAATTCTTGTTTTGTTTATTGCCGTGTTCTGGAGCAGTAAAATGTTTCCACACGAGGAACTATTTTCTTTTCTTTCTTTAATATCTCGGAATTGCCATACACAAGCAGAGGTTGTAAAGATGGCTACGGTTGATATGAGAAAATATTTTATTATATTATACAGTTTGTTCGCATTTGTTATTGTATTTGCCAATAGAAGCTCGCAGGCAGTTACCGAATACCAGGACTATTCATATGTTATTTTGCAAATATTTGTATGGTTTCGCAGATATAATTTTTCACGTGGAGAATGAAATACGTAACGTAAACGGAAAATAAAACTTATATTTGTGCTTCGTACATCAGAAGGAATTTTATTAATATGCGCTGTGGAATAAAGAAAATCATACCGATGGCTGAACCATGGTAAAATATAACGCTGGTCCGAATGAAACGATATTATGAACTATTAATAAAAGGTATTTTAAAAAAAAATCAGTACTAAATTAAGAGCTATCCAATTATATCTGGAAAATAATTTTGACCTAAGGGTCTCCTTACTGATTTGATGAAATTTTCAATCACATTATAGCATAATATTTTTTTTATTTTGTTCACAAAAAAATATTAACACGAAGAAATCTCGACGATTTCTCACTTAGACTAGGCCTGTTCTAGGGAAACCGGCTAAAATTTTTCTCATTGTTTTAAGGTAAGATATTATAAAAAGTTTAAATACAAATAAAAACAGCAATAAATATCATAAATAAATCAATATAAAAAACTTAGGAATATCAACAATATTAAAAAATAGTACAAAATAAACAAATCAAAGGAAATAGAAAAAAAACTTTACTTTAGGTACTTTTTATACTGCTCATATATTTAGTAATATGAGCAGTATAAAAGAAACAGTTTTTCATTTTAAGACAATTTGACTTAATAAGAAGCTTAGTTACAATAAATAGTAAATTGTAAAATAAATGAAGTAAACAAAATAAACAGCATAAAAATACAAAACAAATTAAGTAAATTAGAAAAAAAAATATTTTGACCTTTTTTTATAATTTAATATTATAAAAGTATAAATTAATAAATGATAAAATTGAGGCTCTATTTCATCAAAAGCAGCTCGGATATTGTTCAGCTCTGAAGCGATCGCTAAAAAATCTTTGCTCTGACATTAATATAGACCCAATCTTCATAATGGTCAGTATAAAAAATCCACAGGCGTTAAATTTCACAATCTGAGCGGTCAAATTGATGTCGCCAATTGATTACACGACAACAAGAAATTACGCGTCCAGGAAATTTATGAATCATCTCAATTTATTCTCCGCTTGTGTGACACATTGCTATCTTGTTAAAATCTGACCAAAAATGTTGGGTTCTATCGATAACGAAGATCATAAAATATCACGGTGGTACCAGCTGTCTGTTCAACATATCGTTAGGAACTTTCACATTTTTAATGGCTGCTCAGTTATGCATTTTCGTTAAGGCTGGACATTCACTGCAAATGCATATTTCTGCGTTTTTTTACGAAAAACTTTGTAATTTTATTATTAAATAATAATTAAGGTGTTTTTATAAAAAAAAAAATAACTTTTAAAAGCATGGCTCGACCATTTTTCTATCGATTTTAGTTGTAAAATAGATCACCAAAAAATTATTTTTATTTGAACGGGATGATAATAATAATCCTAAGTCCACCCTGAAAGTCCATTCTAAATATTGGTGAAAGAATTTTTGAAATCGGACGAATAGTTTTGGAAATTATCTCCTACATCTAAACATGCAAAATTACCTCTTTATACAAAGTTATTTTGGAAACATTAATAATAATTATGAGTCAAAAATATTCAAGCAACCATGACCTAACAATATTAATAGTTATAGAGATATGCGACATCAAACTTTGCATTTTTTTCAATATTTCTGACTTATTTTTTGTAAAACGTTGGATTATCTTTACGATTACTTATATTGAATATGAAAAATTCATTCCCATTAATAAAAGTCAAATTCAATGAAAAAAACCTACGAATTCCAATTGGAAAACGTTTTAATTAGAATTTTTGCATAGTTTTTATCATTGTATTTAACTTGTATTGAAACGAATGAATTATTCGTAATCTATGTAAGTAACTGTAATGATAGTCTAACGTTTTCCAAATAAGCCTGTTTATTAGTATAGATTTATTAACAGGTAGTGTGGTGTTTGTTAATTGTTAACCAGTATTTGTTTCGTAGACATTATCATACACAAGTATAACATGAACGATTTAAAACTGCCTCATCATCATATTCTTCATGTTAGTTGATTTTACAACACCCTCCCCACTCATCGTGCTTTGCTTCAAAAGGTTATTACCTGTAAGATCATTGAAAGATTAAATAAGAACTTTCAGAAATGATGCAGAAGTTCATTACTTTATCAATTTTGTATTATTATCAAAATCACCAGTCTTCCAAGAAGGAAATGATAAATTTTTATCTAAAAGCGAATAGGTGGTACTTAAGAATGGTGAGTACATAATTGATGAAATATATATTAAAATTAAAATGTTAAATACGATATATAAAAAAACGGATCTTGTTTATATATCTTCCATTACCTAATACCTACACATTGCAGAATGCAACATTTTAATATGCTTGAATAGGAGATCCCAAACTATTATCTGTTAAATATGTTATCAACATATGGGATACAACGAAGTTTCGTGTAAATCATAACTCCAATAGGTCTTGAAAATAGGCCATGTAAGTGTAAGTAAGTAAGTAAGAAAATAGGCTAGGTTCGTTAGTCTATCTGATCAGTTGCTGTGGATCTTGTATTATAATGGCGGTTATTGGAAAATTATATGTTTAACATAATTCTGTAAAAAAGTGTAATTTTTTATATCAAATTATACTGATCCTTGAGAAAAAGGTAAAAAATACTTTCGTATTTTTCTTTTTTATACATTCGGTAGTAGTAAAAAATCTACTATCCCTAGTTTTTGAATATTTTTTTTGATTGGTAAAGTGGTGATTTTTGTAGTATGATATTGACAATAATTTTAATAAAAACATCATATATTATGAATATTTTTTTAACCGCAAAATAATTTTGTAAAACTGTTGTTTGTTTGTATAAAAAATATTTTAAATTAACTATATGTTAACTTTTATTAAAGCAAAGCTGGAGAATATGTAACATCATTAATACGTTAACCCACGGAATTAATAATAATTTTAAACTGAAAATTCTTAAATTAACAAGTCAAATTATTATTATTTAAGTATGTTTGATTAACCTTTGTAAAAATATTTTGTTTGTTCACCATATACGTGTCATAAAATAAATAACAATTATTGAAAACTTTATTGCACGTATTTTTAAGAAAAACATCTAGATCAACGCTAAATTCTAGAGATCTAAGAAAGCTTCAATATGTTGCTATAAATATGAAACTAGTGATAGTACTTTATTACCAGTGGGAAAAATACCAAAAAAGCCATCAAATTTAATGGAATATTCTGCTTTATATACATATATAGGTGGGTACACCAATTTTCTTACTTGCAATCGTATCTTGTACATCTCATGATCTATTATGATGTTGATGCAGAAAGAATTATTATGATTGTGAACAAAAAATCGATGTTTAAGATTAGTTTTTTCACCACCCAATAAAAATAGTAGTTATAATTAGTTGGTTTCAATAATTAAATACAAATAGTTAACGATAAAGGTAATGATTAAATAGATTTTTTGTTATACTTTATATTAATATTTTACGGAGTTTTTTTTTACCTAAAAATGAAAGAGAATATCTTTTAAATGATCTCCATTTTTCGCTCCACAAATGCGAACTCTTCAACTCTCTCTGCTCTCCATAACTGGCTCTATCGCTCGGATTTCTCCAAGAATATTATTCTTCAGCTCAAGAAGAGATAAAGGCTTCAGGACGAATACGAATTTTAAACATCCTCATATAAATAAATCTAGAGCCTGAAATCAGGAGTAATAATACAATCCCGATTTTTTTGTTTTCATTGGACAGCGCATCCACAACACTACGGGAAACATATTTTCAATTTATTATTTTATTCTTAACAACAATACATATTTTCATTTTATTATTTTATTCTTAACAACAATACATCTTTTCATTTAATTATTTCATTAACGACAATAATTTAATTGCGATTTTGTTGTAATTGATATTTAACAAATAAGATAAATCAGTTTGAAAGATAAACGAAGAAATATATTTAATTAAGTTAAATCAAAGATGCCATACAGAGATCAAACTAGTCATATGGAAAACGTGTATGCAAGAACTAGCTTATGTGATCACTTTACACAATGCAACGTTCACCAATTCCACCGTAAGAACATCCATACATTATCAAATTTTTGAAAGTTGTATATATATATATTCTAGATGAGTTTCTTTCATACATCCGAATGGACAATGATTTCTATAATATAAGTATCTTAATTAATATTTACCCCTCTGTGAATAAAATCCAGTAATTATGTTCTCAGAACATATGTAATAATTTCGTTGTCTGCCTGTCCATCCATTCGTCCGTCCATCTGTTTATCCACGTAACTTCGTGTAACGTCCGTAATTTTGCGGTTAAAAAAAAGAAATTAAACGGCCAGAGATGGGGCTTGAACCTCGGGCCAGCGAACCCGAAGGCGGCAACGATAGCGATGTTGCTATCGCCGAGCCTGCATTGCCCGTCAAAAAATTAGTACATATTGGAATTAGCAAAGACGCGAACCATTTCATGCTCCCCCAATCGCCAGGGTTTATAATAGTTTATAACATTTAACTGCCGGCAAGGGAAATATGAAATAAAGTTAAAATATTTTGATGAAAGTCGTTATTACTATCTCATGGGCATCGGCTATAAATAAGTAATTACTTATTCTTGAGGAACCGGCACGCGAAAATCATTTTTGAAGGGTTAAGATATGATTATTTAGGAATAAAATATCATTAAAGAAATATCTGTTTAAGAAAAAAACAAAGCATGATTTATCTTGATGTCACCCAGTGGGTAGAGAGATTTTTGGAATACGCTGCATAACGTCAATTGATTAACCATTTTAAAATGTAATTATACATAGGATGTAACAGAGCTAGTCCACAATACGTAGGTACATACAGGTAGATAGATTGCTGCCTAAGTTATGAGATGAAGTACTAAGTATTAGAAATTTGAACCAGAATTTTCGTGCAATGTTTAAATAATTGTATCAAACTTATATATGTCTGAAATCGGCTCCCGTACATTGTTTGCTGCTATGCCCCATGGCCAGCCGTTGGCGTTTGAACCTAATCGGTTGTCGCCAATTGTCTGCTGCTGGGCCCAGTGGGCGGCTTTGTATATAGTTTATTTTATAAAATGAATGCGCGTATTTCCAGTATAAAAAAACAAATCGTAGCCCACATCACCAATATTTATTCGCATTTCTGCGACTTTTCATTTGTCCTGACATTTCTCCTATCGAATTCTCGGATTTGCATTCCTCCATACATGTTGTTTAAAACGAATTGCGTCAAAACATTCACTTTCACTTTTATTAAAAAATAATCTTTTGACATAAATCATCTAAACAAAGAAATGAATATTCGCGATTGTTGACCAATATTAGGTCCGATTATTTTCATTTAAATTAATTTGCGTATATTGTCAAAACTTTAACACGTTATCTTACCCTAGAAATCAATATCCAGCACAGTTATTGAAAGTTCCTTGCGTCACGCAAAAAGCTTGATTGCCAGGAGACAAAATTAAATTGATTTAAGAAAATATTCTTTCATTTAATGTCATTTTTGAAGTGATTCGAATATAATATAATATTTCATCACATAAAATTACATCTAAATGTATTATAAAATAATCTGTAACAATCAAGGTTTGGTTATTTTTTGAAGCTGGCAATAGAAACGCACTTCTCGATGCATTTTAAGCCTAATCATAAAATATATTATATATTTGCGTTACATTTACTATATATATATATATATCTATATATATTATATATATATATTATATAATATAGTAATATATACGGTACGAGTTACACCGTGGCACCAGTGCTGCAGAAACGGCTCGAAGGATTAATGATGTGTATGGCGACGGTGCCGAAAAAGAAAACACAGTGCGTTTTTGGTTCCAACGTTTTCGTTCTGGAAATTTCGACCTGCAGAACAAGCCCCGTGGACGGCCGGACACCAAAGTTGATAATGAAGAATTGAAGGCTATTGTGGAAGCGGATCCATCGCAAACCACATCCGAGTTAGCTGCAGGCTGCGGTGTTAGTGATAAAACTGTTTTAATCCACTTGAAGCAAATTGGTAAGGTGAAAAAGCTTGAAAGGTGGGTACCTCACGAATTGAGTGAAGCAAATCAACAAACGCGCGTTGACTGCTGCGTTGCATTACTCAACCGGCACAATAATGAAGGGATTTTAAATCGAATCATTACCTGTGATGAAAAGTGGATCCTGTACGATAATCGGAAGCGCTCATCGCAATGGCTGAACCTTGCCAAACCAGCCAAACCATGCCCCAAGCGAAAATTGACTCCAAAAAAGTTACTTGAGAGACAACAGATTACCATTTTTTTCGAAATTTGGATAACTTCTTGCAAAGGAAAAAATTCAACTCCGATGGGGCAGTCCAAACCGCCTTCAAAGATTTTATTGATTCCCGTCCGAATGTTTTTTTTATTAAAGGGATCGATGAACTACCTATGAGATGGCAAAAGTGCATAGATAGCAATGGTACATACTTTGATTCAATAAATATATTATAATAAAAAAAAATCGGCTTTATGTTCCTCCCATACTAAACGCCAATTTCATATGTAAGGACCTAATATGTGCGTATGGTTTACATATCACTAAATACGTAAAAGCATTAATGAATTAAATGATCTACACAAGACTGCATATTACATGCCATTAGGTTTATTGAATGGTTAGCATGTTGCCAATCCCCGGCATGCAAAAGTAGTAATCGTATAATTAATCTATGCATAGATGTTATGTTATTACCTATGTTATTATTATTAATCTATGCATAGATATTATGTAATTAATCTATGCATAGATATTATGTTATTATATATTATATATATTACCATTACTTTCTATTCCATTCATTTTATTTGTTTTTATTTATTTTTATTCCAAATTCATCACTTTAAATGCGTAACTACCAAGTTGTTTTTTTAGTAACTGTTTTTAATGTTAAAAATTAAACTCGGACCAATTCACGTAAATTTAAAAACAAAATAAAAAATTCGACCCGCAAAAAAAAATTGTGCAAAAAAGGCACCTAAAAGTGGGCGACAGTAAGGTGCGTCTTCAGATTTATGTATCGAGTTTGGATACTTTTGGTACTTTTAGATGAAAGTGTTACCTTATTTTACGGCTTTTATCTGTCTTGTGAATCAAAACTTCACGGCTCCACCTCGCCGAACAACCCCTGCAAGCCTGGCAGTTAGAATTAGACCTCGTAAAGTCGGTGCTTCGAAGTTTATCGAATTTGTACCGCCATAGATCGCCCGGGCGACAACGCGAGATAGTGATTGAGAAAAGAGGAATAAAAAATATTTATTCTCTTACTGACCGCATACGTCTTAATGTTTTCGCAATCATTTTAAGTAACTATGTATAACATAGATCTGATCCGAGTTTTGATTTAATGCAAGCAATGATATATTTGTAAATAATTATTTTTGAATACGTTGGGAAGGAACTTCGACTCAGCGGGCTACATTCGCATGTGATTACCGTACTGGAAGAGTTTTGGTATTTTCTGCTTTGATAGAACCATCTTGACCGAACGTCACTCTTCCCCACCGACGACTAGGGTAGAGCATGAGATGAGACCAGGGTATTCGTGAATTCTGGTCGGTAGTGTGTGAATGTCAGCAGCTATATTTGGAAATTGCTTGACTGGTTTAGATGGACCTTTTATTTTATACTGAAACAGATTGAGTAGAATAACATGATTTATTACAAGAAGTTTTACAAAATAAAATTATCCGACTATCTATAGGTTGCCTATTACGGACTATCTGAACCTACGTTTACTATTGATGTTCATTCATTGAGAGTTGGCCACTATCCCTTATCTGAATCAAATTAATAAAAATTTCTAAATCATAAAACAATTAGCTAAGTCTAAGTAGAAGATTTCAGCGAGACGATGATCTTGACGTGTATCGTTCTGTGATGGGATGGCGCCATCCGTAGAGAAGTTGGTCTGGTCCTCGAGGCCGCATCCTTCTCGTTAATCGTACAACCAGTTCTATCTCTCCAATCCTAGTACTTCTAGCTCCCGAAAGTTTTAAACGTTGTTTTTCAGTTGCTCGGGGGGTTTCTTTTGTGTTTTATTTTTTCTACAAGTAATTTTGTTTTTCTGACATTTAATTTATTAATGTTCTGCAATATAATAATTATTAGGATCCACTGTCTGATTTTGCTTGTACTACAAGTTTTATAATCCCAAAACTTTTGTGTACTTACTTTATTTTTCTATGAACAGTTTACTTTTGCGCTCTATTATTGTTTTTTATATTAAAATATATATATATATATATATATATATATTAATCAGTTAGAAAAGACGCGTCATTCTCGGATAGAATGGATGTCCATTGATTCGAATCCCGGTAGCAGTTAAAATATTTTTAATTTGATTTTTCTGTATCTCTTTTCTAATTGATTAATAAAAATTTGTTCAATAATTTACAGAACTTCGGAAGTTGCAACTTCACAATAATAATATGTTTTCTTAAATATATATAAATATTTAGTTTGCTGTTAATGATCTTAAGAAAAAGCGCACAACATATGTAAGAACCGCGCTTCTCATCCGTGCCAAAAAACACCATCCCCGCTCTCCAACATAAATATGTTTTATATTGAGTACCGTTTGCTCCCAATTTTGCATAGTTCTTGTTTATCACCATACGCAAAACATAAACCTCCTCAGTTTAGCCACTTAACCCCCCTCCACTAGATTGTTTTTCAATGACACACATACAAATTTTGCACAATTGCACTCTACACTTAGTAGAAAGACAATTTTTGATATTTTATTACTCTTTAAGGCTTGCTTTAAAACAAGGAACCCCTCATTAAAATAATAACTTTTAATTATATTTGAATAAAATACAATATCGGGCACGAATCGAATTATTTTTAGCTACTAGGTACTTACAAATATTGTAAAATAATTGTTTTACACTGTTAGGTATATATTAGCCCAACCTTTCAAATACCTTGTCTAATATCTATAGTATATTCTCATTAATTAAATGGTCGCGTCATATTCACGGTGGATATATTTGGATAGAATTCCAAACATTTCAATATTTCGTCAAACACGCTTGTCAATTTTGCTCATCAAGTGCGTAATACTTTGTATACTGAAGCAATTTGTTTTCAATTAATCTATTTTCATTTGCTTTTATTCATCACTCTGAAATAGGATCATAGAATTTAAATGTACATTTTTGGTTGTCGTAATACAATTTAAAACTGTATTATATAATTAGTTTAAAATTAATAAAATTTAAACCTTTAAACATATTTGGATTGTAAACACCACAAAATTAAAAATACGTTATAAAATAAAAAACATTTTCCTCTCAGTATTATGAATTGAAATATTTTTTTAATTTAACAATATTAATCGGATCATACTCGTATGTTGATTTGTAAAAAACTAATACTTATGTAAACAAATTTTTATTAATAATTAGAAAAGACATACAGAAAAATCAAAAACGAAAAAATATTTTAATTGCTACCGGGATTCGAACCAATGACGCGTTATCCAATTTCGTCACGGCAGTTTAGTAAGTTTACGAAAAATTTTCGACTTTATATAAATATAATGGAGGTCCTGTGGTTAGAATTCCGATAGCAGTTAAAATATTTTTTCGTTAAATTGATTTTTCTGTATGTCTTTTCTAATTGATTAATAAAAATTTGTTTAATAATTCACGGAACTTTGTTCTGAAATTGCAAGTTCACAATGCTTCAACTGACACCCATGCTTTCAACTGATTTCTGTCCGTATTAACTTAATATAATTAACTTATATAAATTTCTATATTCCCGAATTAGTGTTAGGTTAGGTTCTAATTGATTAATAAAAATTTGTTTAATAATTCACGGAACTTTGTTCTGAAATTGCAAGTTCACAATGCTTCAACTGACACCCATGCTTTCAACTGATTTCTGTCCGTATTAACTTAATATAATTAACTTATATAAATTTCTATATTCCCGAATTAGTGTTAGGTTAGGTTAGGTTAGGTTAGGTTAGGTTAGGTGTCGTATCTCAGAGATTAGTACACGCAAACACTTTAATAAAAATTTGTTGTTTCTCTTGTCACTGGAAGGAGTATTTTCACCTTGTCCTCTAGCTAAGATATTTTAGCTTTTTAATTTTTTATTCTTTCATACATTAATACAATTGTAATTTATCCTAATATAAATATAATAACTGATTTTTACAATGTATATATTAGAAAATATAAATTTTATTATATTACCTATTTTAAGAATAGAAAAAGAATTAAAAAAACAGCATTATTTTAAATTTTATTCGAAAGTTAGTATCACTTATTTTTCTAGCTTCTTCCTGAAAGTTGTTATATTATTTTCATCCAATAATTTAATTAACTGTGGATGATTGAATTTTGCAATCTTTTGTTCTTCCTGACAGATAATTTTATTTCATCTTTTTTCTTTCTGCGGTCATATACATGTTGTTGTTTTTCTTCTTGAGAATTCAAAGATGTTGTGTCCATTAATAATATAATATATAAATATATTACATTAAATTTAATTATTTGTTGAAAAGTCATTATTTGAAAACTTTCTAGAATTGCTTTGTGTATTAATTTATTTTTAGTATAATTCATAATTTTATTTATATCGGAATTTATATTGGAGTATTGATAATTTTTTTAAATTTTCTTCATTAGCCAGAAATAATATACTGCTGCAGTACCTATCTATCTGTCAACTGTCACATATAGTCTGGTGTAGTAAATAATGTATGAAGTAATGAGAAGTTCAAAGTCAAAAATGTAATGATAAGTTCAATATGCGTGAATCACTGCTATCTCTAAGTCATAATCACTGAGAGCGATTGACTGTCTAAGTATATCACAAATCGTACTTATTTTTTTAATGTATTTATTTTGATTTGATTCATATTTGTTTATTTAAGCTAGAAACTTTTTGTTTTTAATTTTCCGCTTCAAAAGGCCAAGAGGCCCAGTTCCAGAAGCAAAACACATCACAAAATACCCAAGCTTGAGTAAATCACACAGATTAATTGTGACCTCTCTGGGAATCGAATCCGGAACACTCGGAGTGTGAAACCGAGGGTTCGGGATTCGATTGCCTCGTAGCCCAGTGGGCGTGATACTGGGCCCTCCTAATTATAAAGTGGAAATATATTGACGGAAAAGTACCTGGCTGATGTGGTGTAATTGGTAGCATACCTGCCCTGAATGCTAGGTGATCTGCGTTTGAACTCCGGTAGCAGGAAAACTATTTTTTCGTTGATTTCATTTTTCTGCATGCCTTTCTAATTGATTAATAAATTTTGTTTTAAATTTTACAAAACTTTGTTCTGAAAAAATGCAACTTCCCAATAAGAATATGTTCTTGAATTTCGTAAATCTATTCATTAAAAAAAAACACAAAATATAGAAAGATTTGCATTGGTGTACAACTTAGGCCGGTAGTAAAATGAGCAAATATTATCATACTCAAAAAAATGAGTGAAGAGTGGCTCAGTACGTCTATGCTATGTAGGTATATCTCAATTTAACATTTTCCTGAAACTCGGAAATAACACCGGAAAGTTGATCAAATGTTTTATCATTTTCACATCGCGCGGCTTAGTTGCCGCAAAATGCGGTATAGAATTTGATTTTCGCGGTTCGCCCGCCGACAGGCTGACTGTTGCTGGCAGCCCTTTGAGGAAATTCCTCCTGGATCCGCAAAAACTTGGAATATTTGGGGCAGAGCCGCTCGACCGCGCGGCGCGGCGGCTCCGGACCTCGGGACTCCTTTGCGCAACGTTCATTAGTTTTATGGAAAAAAATGTAAAACTTTCCCGTCGGTGTACCGCCCGCGGACCGCCGGCTGGATACGGGCTTTGTGCCGCGGCCCCGCGTCAACCGCGGAACTTTGGCATTGGCTTTCCTCGGAATTTTTGGAAATGTTCGCAAAACCGCGCTGAATAATATCGCTATGAGTCAAGATTTAAAACAAACCCATAAAAAACAAGTTTTTATCATACTCTCTTTCTCATTTGTATTGTTTCCAATTTCATATTCTATCAACATATTCCTCTTGCTTTCAGTTCACGTGGAAAATCTGTTCCATGTATACTATTATCCTTAAAACTTACAGAATATTGAAGACGTAATAATTGGTATAGGGGGGCACTGCGTCGGCGAAACCCTTTGATCGGACCCATGGCTCGAGTCGGACTAGTTGAAACAGGTTTCGCGCCTCCTCCACGCGTCGGCCTCCTTGCTCATTTGTATGGTTTCCAATTTGAAAAAAACGTTAAAATTTCGAAAATTCCAAAATTATACTATAATCAAAAAATTTTAAACAAAAATTTGTTAGATCATTTTTACCATCGCCACGAGTCCGCTTGCAAAGTTTCAGTTCGATTGGATCACGGAAAAAGGGTTAAAAATTGATTCAAAGTTTTTTCGGCAGACAAGCAGACGCTACTAGTTAAAAGAAAGGGAGTAAAAATAGCACCGGACTTTTTTGTTCATTCGATAGATGAATATATTAATTTAGTTTATGCTAGATATTCATGCGGAAACCGCATTAGACTGATTATTTTATTTTCAACATTGTATAACGAGGCTAAAAAGAATTACGCACTCCTGTGAATTTGTCACAATACTATCGAAGAATCGAGAATGGTCTACGGTGTTCTACGGCTTTTGTTGAGTCGCGTTGACAGAGAAAACAAAAGCGAAATGGCCCACAGGCCACAAGGCCAGGGTGGCTAACCATGCGATTGCTCAGGCAAATGTTATTTATTAACAAGCTAAGTTATTACTTAAGCAGCGAAATAAACAGAAGCGAATAATACGTGTGAAACTGGATGGAATGTTCTAGTGAATGTTAAATAAAGTGTTAAAGTGATAATAAAGTGTCTATTTATAAGTGATAACAAAATAGTTTAATTTAAAGACTAGCGTTAAGTTTTAAAGTGTTGTGACTTTGCATATTAAATTGCTAATTAATTTCCAGAGTTTCCGTTCATTCCTCCCACAGCTGCGTTACGACAATATTTTAGTTTTATGTTTACAAATAACATATTATTAAACATATTTCAAAGGAGCCGAATTACTAATTATAGGGCTGAGAGGCATGAATACACTGACATAATTGAATTCTTAAATTACACTCGTACATAACTGAATATTGGATATGAATAAAACACTAAGGGAAAACATATTTTTTTTAAAAAGTACACATGTTAGTGCTGTATGCCTTCGTCAATACTTTAAACACTGCACTGAAGTCCTATCTGTGTCAATTACCTAGTTATATGGAAATGCATATCGCATAAATAATAAGTGCTGAATCATTTTTTTTATAAATAAGGCACTAAATGATATGAATATTTTATTGTTTTTAGTATTACAATGACTAACTCACGTGAGATATCGGCGTGTAGTAGTTTTGAAAATATTAACGAAGATATGTGTAAAATAGCGATTAGAGAGCGAAAAAGACTGTATTCGCTTTTTAACTTGTATCATAATGAATATTCTGGCACTCGATGCTTTATTCATTTCCAGCCAAATAAGAAAAAAAAAATATGAGTAATTAAAATTTTGTTTGAATTTTTCAGATTTATAGAAATCTGTTCAAAACAAACTTGGAAGGATTCGCTAATTTTAAACATTAAAAATGTTCAATTGCCTCCTGTGGTGATTTGTTCGTCGTAAAAAACAAAAAAGTCAAAAATTATACTCGTACAAAACAGTAAAAGAGTGAAAATGTAGATTTTAAATGAAATAATTAAGTTTTTTCAATTGATTGAGCAACATTATACATTGACATTTTTAAAAATATTGATTATTTTATTTGTATATATCTACTTTTATATTTGTATTTTACCTACATGTTTCGGAAATACCTTTTCATCGTCAGTTATTCATCCATCGTGTTATATGTATGTCGATGGAAAGGTATTTCTGAAACATGTAGGTGAAATACTAATATAAAAGTAGATATATACAAATAAAATAATCAATATATTCATATATTTTTTTTAAATTAATAAGTGTTTGGGAAAGTGTTTATTTAAAAACTGTTTTCATAATTTGCTTATTATTGTTGTTATTTATCACTATGCACTTCATAATTGATTTTCATACTTTGTTTTTTCACTTTAATTTTTGTTTTATTGCCTACTTTTGTTGATAATTAATTTTACGTACTTATTGTTTTTCATATTATTGCTTTTCATACTTTGTTTCTCACTTTCTCTTGGTTTATTGATAGTTTTTCTATCATTAGAATGTGATGTTCGGGAGAGTGTTGATTTAAAAGCTGTCTTTCATACTTTGTTTTTCACTTTTCTGTTTTATAACTTAATATTTTTGATATTTATTATTATGTAATTATTGTCTTTCATACATTGTTTCTCATTCTTTTGGTTTATTGTTCCTTTTCTGTCATACTGTTGGTTATATTAGCGTTGAAATCATATTGGTATACGAGTCGGTCTTAATTGAGCCCCAGTTGAATATTTAAAGGTTACGTTGTTTGGTTGATTTATTGTAACTGAGAACTTGTGAATACTCTGTCTAAATAAATAAATAAATAAAAAGTTAAGGATATATGTGATGCTGATATCAGAAGAATGTGAATGAAAATGTTACTCCGCTTTCATTGGACTTCCACTATTCTGTGTTTATATAAATACGTATCTATGTATGTAAAAAAATTCATATAAGATGAAATAAACGTGTTAAAATTTTTTAAACTCGTAATAATTTAACTAGATATCAGATAGTATAAACCTACCTACTGTTCAATGTATAAGTGTATGGAAAAACATTATTTTTACTATTATTATCGATGAGTTTCTTCAAATATTCAATTCAAATTCAAAATTCAAATATATTCAATTCAACTCAAACAAATTCAAAATATATTCAGAAATATCATGATCCTGTTTATCAATCACCAATAATAATAATTTCGAATGTCCGTCCGTAACTTTCTATCCAATAGTTGATCTTATTCCGTTTTCAAAATAAGTATGATTTCAAAATTATTAGTAAATTAAATAAAATCATTGATTTTATCGTTTTTTTAATATATTGACTTTTTAAAGAATTTCAGTTAAATGAAAATTAAAACAAGAAACTGCATTTATTACTACACCGTATATGACATTTGTATTAAGCATTAATCAAAATAAATAATTTTAAATGAAACAATCGTAAATAATAATTCTAAATGTCCGTCACTAACCCTACCAGATGGCTCAATTATAAGGTATACGAAGCAAAAAAACGTTATTTAGACTCTACGCTACTCTAGATAGTGCTGTTCCCACAGCCTGAACCTGCAGTAGAAATTATAGCGTTATCTTTGACGGGTTAATGCTATTGACTTTGTGCTCGATTGAATTGAAAGATCGGCTTTATTTGGCTGTAAGTAACCGTAAGTCAATTATCAATAAATTTTCCCCCATTCGTGATATAGACTTAACCTCAAGAAGTAATTAACGATCAATTCAATTAATTTCGAGACGGCTAAAACTCTGTGCGGTTCATGTCACTGCGAGGAATCTTGTACAGCTCCGGGCCTGTGCTGTGAGCTAACGATACCAACCGTTGATTTAATTTTGCCTTATTATGTTTTCGAATAAGAAAGCCTAAATTGGTTTCAAAGCACACAAAGTAGTACAAGTACATGCGGGAGGGGTTTCTTGCAAATGAATAATTTTAATATTGACTTTTCCCATGTTATTTATTTGGGTTATGTTTCCCGTTTGTACATGCCTATCAAATTTGGATCATAACAGAGGAGTGAGAACAGGCTGCCAAGATGAATTTCCTAAGGGCTGTAATGGGAGTCACAATGATAGAGAAATCACAAATGAAGTGGCTTGGACATGTACCTGAGGAATGACTAACAAGGAGTGTTCTGTTAGCTGCTCCGGAAATAAGGTGACCGGTGGGTCGCCCTAGATAGAATTAGAGGAAAAGCAACAAAAAAGTATATGAAAACAGAACTGGGTAACACTTACGGTAGCAGCATAAGACAGGAGAATCTGGAAGCACCTTGTCAAGTCTTTGGGTCGCCGACCATACCGGGACAAAGGGATGAAATTCAACGTTCTTTCTGAGACGAAAGGGTTTCTGCGTGGAGAACCAAAATGCTACTCAGTAGTAGGCTGGGTCACTAATGTATGGAAAAGGGTTTCGTCTTGTATTGAATTGTAATAATGAAAAAAAGGTTACAAAATGATGGTTTTTAATCATATACAAAGTTTCGTAATGATTAGACAGCATCTTCTGTCTCCTGAGAAAAAAGTCCATAATTTATCTTTTCATACATGCATTATACTCGAATAAAATTTTATAATAAATCAACGATTTAAGATAAATTTTAATGTAGAAATAGAAAAAAAAAGAATTAGCAAGAAAATCATTTCGCTCTCAAATTGCGGCATTACACTGCGAGATTTCAGGTTGAATGAATCTATCTCTCGCTGTTTCAGGTTTCAGGTTATCTCTCGCTGTTCTCAATAAGATTTCGAATTTGTTGAGGCTTCCGTTACAGTCTTGCAGATAAGCCGTTCACCGTCATCACCATGTTATGAACAATTGAAGATTTTTGACAGAAGTATAGAATTATTATTGGTAATATAATGATTTTTGGCTGCCAGTAATATTATAAGTACGCAGTAAGCGGCGGCTTTAAGGTTTAAGGTCATATTTGGAACTTGAAAGAGTCATCACTAGAGTTGTGTCTTTCCTTACCATTATCAAAAGACAAGGCTGATACTTGCGGAACTCTAACTTGTGTCATAATATTTTCTTTCTGCTCTGCGCAGCCTGTTCCTATCTAAAATTGGAACATCAAACTCGACGTGCAGAATTGCTATAGCAATGTCTGCTGCATCTCTGTCTGATACTCCATAACTGTCGAAAGTTTTCGCCATGAATGAAATTCTGAGAATCGATGGATGGGGTATGAATGTGGATTTGATATGGAATTTGGATATGAAATATGTTGGTTGATTTAAATGAAATAGAGAATGGTTTGAAAAAAGATTAAAAACATCCAATATCTCACCAGGAATGAAGTTCAAAAATGACGAGAGAAAAAACGAATCGCTGAATGGCCGGACTCACTAGAAAATCCATGAAAATATATAATAATATATAAAGTGAAAATATAAAGAAAGAACAAAATATAAATAAGTGATGATGTGATGATACTTTTTTATTAGGGTAGGATTCTTTTTTTACAATTATTTGAAAATTAAATTTTCCAAAAGATTCATTAATTTACAATATGCAAACATGTCAAGTATATTAAATATATGTATGTATATTTTTGTCTAATTTTATGTCCACGCAGACTTACCTTTTATAATACAGGCATCAGAGTATAAAGTTAAACAGAGTTGAAAGAAACCCTTTCCTTAGGCGAGGGGACTGGGGCATGGCGGAAGAACGTAGTATTTAATTTAACCTTTTCATAATTGTTTAAAAATTAACAAGCTCATACCAATGTTTTAAACAATTCAAACGCATTGGAACCAAAACGCGAACACATGTCTGCTTATAAAATATTTTGGTGGTCTATGGGAGGCGTCGAATTATATTATCAAAACCGTGAAAACCATAACGCTCCAACATTTTGTCACTACAAAGATTTATCAAAATGTATTTAGATTCGATGAGATATTGTAAAAGGGTACTTGTAAATACCTTTTAAATTTATTAACGGAAGGGGACGTCGCTCTAGGATTACTAAAATTATTTAAGGTGGGATGAATACAAAAGTTTGGGGACGGCTTATTATCTAAATAAATTTCTCAGAATTCTCATCCTATTTACTTTGTGCTTCGCCGCTGTTATCTCAGAATACATCAGCAAAATCGTGTTTTATAAATTACTTAACCAGATTCAAATGGATATCATTATTCTGTATATAATCATTTTCTTTCAGGTCATAATTATTTATCTTTAACGAGCGATCTTATATAACCCTTTAATTAAATAATAATTTTGTTATTTTAATTAATATTCTTGTAGTTTAAAGAAGTCTGATTAAAATATATGTATTTTAAGTAAGACACTAGTTCTATGTTTGCGGCACCTATTATTCTTCTCATATTGACAGAACAGACTTTGTCGCTAAGGTAATGACGACACTATACTCATAACAATTCTGCACCATCTACTAAAAAATACAGCAAGCAAGCGCAGCTTCCATTGGTTGCAGGCTTCACCAGGTCAATCCGTCCAGTTGATGATTTTCCGCGGGGGCCCTTCGCTCCGTTTTGCACCACCAATCTCTCCGTTGCATCTTGTGCATCCCCATTGCCTCTTGTATCATGTCCAAAGTCTACTTATACCACTCATGGGGGTTTGTGTATTGAGGCATTAGTAAACATAGATATACAAGTTGTTAAATTACGTCGTCACCTCTACTGTTGGTTTTACAGCCCCTGGTGAGTCTTGGAGGGGGTCTTTTAAAGAGTCAAGAGACTCCCTCTACTGATTTTGGCCTTAAAATAGCTCCAAAGCTGATATGTCTTTGAGTATATTAACACTACATCTTAGTTTTGATCTTCCTAAGCACCTTCGCACTATTGATCTTGTATTCAGTAGGGACTTCGGTGTTTGTTGTTCAATCATTCGTTGCACATGACCCAACCTATAATGTCTTCCCAGTTTTATAAATTTTGAGATACTTTGCTCTTTTAGCAGATTTTGTAGCACCAGCATCAAAATCCATTCTCTAGAATCAGTTCAGACAGAAGATTGAGGCATGGACAATCATACAAAGTCTCGAAAATGCAAGAGGTGTTTCAAGGTATACGAGATCAATGATGTTCATTTACGAGTACGCAACCACGTGATGTATGTGTGATGATAGATGAAAGTATTAAAATGAATAAAATAAAGATTCAAAAAGAAATCAGTCAGGGTAATACCATCTCACCACAGTCTTCACTCTGGAATATATTTTAAAACCTTAAACTGGGAAAACAAAGGAATGAAAATAAATAGCACTCATCTGAATCACCTCAGTCTTGCAGATTATATAATTATTTTTGGTAAGGATATGAAAAAACTGGAGATTATGATCAAGGCATTGCATAAAGCATCTAAGAGAACTAGAGAAGAATTTCCATAAAACAAAGATCGTTGGTTCCTGCAGAACTACGTAGAAAAAATAGATTTGGATTGGGCTACCTTTAGGAAGTCAAACTATATTATCCATAAAAAAAATCAAAATTGTCTTAAATGGAAGATCTTTAATAAGTGCATACTACTAATGATACATAACTTATGAACAACAACCATTACAACAGTAAAAAGTGTCAATTAATTAAAAAGCACACAACGATTCATGGAACGGCAGATGCTTATATAAGTCTCCGAGATATAATAAGAAATTAGGTGTCGATCCAAAGATGCCATGACGCATATTGCAAAACTGAATTGACAATGGGCAGCGGCAATAGCAGGACATATTGCTAGATATATAGAGGTGTTGGATAAATAAAAGGAGTATCAGAGAGCCACCAACAAGATGGACCGATGATATTATATCAATTGTTGGTGGCGCCTAGATACAAAGTGGTCAAGATAGAGACAGGTGAAATAAATTGGCCTGTATCCAGCAGGGGAGAGAAGAAGGCCGAGGAGGAAGAAGTTCGAAATTCTGGCTTTAAAATTTTCCTTTAAAAAATGTCCAGTGATTGCTCGTTCCCTTAAGTCAGTACCCATGTCTCAGCCGCACATGTGAACACTGGTCTGAGCAGTATTTTATTTCTAGACAGTAGTGTGGTTTCTATTCGATTTGGAAAGCGGAAACAACAGATTCGAGCCTACTATGCGTTTCTAGATCTCTCCTGCGTTTCAATCTATATCTTATCTTAATATTATGACTTAGCGACGTACGTCAATCTTGGTACCGTTTCGAAGTTTTGGCTTCCGCATAAGAATATTGAGATTTGTTTGATGCATGCAACGGCCATGCTTTTGACAGAACTTGCAAGACTTACATTAGGTAAGGCCTCAGGAATTTTTGCAATTTGCAATATCATCAGCGTAGATCAGCGGTTGCATTAAATTGTCGAATATCGTTGCTCTTATATCAATGTCCGTGTCTCAAACAACCTTTTTCTGGGGTTTGTTGAATAATACGTAAGCTAATGCTTATCTTTGTGTTATCCCGTGGAACGCTTTGAAGAGTTCGTACAAATCACTGCCCATCCTGATTATACATTACTGGGGATGTTTCATCAAATTGATCAGGTTGTTCGGTATTTCAAACATACTCATTGAGTAACAAAATGCATTGCTATTGCGAAAAAAAAAACATACACATATAGCCGCATTATTAATTAATAATTACTTAAGGATTATAAAGTTATTTTAATTTATCTTTACAATAAATAGCATTCGGTTACCAGTTCAGGGTAAATACGTGCTGTAATATGTAACTAGCCACATGGTGGTGAAAAACCAGGTTCTACGTGTAAATTTTGCTACTGATTCACTGAAATGATAAGAAATATAATAAAAATTGATACACAGGACGTGCATGGATTTGATGTTACTCTTCAGCTGCGGTTTATCCCTGTTTTCTATCGTTTGATGCCTTTATTCAGTTTTTATTTCATAAAACGGTTAAATATATTTATCAATTCGAGTACCGATAAAAACGTAAACTAAACTCTGTCACATACATAGAAACATGTGTGTATTATAAAAAAAACGAACGGCATCCGACTTTTCCGTAACACAAATATAGTAGTTTAATTCAATTTCATATTACCACCGCATTCCGTGACGCTACGTGTTCGCAATCGTAAGTGCGGCTGGAATCCACCGGATTAACTTCAAATGCCGCTGAGGACTTTTTCCACCAAAAGAAAAACAAAATTCGTCGCTTACAACGATCACGTCAATACATGGGTGTCTGCGGTATCTTCTTTTCACCCAGGAAAGCAAAAAGAAAAAAAAAAACAATCTCCACCTGATTTTCATCAAGAAAGCAATGAATATTCTGCAGAAAACTTATTTAAACATTCAAATTCAAATTCAAATTTTTATTCAATGTTCAATGTTACAAATGTTTACAGTGTTTACTAAATTAAATTAAGCTTTTTTTCATTGCTGCTGAGTGTCTTGGCAACAAGTAAACACTAAATTGATTTGATTCCCTGCCTGCTACACTAGTAATTTACTGTATTATAGCAGACAGTGCTATTCCAGTAGTATAATGTTCAAGAATATTTATATTTTTTTCATTTTTTTTATTTTCCTAGTGATAAAAATATACTTTATTAATAAAAAAGGGAGTGGAAAGAAAAAGCGGTCTAACATAATATGAATTGTAGCAATATTTGTCACTCTGCAATCATCAGAAATGAACAATAATCAAGGGGTAATCGGCAATTGGCAATCGGCAATTGGAAACCAGCAATCAATTACCAGCGACCAGCAACAAACAACCAGCGAAAAAGTGCGCGAATGAAATCAGAGCACCGCTGATCACCGAATGATCATCATCGCAGCATTCCTCGCTTTCAATCTTGCTGAACATTATAATCACGTTTTATGGATTTCGGCAAACAGCACTTTCTACACCTATGTATCGCGGCACATGTATAATATATGTATCATGCATGAAAATTCAAAGATTCTGTGACAGGGTTGAATTTATTCTTCAAAGGCATAATAATAATGATAGCTATTAATCATAGATCCATAATTTTTTTTATAAGCTAATAATGTGGTATTCGAGTAAAATATCGATTTCAAGATTGCAATCACTATCTTAACAACATCGAAATCACCGACTCAACAAAACTTTTTTCTTAAAACAGTATTGAAAGCGCTACTTTTAAACTTTTTCAAGTTTCAGTAACTTAAAATTATTACCACAGTAAAGTGAAAGAATCTGACGACGTTGGCAACAATCGTCGATACATTGCCATACTAACAAAACAAATCAAAACATTCCTCCTCCAGTGTTCTAGAACAGTCTCATGATTTACAATAGTAAACTTGAGAGCGGGGGAACTTTTCCTTTATCTGTTTCGTGTTGTACAGGAGGAAATGTCACCCTACCACATACGGTTGCAAAGTTACAAAATCGTGTAAAGATCAAGTACGTTTTTATGTTTTTCTGAGTAAAGTTCTTAATAAATTATCTCCTTTATGTTTCCATTAAATACATTAAAAATAATTGTTTCGTAATCTTTTGGTTATTTCTTTTGAAGAAAAACTTTTAAATTGGTCGTTTTTTACAATAAAAATGATTCCTCCGATAATAGTACTTCCTAGCGAAGATAAAACGAATTGAATCGTGATACATCTATAAGTAAAAATTAAAAAACAGTTTTTTATAAAATCAAGAGTAACAGTATTACATCATTGGTGTTAGAATAAGTCATTACACAATAAAATTCATTGCTAAATAGACCATAAAAAAATTCCCAGAATTTTACGAATTTCTCCAATCGAGCGAAAATGTGAATGCTACTGAAATTACTGAGTTTGCCAATATCGGTTTATAATTGTACACAAAAAATTCGGAGTATTTGTTTCGAAGAACAAGAATTACGACGAGTTGGCAGATCTTTCAGACAGTCTGTTTTGGTGTTATTAGATAAAATACCTAGAATGTGCTTTTATTAATCGTTGGCAATGTATTGCTATTTGAAAATTTTTAGCCTATGAAGTAAGAAAATAATTTTTTTATTGGTATTGACGTACTTATATTTAAAATGTAAAGGTACATATACTAATTATTTTACCATATAGTACAAAAATTAGTAAAAATTTTACGAAATAAAACTGAGTTGCCTCCGAGACTAAAACACAAAAAAGAAATTGCTGGCAGTCTACTCTATCTAACTTAAATAAGTAACTTAAATAACTAACTTTCAATCACGTCATTTTTTTACAGGGATAAGGAGAAAGTATTCTTCCTGGAAAAACACTATTGCCTCGTCCACTTTCTTATAACATCTCACGCGCACTCTTCGATTGTTAATGCTTTTAACAGGGCCATCTCCATTACTTGGTTTGTCAGGTCATGCCGGAAATGCAGAAAAAAACCTACCTGTGTTGGAATAATTTACTAAAAGCCCTTGACAGCTTTGTGTACAGTGTTGGCCTACACATGTACTCTGTGTAGGCTTCGTACAGCGCGGGAACCGTGCAGGCATTACGAGCTTTACAAGTATCGAACTTGCATCCTAAACAGCTTCATTCTCTATCACCATATATTGTACATATTGGGTAAATTTTTGTATCAGATTTCCAGTATATTGACAAAAACACAATGTATAACAATGGATATAACTAAAATATTATTTTTATAATAATTTGCATTACATTAGGTACAGTTGCACATGATTGAGCTTTAAATGATTTTTTTTTAAGGTTTTGGAAGCGAATAATTCATTCGTAAGGGAAGAGAAAGAGTTTTTTACTTTATGAGTAGAATTTATTTATTTATTTAATACTAAAACAATGTTAAAAAGCACGACGTTGATCAATAAAATCAATAAAATTCCCGCGCGTTTGTCTGTCAGACTGACAGATTAAATTTGCGTCTTTTTTTGTTAACAAAAATTGCTAGCGCATCGGACTCACTACTAGCTGCATGAAAAGTTGCTAACAATTCAGTGAGGTGCGAGTTTTCGTTCGGACAAAGCATATATCGTTACACGACGCAGATTGATCCAAGAGACCGATGTCTCAGTTTTGAGTAAGTAATATGTTTGATTAGTTTTATAATTTGGAACCGAAATTTTGGCCAGAAAGTTCGTAGAAAATCAAAAATCTCAAACCAGAAGAATAATAATGTTTTTGGAGGAGGATGATTTAGATAAATATTACGATGAAAAAAATGACATCACATTGAAGTTCAGGAAGAAAAAAGTGATACCGAGTAAGAAGGCTACTCTGATAGTGAAGTGGAAGTTTAAAGAACTTCATAACCAAAAAGCTAAGACAAGCTCTAAAAAGAACTGGAAGACTCGATAGAACTGTATATCTTGTTGGAAATATTTCTGGAACATGCAATTATGGTATGCTATGGTGTACCATCAATGGTGAATTCGTAAATGTTTTCAGTAAACTTTAATTTTATTACTTTGGAGAATCATATTTTATATTTATTTCAATTAAAGGGATTTTTTTCTAAAATAATATAGGTATGTGTAACAGGTCTTAGGATTTTCGGCCCTAGATACCGTGCGGGGGTATACGTGTTACTTTATTTGAAGCGGGTATGGAAAGGTAAAAGAAGTGAAAAATATTAACTTGGTTACCTCTACGTGAGTTTTTCATGTGACTTGTATTTACTGTAGCCATCTGTGATCGAAATTTGTCATCCATGAACATCCATTGAACATACGGTGTACGTTACATTGTGTAAAGTGATCACTTAAGCCGGACAGACGATAGGTGGTAAGCCGTATAAACACCCAACAGACTTCCATAACTATTTTCCCATAAAAATATATTTGTCCCTATGAGGCATCTATCATAATATAACTTGATTTAGTTCCCTCTGTGGATAAAATTCAGTATTCCATTCTTGAAAAATTTAAACATACTCAAAATATTCTGACAGTAATTTTGTAAATTTAATTTGTAAACTATCAAAATTATTAATTTTTCTATTTTTATGCGCGACAAGATTGAGAAGTTTATTATTAAATGAATTAAAATAAGAGATGTTTATCCGTGATGTGTTTTGCGATTTCCGAAAAATTATTATAAAATTATTAACGACGAAGCTTTTTTAGTCTATTGTTGAGATTTCTAGAATATTGACTGATTGATGTTTTTACTATTGCAATCACCGCAAGAAATTTTGTAAACTAACCTTTTTACCAAAAATTTTTTTTTGAATTTAGGAGTAATGTGTTATTATTAGTGTAATACGTGGGTGTAATATTTTTCAGTTCAGTTTCAGTGACGATAAATCGGCGTTTATTAACTCAATAACTTTCATAACAGCTTGCATCAACATAATATTGTGAAATAAATATAAGAAATTTAGTAATTTTAGTAGATATTGGGCCTGTTTATAGTATTGTCCTCCACAAAATGTTATCATTAATATTACTAATATTTTGCCCAGAATATATAAAACGTTCGCTCAGTTTTTAAGGTATAAAAATAAAGGCAGCAATATCTAAAAAAAATTAAAAATGTTTTGAGTGCAGTCACCGAGGATGACTATATTAAAATATACTGAATTCTAGATTTTTCGTATCTATCCCTTCCAATCAAGTTTCCAATAAATGTGTAATTCATTACATTATAAATATATGGTATGTGCAGTGGTGAGAGAATGTAGCAGTGTACGAATTTAATTTATGTATGTGTGTTTAATATTAAATATAAATGAAAATAATGTTTTCATTCTTGAAGTAATTCCACATTGCTTGAGAAGACACGCGTTGAAGATCTTCTAGGTTCTAGATTCTTCTTCACAATAAAATATATCACAGAATGGAAGAGAAAACACGAGGTACGCAATTCTGTTTTCTCGTGAATCGAGTGGCACAATTTAATATCCAAGTATTGATGCAGATATGCACAAATGTCAGTCAACTGGTATTACATGCTCGCATCATTTTATTTTTAGACCGTTTTACATGGTTCAATTTGAAAGCAGACGGAATCGAGGATATGGATATTTGAATAATAAACTTATACTATCTGGAAGCATCCTTGAATAGGACATCAGTTAAACAAACAAGTAGAAATAGTCACCAAAACGATCGTCAATTCGCTTAGCGAATAGGCAGGGACTAGGAAAAAAATATCTAAATAAAATTTAATCAAGATAAATAACAGAACTCACAGAAACGAAGAAATTTATATGATAAACGTATACAGAAATTAGTGTATATTATAGATATCTCACAGAGACGAAACTGTATTAATTATGGGAAAGTAGGTATAGAAGTCATTTGGGTGTACACAGGACTTATGACCTGTCTTTTTATGGTTGGCTTAAGTGATCACTTTACACAATTGTAACATTCGCCATTTCCACCCATGATAGAATATACCATGCTTATTCATTTTTTGGAAGTTGTATATATGTTCAAATTGCGTGGAAAGCTTTCATATATGAGTTGTAAGCGCCTTTTCCATGCGGCCTGTACAAAGCCATTTTCATTCCCCTAAATCCCCACAGATGTCGCTAATGAGAAAATCTACATTGATTTTTTACGGAATTTTTGAGAGCAATATACTTTATTGTGTGTAATGAAATTCATCCGAATACTTGCATTACACTAGGATACGCCAGGAAATATTATTTCCAATTTTTGTTAAATTCCTTTTTACCAGTATTTACAATTCAGAATATTTTGAGTTCCCATAATTAATACAGTTTCGTCTCTGTGAGATATCTATAATATACACTAATTGATTAATAATGTCTCTGTGACATAAATCCAGCACTGTTCTGAAAGATTTGAACAAACTCAAAATATTCTGTATACAGAAATCTTAAAAGATGACTTGAATGATCATTCTACTCAATGCAACGTTCACCAATTATTCCGTAACATTGTAAGAACATCCAAACATTATCAATTTTTGAATGTTGTACATACTTAGGTAAATTCCAAATCTGAAAAGTTGGTGTGATTATCTAATAGTCCTTGTCATGAAACAGTATACATAGATTTCGCCGCTCGTAAATATACCTCTATATTTTTAAAGTGGCGTTTTAAACATTATCCTTTTTAATGTATGTATGATATTCTTCCGAATTATTAAACATATACGCTAGAATACACCTGAGAATCAATACTTTTTAATTTTTTAACTCCTTTTGTAGACTTCAACATTATTTTTATATATATGTTCTGAAAACACAATTAATGAATTTGTCCACTGCGGGATTAAAATTTTATTTAAGATAAATTATACAATTCTCACAGAGAGGATGGCCCAGGGATTAAGAACTGTAATCACTTAATCCAGCTCATACAGGTTTCAACGTTTCTTAACTCATACAAAGTTTCCATATAAATAGCTTCATCTCTGTGAGACTTCTATAATCTATCTAAATAAAAATAATTATCCCGCAGTGGACAAATGCACTAATTATAATTTCAGAGCATTTATATCTATTTATATCTATTTTGTGTAAAAAATATTAATATAATTAAATCTTACATACAAATTTACTAAATTATCTCATAGATTAAATTATAACAAATTTATTAAAATTATATTTAAAAAAAATAATTTCCTAGTGGTGATTTTTTGTAGTAGCTTAGGCTTAAGAATATTTTATAACTAAGATTAGCCATCATTATTTTTATATATTATGATGGCTGATCTTAGTTCAAATAGCTAAAATAAATTGTCATAATTATAATATAAGAGAAAATCTATTATATTCTAAGAAGAGAATTTTTATAAGATTATATTAAATTATATGTTATGCTCGTATATAGAAAGTAATTTTTAAAATATATAACATTGTTTTTTTTACTTGTAATGTAAGTTCACTCTCTCGAAAGTGCTTGACATTATGTGATTTTTAAATCTAGCCATATTTAATCTAATTTTAAGAAACCTTCTTTAAATAAGATAATTAATAATTTTGAATGGGAACATATATCTAGATAATTCGTGACATCATAATGAATAGTTTGGAAAAAAAAATTTAAAGTAATTTTAAAGAATTTTCCATTCTGATATAGACATAATATGTTGATTACGTCGTCATCATTTTCCTATATATTTGGACAGGATTTGATCGTAAACTTGGTACCTTACTTAACTTTAAATATTATAAATTCTTTTCATCGTCAAATACAGTTTATAATTCACTCCAAGAAAAGTCATTAAACTATTTGATTTTACATTATCTATCATTAATAATTAAATTAATACAATAATTCATATCACATTGAACCACCCTGTAGTACATAAATATTCCATCATCCATTCCATAGTACACTGTTTTGTTTACATCCCACTGTCTATTGATAATTTTCTTATTTCATTATCCACAATAAAATAAATTACTACAAGTAATGGCTATTTGCTCGATTTAATTGATATAATTCTAAATAAACTCAATAAAATGGGAGGAAATGTGGCCTATGTTTTCCGCAGGGTCATAATAAATAAGTTTCTTAAATTTGAGTCAGATATGTCGAACGGTTTTAATTTAAATAGAGAATATATCTGCGAAGTTGTGCAGAGAACTATAGAGAAAAATTTTGGACAGATCTGTCAAACGGTATAGATTTGTATTGAGAATATATCAGCAAGGGTGGGTAAATGAGGGAGTAGAGATGACGCTCGTGTTTTCCGCAAAGTCCTAAATAATATGTATGCAATATTTGATTAGGATCTGTCTAACAGTATAGATTTTCATTGAAAATATATCACGGGCAGGATTTGTGGCAAGGAAGTAGAGTAAATATGGCCTATATTTTTCACCAGTTCCTAAAGAATACGCAATCAAAATTCGGGTCAGATCTGTCAAACAGTGTTGATTTATATAAATAAAAGACAGACGGACAGAGAGACATTGAGTGTCACAAATAGGTATATATGTATGTCTAATCTTGATACATGATTCCTACATTCATATCAAATTTACCTTTGTACATAAGTATTTCATTTGTATTGGGTACCTATTTCTAATTTATTAACTTGTCCTTTAAATTAACATTGTGGCTTTCAAAAGTGTCCCCAACGTACAACGTCCTCTTGGATTTCCTTCCTTACATACAGCCCTGACTCAGGGCGTCTTGTTAAACTTTGAAAAAGGGTTAAATAAAATTACAAGGTCCAGCGGCGTCGAACGGATTGATCGATCGGGCTGTATGCATCACTACGTGTCCATGATTACCGCCATCTATCTGCGTCGAGACAGACTAAAGGGCTGTTTGTCAGACTAAGCGTCGGACGCGTGCACACGTGGTACTACACGGCGATATTAACTTGGAAATGACAAATAGACCGAAAAGAAGCAAAGATGTTCCTGAACAATCGGTGGTGACAAATGTAACGCCATCATTTTCTCGTTTCAAACAAACAATGAGCGATGTCGCATGCGTACCTATCTACTACGCCTAAATGTATTAGGAAAAATGGCTGTTTGAAATATATCAAGTAGTCTCGCAAGTCTAAGCGTTTTCGTAAAACGTGCGTTCGTTGTCGAAAACTATAGATGTTTAAGAGTTTTTATGACATGAATACGTCATTAAAATTATTTCTAGGTACGGAAAAAGGTCAGACTTTGAAAGTTTTTACTTCAGAAAGTATATAATAATGATTTAAGTTGATGTCAACGGATGAAGAACAGGTGTACGATTTTAAATTAATGGAAAACATAAGCTTTGTTATCTCTACTTGTTGAAATATATTTTTATTACTTGAATTTCGAGAGAATCAAAATCTCTCATCGACAGGTAAAGTATTGAACTGACTACTGAACTGAATGTAGAAAAATGTTTAAATAAATTGGGTGAAAATATAAATAATTAATTAATTATATACTAACATTAGGAGACGGATCAATAGATTTAAAGATGGTTGTAACAGGAATGTTGAGAGGAGAGGAGAAGAGTTGGTGAATGTAATTCAGGTGAATGTAACAGGAATGTTGAGTGAATGTAATTCTCAAAATTTAATTATCTTAAATAAAACTACGGGATGCAGAGTTAAATAGTCCATGGACAAAAATAATGATTGTTATCAATGATGTGATTCGATTTCTAAAAAGTAATTACTATTTACAGCCGATTATATCAATTTTTTATTTTTTTTATTCGCTGTTTTTTTTATTTCATACTTTTTGTTATATGATTATTTATGATTTACATTCAAAAAACATTTTGCAGTACATAATCATTAGTCGTTTTAAAGTCTTTCTTAGTATAGTTTTTGCACTCCAGTTTAAACTCATTTACATTATTTTTTTTTTTGTTTTTTATTTAGGCTTTTTGTATAGTGTAGACTGTCGAAGATTTTAAGTCCTTTGTACATCTTTTGTGAAGTGTTTTTCTTTTTCTTTTAAGTCTTATGCTGTAGAAGTCTTCAGAAGACCCTTGTATCGTATGAATGAAAATCATTATTTAGTTTCATCCTGTAATTAAAGTATTTGGGCAATAATCTATGTCTGATTTTAAATATTTGAATACCAAAACATTATATTTTATTATTTGATTATAATTTAAGGTCATTTTTGTTCTTAAATACTATACGTGGTGTTTTATTTTGTACTCTTTGTAGTTTCCTTAGTATTCCTTCGTTGTTTAAAAATAATATGCTGGAACAATAATCAATGTGCGGGAGAGTTATGATACGAAGATAGAAAGAAAGTGTATTAATATATAATATAGGTACTGTGATAAATTATATATTAATTCACTTGTATTTTTGGTTGAACACTTTATTATTTTTCCAATTAAAGACACTTTTTTGCATTTGTCTTTACAACATAATCAGTATTTTTTATAAATATTAGTTTTGAAACTATAATTAGACCTAGAATTTTTATACTATCTACGTTTTATAATATCTCATTCTCTAGTGTGACTAGTGAGATTAAAGTACTTTTTCGTAAAAAGGGGGTTTGAGATTGGTGGAAAATGTAATAATTGATAGTTTAAACGAAAGATTACTATAATTTAAGTTGATACAACCAGCCTTAAGACAATGACGATGCTGTTAAAGTGTAATGTTGAGATTTCTAGAAGTTTGACCGATGTATTTACTTTTATAATCTCCGCATTATATTTTGTATCATAGTCAATACGTCACCCGTTGATATCCGATTCGAATACTCTCGAAACTTGAGTGGTTAAATATAAAAAAAGATTCGTAAGCCGAACTGATGTAAGCCAAAGATGAATCGAAATGTAGGCCCAAAAATGTTAATTTTCATTTTTCTAGACATCGCATATTTGTGTTGAAAATAACGTAAGTATAACCCCATTTTTTATTCAAATGCAAGTGTTAACATAATATATCCGTTAGTATGTACTTGCTGTTAACCAAACACAAAATATTTACGGTATATACACAGTAAATTACGTATTGAAATTATCTGACTGTAACATAGTGTAATGCAGTACCTACTTCTAATTTGCAAATTTTATGTGTAATGTATTTGAGTACGTATTCACATTTTATTACGTGATAGTATGCGATTATCGCGTCTCATTCTTCTTCCGGTATATCTGTGAATATTTTAAAAATAAATTTTATTTATTTTGAGAATACATATAATTTATTTTATTACAATAATAGCTAGCAAATATTAACAACTCTTTTTTCATATGTTATACCTCACCAAAAATAACTATAATTCTTGTGTATAGTGAGAGATAATCACTTACAATCATAAAGATAGTATAATTTAATTTAATAAATAATGAGAATTAGGTAATATACTATTTATCTAATGTATTGAAAATCTTTGAAGAAGCAGTCAAAAAGAGACTAAACTCAATCACAAAAGTCAATTCTAAAATAAATGAGAATCCATTCGGTTTCACTGGAGGAATAGGTATGCATACAAGATGCAACCGCAAAACATCCACCATCATACAAAGTAAATTGAATAAATCAAGTAATTGCATAGGTATCTTCATCGATTTGAGGGTATTCGACAGCATCTCCCACGAACAACTCTAATCACAACCAAAAGAAAACGGGATTGACCACACAGCCCGAAATGGGTAAAAAGCCACTCATCGAACAGACCTCAGATAGTCAGATCAAATCTCTAAGTAATCCACCAAAAGGTGAATTTGGAATCCCCCAAACCCCCCGACCTCTACTATTTCTCACTCACGTAAGCGACAAATCTCAACAAAATCAATGGTGAACTAGCATTCCATGCATACATTACCACGCTGTTAATAAATTATCTTTCATGGGCAAAAGTTCAGAATCAGCAAACGAGAATATCAATAAAAAAAAGTACTTAAGCTCTTGAAAATAATAAATCCTTGAATTATTTCACATTATTTTCATATCTGTAAATAAATTTTTACAATGTCTTAATTAATTAACAATGAACTAATTTAACAATTTGAATATAAATATAGGCATAAATTTATATAAAAACAGTAAAATGTTAATAATTTTGTTATATTTTTGTTCATTTAAGGAACGTTCCATAAAATTGAAATCTTATTTCACGGGATGAATCCCCTTTTACTGTGGACCGTTTATTAGAAGGCAAATTGATGTTGAAGAGCGTTCTTGAAATATCTCGCAATGAAAATTCCTGGAAATTATTTTCAAATTAGGAAAATCCTCTCTCATCCGATTACCTTACCTTTAATTTATAAAAAATATTTTCTTACAAAAATCATTTTAATTTTTTTTCTCTTCGTTAATTATTGCCTTTATTTTAGTGAGGACCTTTTGTGCGTTTTTTTACACTAGTTACGTACGAGTCAATTGATCTGTAGCATGATACTATTTTGTCATATTATGAATAATGATGAAAAAAAAATCTTGATTTCCATCTTTGAGAAGATATGTATATTTAAATTATCTTTATCAAGTGTCATTTTTTAAAAACTATTTTTACATAGTAGAATAGGCTACATTAATAAAAATTCTGTTTTTCTGCTTGGAGTTTTCTGGGATACTAGAAAACTCAAACCAGAAGATTTTGAACTGACATAAAAATCTAAGAAATTTTTAAAAATCCAATTGTTTGTGATATAACTTACTGTTTGTAGTGATAATATTGGGTTTGCATATATTATAATATCAAAACATTTTTACCTTCCATAGTGTTCATATTAACAAAATATTTCTGGTTAGATACTATAACGTAAGTCTGGCGGTCGCCGGCTCCTATAACTAAACTAAGTGTGAGTGAGACAACTTGTTTTATTGCTCGTACTTGATACCTACTGTTGTCACTCCTATTCCCTACACCGAATTTCTATGTGTAGAATTAGTGGCTCCCTTTCCAGGATCTCTCTATGTCGGTACTTCTAACTCGGTCCAACAATTTTACTCCTGTTTCTCCCGTTAGGTAACTCGTTTCGGCAGCCTGGATTTGATATCTCAATTTTTTCGAAGTACTCCATTTTTGGTGACAATGTTTTCTTTAAATATTTGTATGCTTTGGGCTTTTATTAACCCGCCATTGGTGACGTCAATTTGACTTACATCATTGGTGATCCCGGTCTCACGCACCGGGATTTACAATGAAAGATTTTTCAAAATATTTTATTATTATTTCTTGATGGACCAACCATCCCAAGTATCTCATCTATCTTCAAAATTTCTGACAGTCTTTGTCTCATTGACCGTAGCAAGTTCAACTGCATCTATCGTTCTCTTATGTGAGGCTCAATCAATTTCATAGCCACATTCTTAATCAAGTGACGACGTTTAAGCTTTTACTTTTGGTTGTTAGCTGTATGTATCACTTGACTGTTTATGATACTGACATTGAGCATTGCGTAAAAGACTGCCATAGACCTGCGTCTTGTTGCTCGAGCACAATTGTAATTTGCACACAAACGATCTACGACATAAAGCTACAATGACACCGCCCTTGGTGTCATTGTAGCTTTAAATTATATCGTGCTCTTGAGTTTCGGCATCATCGGATGGCATTGATGGTCCGTCCTCACCATGTAGAAGAGACTCGAGACATTTCCGTATGACATGCTGTAACAATGTTACAGCATGTCATACGGAATGAAACATATATAGAATATTTTTGTGAAATATCGATAAAATCATGCAATACATAGGATAATGCAATAAAATAATAACAAAACTAAAAAAAACTAAAAACTAAAAAAAATGTATAGAGGTCTGACAAAATGTTAATAACCAATAATTCAACTATGACTATTTTACTTACGTAGTCAATGACGCCGGCCTCACGCACCGGGTTGGCGCCAAAACTCCAGAACACGCATCCACTTCGACATCGCGGAGTGAACTGACGGCGGGGTACGTGCAATGCGGCAGCTACTCGAAATCACGACAAAAAACAATGGCGGGGGGAACAGTTATTCGAATTTTTGAAAATACCCGGTCTCACACACATATACGTCACCGTTGGCGGGTTAATTGCGATAAAAAAATTCATAATTAAAAGGCGTAGGCAATCGTGTCATATGATTATCGTCAAAAGTTGAGTCACGTTAGGTCGCCCGCCCTCCCTCGATGACAGGCAATGTACATTGTAGCGGTAAAAGAAGTATTTAAGGCACGTGGCCCACTAACGATACTGCGGATTAAGGCAGGTAAGCAGACGCCGCGCTGGATTATATTCGGCCCCGCGCGACTACAAAGCTGCCTTGAGTACCCGATCTGGTTCTGGAGTGACGCGCCGCGTGCGTCCCGAGATTCGCGCGTCCGATTACCCGCCCCCGGGTAAACTTAATACAACCACCGTTTGGGATGTTAAATCCTGAAGCGGGTGGAATATAAAATCTTACCAATTTTTTATAGGTAAATATTGAAAGTACGGTATCCTTTTCTTTTTAAAGATTACAAATTGTTGGTATGATGGTGATCTTTTCGATGCAAAAGAATTGACGTGTCCTATAAGTGGAAGTGAGTACAAAATAGTGTTTGCAAAATAGAACGACGTCGAAGAGTACACACTTTACGTACAGATAATCGAATTAGTATGTGTAAGCCGTGCGTAGGACGCACATTGTTTCGTTTTGTTGGTGTTTACGAGCATAAACACCAAAACAACGCTTCGTACGTACGGCGTACACATACTAATTCGATTGTTTTACTTAAATGAAAGGAGGTCTAGTTCTCCCGCTGCGCCTTTATTTTCAACGCCATGTTACCGACTATACCGCTGTCCTATACAGACAGTATAATCTAAAGGCAAATAATCGTGCAATTAACGCGTATCGATAAACCATAGTTTTAACCATATTACAATAATATATTATTTCTTGATTTATTTTTGATTTGGGTGCCTAACTGAGTACTTACATATATTGGGAGGATATTTATTTTTGTGGGTGTGCATCCCGTTTCCCGCCCACGACTTAGTGGAGCGCTAAACTGGGAGATTAATTATTTTCGCTGGGTATGCTTCCAGATTTTCGCAACGCTTTCGATGGAGGGACAATCTGGAAGGTTATATATGATTGAATGTAGTACCCGCAGTTAAATAAACAATATCTCCCTCACCGACTAGACAAAGTTTTGCATGAGACGCAGGGTTAGGTGATCGTGGAATTCATCAGAATACAACGCATAGTGACTCAATAGCTCAATTATTTACATACTACTTTAGGTTAATGAGATTACTAGGCTGGATCTTGGATTTACACGGGGAACTGAAAACAGGTTTAATTAGTTACACAATTTATTATAATTATTCATCAGACCTTGACTATTTCCGCTTACTAGTTATATACTAAATTTTCATTTAAAATGCTCAATAACAGCATTTACATGACCTCTCTTAAATGAGAATACGAGATTTACTATACAGTGTTTTGTAACATTGATACACAAATCATGAAGTCATAGTGAAGAAAGAGATCGAATGCCACTTGATTCGAATACTGAGCATTTTTATTTAATTATCCGTTCCATGTTAACCGGCAGTCTCCTGGACCAAATTCACGGAGATGCCAGTTGTTCGCGCTGCTGGATCTCCGTATCCGTCCTCTCGATTTCGCACCTCATTCTCTGCGTTTTCCCTCCATCTCGGCGCCTTTCTCGTATTGGTTTAAGATTTATTACTTAGACCGTTATCCAGTGGTGGCTTTCTATAACATCAGTTATAGAATTTTTAACACCGTGACCTCAATCAGTAGGTTTAGTTTAATTTCGACAGAATTTCAATCTTGATGTAGCACTCCACGATTTAAATGAAGATTACTTTATAATCTATAGCATATTATTTTATTAGAATTCGTGATGAATTCAACTCTCCGCATGCGGGAGGGTTTTAGTTAGACCACCATTGATTTACAATACTAAATTTTGGAATTATTAATTTGTTTTATCACTTGATATTTTCAAATAACGGATTATATTCCGTGATAGAAAGTTGCATATTATTAACACAAAGACGACGCGTAGCACTCCGAATTAAAGAATCTTACTTTATTACATTTTGGGTGATATTTAAATTTTAAGTTTTAGATTAATTTCAGTATTATTTTGGGCAGAGAATCATTAAATAGGGCTAATGGTTTAGCATCTTAGTGACACAGGCTCAAAGATGTACAGGTACAGGCACAGTTACAGATGTTACAAGTTACAGGAGTTCTTTAAAAATATACAACAATATTAGATTTTATACCTTTAGGTCCGCAGAATTCAAGTTTGAGGGTCACTGATGGAATTTTACCAGGTCGCAAGTTGTCCGATGTACCTGAACCCCTGTAATAGGTGGTCAGATAGTCTGGATCACAAAGAGAGTCTTTGTTCCCACGCTCGAGTTTAAATAGACTTGTCCGGCCATTAGTGATGGGACACACATTTAGTGATGGGCAGTACAGAACTTAATCGCGATTTTTATATACATTTTTTATAGTGCGGAATTATTTCGTTACAATATATACATTTTTGCTTGTTCTGGGATAATTTTAGTTTCATTTAAATAAATAATCGTCCCTAGTGGCCCAGTGAGCAAGACTCTGGCTTCTCACACTGATGGTTCCGGGTTCGATTCCCGGTCAGGTCTCGATTAATCTATGTGATTTACTCAAGCCTGGGTGTTTTGTTGTGTTTATCGCTTCTGTAATTGAGCCTCTTGATCTGTTGAAGCGTAAAAATATATATATTTTTAAATTAATTATCCAATAGCGGTTACCGAATCTAACGAGATCGCGGTTACAGCAATCAGAGGGATGATCGTGCCTTTTTAATATTGTTAACCTGATTTAACGTGTATTTATTTTAATAGCATGAACAATCGACATTTTGTGCAATACCCAAATACACAAATATTCGAGTCGATACAAAATAATTCCAGGTTTTTATGGTATAATTGAAGGGTGGGTACAATGGAGGGGATTTACTAATTTTTTTGAATTAACGAATTGTGTAATATCGTTTTATATCTCATAGAAATCATTTTAAAATCCTTGTTTACGATACATTATTATTTTACAGTGTTTCACAGTTTTAAGTTAAGTTACGCTGAATTTTCAATAAATTTAAACTTAACGATAAAGAATGATAACATTAATTATTAAATTTCTTAGCGACATGATTTTCCGTCTGCACTTTGTAGTAAATTCTTATTTTTGATTATTATTATGTAAAAAATATATGAATAATATTATTTTTGTAAAACGTATTTTTTTTACTTGAGTGGTAACAGAGTAAAACCGCCACTTATTCTGCTTTCGAAATAAAGATAAATATTTAAGCAATAGATTTTGTAGACAGAAAAAAAAAATACGCTTCTGATAAAATGTTTCTAAAACATTGCATTTGAAAACATCCTCGTCCGAGGATGAAGATAATAAATGAAATCAATAAACTGTGTTGGATTTTAAATCGTAGGTATCTACTTGCCAAGAGTGCTATGTATTGTCTAAAGCGTATTTACTCTATTCCCGATTTGAACAAATTATCTATGGCCTATCCCATTGTAACGTTTTTCGTCCGTCTAATTAAAAGTTTATTTTGATTGGAACCGCACTTAAAGCTTAGCTTTAAGCGACTGGATTAAAACTTTTCGCGAACTTAGAACTTCGGAGTAACTTGCGTAAAAGCTATCATAAGTTCTTTTTTAGGTTTATACTTTAAAATAGGCCAATGTAGTCTAGTGGTTATAGGAATTCCCTCCCCTGATGTGGACGTGATTTCCTCAGTTCTATAGAGTGCGTAGCAGTAGAAAAGACAACGTATTTCTAACTTACGGGACTAACATAATATTATTAACGCATAACTTGAGCCGCGCTCTTCTATTATGACCTATTGAACATACTAACTAAACCGCCTACATAATTAATGTATTAGACATACTAATTATTAAGTGTTAGGAATTATTATTGAATTACTGTTGAGAGAATACACGCGTCATCTCCTAGCAAAGCGGTAGAATCGTCGCGAGAAAAGACATGTTTATGTAATTTCTCGCTTAACGAGGCTCCGCTTGGGTTACTTATGATTATTATGGTAGAATATTGGTATAAACCTCAGCATTATCGACTAAACCGAACGTCGGTAACACATGTAAGCATAGGATTTTGAAATCTTACAATTCAGTGGTATTACGATGATAATAAAGAGACAAAGCAATAATATTATAAAATTTCTTATCTGTTTCGGGGGTGGGTCCCTCGGTTTAATAATCCAGTGTCGAGATATATTCTTTCCCTTTCCTTTGTATTCCCAGATTCTCAATAGGTATATCTCCTAATTATTGTCCAGAAGTAATTTCCTAAAAATAATTTCACCTTCGACTTCCAATCCGCGAATCAGCTCCAACGTGGACAGAGTATCCACGTTAAAGGCTAGCTTGAAAAATAGCCTCGTGCAGCGATTGTCACGGTTTAAATATGCTGAAAAAGATATGACTCATACGCCAGTATATTCCGGTATCCTATTTTTAACACGGCGAAATACGAATACGTCAATTCCTCGGTTGAGAGACATTTACGATCGCTACGTACTGAACATGGCTGAGAAAGTATGCAAATACAGAGTATTAACGAATTGTGAAGCACTTTTATATTATGAAAAATAGTAGGTATATATTTTAATGCAATCCTTTTATTTTTCTCGATTTAAATGAGCTAATATCATCACACCATGATGTTGGCTGGTTTATAACAAGGTCCATTTTTTGATTTTAATATTCTGCCAGGAAGAATATTTTTTAATTTCAAAGGTTCGTTTGCCAATAATACATTCTATTGCCAATAACAAATTCATATTATAATTTTACATCTGATTACAGTATACTTCTGCATTTTCTTTAAATCATATTATTTCCGCCTTTTCAATTGACCTATCATATCGAGTAGTAGATATAATTTTAAATGGTAAATCTGTCAGACCTAGAGAGATTTACTCATTAGTGAAATTATTTGGATTTTATTGGCCATGGGTGGCATATTTGGTTGTATTAAATCGTCGCAAAATACCGTGTGCTTTAGTAGTGAAGACGTAAACTACAATATTAACTTGCTTTAAAAATTGGAAAAGTGGTTCCTGGATTGAACCAGCCCAGAAGCGCGAGCGAAGTTGGAACTTGGAGGAAAGTCTCGCATACTCCTGTCTGGGTCCTTCGTTTGTTTTTCTGTCGCTGACGTGCCGTTTGCGTCCCCAACAGAGGCTTAGTGAGGAAGTTGGGATGGAAAGGAAAACTTCTGGAAGCCTGATAGATATTGTCAAGATTTGGGGTATCGTCACGTAATATTAATCCAGCAAGTTACATGTTTTGTCAATTTGTCAATTGTCAAAACAAATAATCGCGGTCTTCTTTTTGAACCTTTTACATTGTTAAGTTAAGTGAAAACAGGTTTGCAAAAAATTTGCAACTGTCATCAACATTAAATTCTACTCTAAATGTCAATTATATAACTCCATAATCATAAGTCAATCAAGATTTTATGTTAATAAAAGGATCTAGTTGATAAAAACACAATTCGTATCAATTAAATATTTTAACAGCCAAACTTTACATCTAGAACGTGAATGATTTAGGTTTGAATTAAAATCTTAGCACCACCACCAATTATTCCTTCAATTTCAAAATAGTGTATCCGTCACCCAAATTAAAGTCCTTAATATATGAGTAAACACAAGAAATCCATAAGAAAATAATTTGATATGTCTATAATTAGACATTGATTGGATTGAAGACTTGTAATCTTAATTAATTAGGTTGAAAACAATACTTATTCAATCAATAACAAATCAATTATTGAAATCCTTCATTACTTTTGTTTGTTTGTAATTAAATACTGACATTTTAATTTTGTTTTCTAGATATAATATAACTTGGATTGAATTGAAACAGATTTCTTTTCAAAATAAATCATGTAACTAACAGGTTCATTGATTACTTTACCGAGGCTTTTATCTTTTATATAAAATAATCGACTTATCGTTCTCATTTTTTTTATGTTTGTGATATTTGTGATTAATAATTAAAAGCTTTATTTTTGCGGAAAGGCAAGTGATATATTATCCACCCTCTTCCTGAATGGCTGAAGGCTTTAGTGTATACTTAAGACTTCTTCAGTTCTACAACCAGCAATCCTCGATACAACTATAGATCCAACATGCATCATTAATTGTGCGTATAAACGGGATGCTCATGTGGTACGCCTCATCTCCCGAGCAGACTGACCGCGGGTGGTGGTCCTGCCTTTTGCCAAAAGATTGACTCTCAAGTAAGCCTATCAACGTGATCCATTTGTTTTTATCCATGTGTTATAGTGTGACCTTTATCAAATGGTCCTGCCATTGAATAAATTAGCAAACGTTTAATTTTATATCCGACAACATTGTTCCAAATTTGTACCTTTTCTGTTATCTTCATTATAATTGTAGAATCTCCAAAAGTTTAATTAATTCAATTTCCATGCTAAATTTGTGTTTCATTTGTTATCAACTGATCGATGAAAAATAATAACCCTGAATCCACCCTACAACTGAGGTATCGAGAGTGCATCCTCCCCCAGGTGAGGAATTTAGGTATGTCATCAGTTTAGTTTATACAAAGGATTCACCTTTTACTTTTATATTCAATATTTTGTTTAAATAATTCACTGACCAAAATATCGTTGCAAATTCAATGGATCTTTAAAGGCAAACTGTGGTTGGGTAGAAAATAGCTAATAGAAGAAGAAGAAAATAACTAATATGAGAAATATACGGATATCGACTTGTCTGAGTCGAGGATTTGTTTCTAAATGTCAATACCTGGCATCAGTTTGCATAAGAAAAGTTGATATGACTCAAGGTGCAAATAAATTTATCTATGATATCTTCATGAAACGTTTTTTATCCGCTGCTGGATAAATAGATCCGAATATCTCTCAATTTTCTCAGTACGTTGTTATTGATTTCTTTGATGATTGCTTCAATACTACAAGATGACCTAGTTTTTCCAGCGATTATCCGTTCATCAAACGCTGTGGCTTGCCCAATTATATCAATTACACATGTATGTTTTCTTACTCACACTCTTACGGTTTGTTCGTGTGATGCCCAAAAAACATATCTTTTCATGCAGCTCTGCACCACGTTACAAAGTTTTTGGACCTTTCGTTTGATGAGATGTTTTCGTAAGATACATAAATCATCTTTAAGTTTGTGTTTACTGGGGTATTATGCCATGTTGTTACGACCTTTCGGGCCGACGTTTCGGATCCCATTGCAGGGTCCATCATCAGGGCTGATGTGTTGTCTTGAATGTTGGTGTTGTGGTTAAGTATCGGCTTGCAATACCGTGCCGAAGTCATGATGTGTTGTATTGTGTTGTATGTATGATTCATCTGTTGTCTGACCATACTTGCGGAGTCATCGACGGAATGACTTGAAGCGGCGGATACCAAGTGTTTTTAATTGAGACCATCATCTCATTAATGTTTATCGGATGCTTGTAGGATTTCTAGTGCTTCCGTTGATAAGACGCGCATGTGACTCTTAGCTTTCCAAGGATTTTCGGTTCGAATGCAAAATGATGGCCGGTATCCAGAAAATGCTCAGCCAGTGCTGATTTTTCTGGATGACCGAGTTTGCATGCCTGTTTGTGCTCGTTGACCCTTTTGGAAATGGTACGCGCCGTTTGCCCCACATATACTTTATCGCAGTCTTGACAATCGAGTCTATACACACCGTCTGTTTCTAAGCGATCTCGAACCTTTGCTGATCTCAACATATCCTTAATTTTGAAGTTGGTACCAAAAACTGTCTTAATGTCTCTTTTCTTGAGAGCTCTGGCAATTCTGTCTGTAACGCTTTGGACAAAAGACAGAAAGGCGATGCCTTTGCACTCAGGTTCTGTATGTTTTTCAGGGCGAACAGACCTCGTACTTATGACGCGTTGTATCTGTCGCTTCTGGTAACCATTGCCTTCCAGTGCGTCGCTGAGTGTTATCATTTCCTCCTGTAGATATTCATCTTGGCATATCTTTTTGGCCCTCGTGGCCAAAGTGTTGATGAGACCAACAGGTCCTGTTGGTCTCATCAACAAAGATCAAGAAAGAATCAGCAAAGGATCGAGATCGCTTAGAAACAGACGGTGTGTATAGACTCGATTGTCAAGACTGCGATAAAGTATACGTGGGGCAAACGGCGCGTACCATTTCCAAAAGGGTCAACGAGCACAAACGGGCATGCAAACTCGGTCATCCAGAAAAATCAGCACTGGCTGAGCATATTCTGGATACCGGCCATCATTTTGCATTCGAACCAAAAATCCTTGGAAAGCCTAAGAGT